>CM041529.1:27945243-28282743 GCA_023091065.1 Dianthus caryophyllus | reverse complement strand
TAATTACGCTCGGCATACTAATTCAAGTTTTGTATCAATTAATTGTTTGCATTAGCTTTCAGTGACATTTATCTTCCTAAATGGAAAATACATGATGTTAAACAATAATGAACGAAGGAATAAATGACATTACCTGTGAGGTCAAGTGTATTCGTGACTTCTATTTTCTGATGATAGTTAATTCGACAAAACAAACAGCACACCTTATTGCCTCACAAAAGATGGCATTTAGCTCCTCGCTATAATCAACGTCATCACAATTTCGCAGGAGATGGTTCGAGTTTATTTCCAGTTCCATCATCAAATATGACTCCTCGTTAATCGATACATCGTTCATACAGAGTGACTGCAGAGATCCGTGGACAGCTTTCAATGTATACCGATGAAAACGAGAGCATAGAACAACAATAACCACTGCATTTGGGAGCAGCCCTCTAAATATACTTCCCTTAAATTGGGCGCTGCTAGCAGTACAGATGAAAACGAGAGCATAGCACAACAATAACTCAGCTGCACCTTCTGTAAAGAATGCAGTTTGACCAATTGACTTATATTTTCTGCCAAAAACGATTTCCGCTGCAGAACCACATTTGTAAGTTTGGGAGCTACAAATGGGCCTGATCAAAAGTGTTGAAGCGCTTCACAGTCCTGGATTCTAATTACTTCAAGTGAGGAAATCTTCTAATGAATTACAATTCTCGACATGCAGATCTTTCAGTTTAGGCAGCGGAGAATATGTCCACACAGATCTGTCCTCGACTGATGTGAACAGCACACCCTCATTAAACTTCGTGCACTTGAGTGTAGACAGTCATTAAGACAGACTCTTGTAGATAATTGATGTGATCGCCCTCAACGAGTTTGTGTTGCCAAGCGTCAGTTTTCTTAACATTGGAACAGGGTTTAATAAGGGAGTGCTTCCTTCATCCAGATGCCAATCCCATAACCCCATAACATCATCTTTGATGCACGGCACTTCGAGTTCTTCTAGACTCGGAAGATCCATCTACCACCAAAAGAATTTCCGCGTTAATTACACCATAATTTATCATTGATAACCAATAAAATGTCGATGGTCAATCTATAGTGTGGAGTGTTTTTACCTCTTTAGGGAATAACACTGATGAGTTTTCAGTACCGGCAAATATATTCAAGCGGTCAAGATTGTAAAGCTTCAAAGTTCTCAAATTAGAGAACTTAAGTTTGTATATTCCCCCATAGAAACTCTCAAGATTTGTTAGGATATGTCGAAATAAGTCGAGATATCGACATATTAGTATTAATGGTATACGAGATATTCGAGTATATCATATAGAATATTTATGATATTATCGTGTAAGCTATTTATGTTAGGTAGTTTATTATATAAGTTGCTTAATGTAATGTTAAATCGACACAACAACATCTATTAATAATATCGACTCCTATTTATGAATTCTCTTATTGTGAAATCCAATAAGATTGCTTGAATATCCGATGACAAGATCCTTTCAACTGGGGAAATATGAGCATTTGATCGTGTATATCCAACTCTTCTGGTACCTCAGTAGTTATAACTTCTGGTACCTCAGTAGTTATAACAATTTGAGCAATAAATTAGGGAGCTTAAGTTTGTATATGAGCATTTGATCTTGTATATCAATGTAGCATTCGTTCAATAATTTAGCGACTTCAGCTAACTTAAGTAGCATTTTTTCGATAATATAGCAACTTTAACTACTAAATCAAAACTTTTAAAGTAATGTAAGCTCCCAGTAGGAGCGAAACAAATAAGTCAAGCTCACAATTCAGAAATCTCAGATATCAAAACCTAAGCTCTTTAAACACCGAGAAATTAAATCGACTATTTTGTTTCGAAATTCATGTCCTTTGATGAAATACTAAAAACCTTGATTCTGATTCCAAGTATTTTTTTTTTTTTTTTTTTAATGAAGGATACAAATACAAGAACATCACACAATCACAGTCCACTATTTGCTAATCGTCCTCTTTTGTACATTATCACAGAAGAACATACACCACCACCACCACCACAACGACAACAACATTGACGACCCAAAGTTAATCTAAACAAAATCAATAAAGAGGCTTCAAATAAATAATAAACAGCTTTAACTCGTCATAATTGCCGTACCTGTTCTCCAGACACACTTGTTGGGTCAGCAATAAAGCGACAGCTTAGGACTGTGGAGTAACAAATAGCACAATCCGCAACCCACTAGCAAATAGTTTAGGGGGGTGATTTTGAAGCAAAAGTCGTTTAAAATGGATTATGCTTTAAAAAAACAAATAAAGAGGTAAATTTGAAAAATAATGTCAAATTTTAATGACCCTATCATAAATTTTTCATAGTTATTTTATTGTTGATAATACGCTTATGTAAAGTAAATATTTACGACACGACTATTTTCTCGACTTATCAAGTGAATAGTAACCAATTTTATAAGTAACCAAACAATCAAGTCATCTTTTAATTCACGTGAATCAATTCACGTGATTTTAAGTAATAACCAAACCACCACTACGGAGTATTATATAATACGAGGCGATATTTTATTATGTTAAGTCGAGAAATGAAACAAGTAGTTCAAAATGTTAAGAGTACAAGAAAATAATCACATAAAAGCAATTAATTTAGGAAAACAATGAAAAACGAAAAACGAAAAACATAAATTAATAGACTTCTCAATCATGTGTTGCTAGTTGCTACATTGCCCTTAACACTATACCTATATGTTGCTTAATTGCTACGTTGCCAAAGCTGAAGCATCATATGAAATTGATATCTTATAAACACAATCTTCCATTCATTCCTCACCAATGTGTGGCAATATTATATCGCACAGCCAATTATTAGCAAATTCCAATATTTTCAACACGAGCGGTTGTCGATCGATAATGAGCATCACCATTCGATAAATCTAACGATCCTTGTATTCTGCACAGCGTAAGAGAAGAACACGTACCACGATCATCACTACCAGAATCACATCAAAAACGACTCAATGCAACAAATTTTTCAACTATAAGAAACACTCGAGGTAGCTTCAAATTGAAATGACGAGATCATCTGTGGATATATGACAACTTGATCCTGACTCTTGCATTTATCAATTTTCTCCCTACGATTAACAATATATTCATAGGCATCATTCCTAGCAAAGTTGTTTTACTATTGAGCTAGCTTGCGACGTAAAGAATACATATTCTTAAATGAAACCGTTGTAAAATTTATGTTTAAAAACTAATTACTTTAATGCTTGATGTGACTGCTACTGGGTAAAATATGACTATTTTAAGACAAAAATGGTCACATTGTAGACACAAACTATCCATCTTACTCGTACAAACATGTTATAACAAAATTACTCGTCGAAGAAAATTATACTACACAATATGCCAAAATAGTCCTAATTTTGGACAGCATGGTACGATTGCTCACCGTACTTACCAAAAGCAATTTGAGCACACTTTTCTATGCAAAAGATCATACTCTGTACCATCTTTGAAACGAACATTGAACTTCTGTAGAAACTTGAAAGGCCCTTTCTTTGCAAGATACGATATCTATGTCTAGGTCTGTAAATTGAGCTATTTGGAAGCCTTGTTAAGTAAGGCCCAGCCCAGCAACAAGTGTGGTGAGTCCAAGACTTGTAATGATGAGGAGAAGAGAAAGACAACTACACACCGGCCCAATACAACAACAGGCCCACATGAGAAGTTCATCTGACTGAATGAAGAAGGAAGGTTGTGGTAGCTCAGATGAAAAACGTAGGGCGCAAGTTCAGATGAGCTGGAATTCGTACACTCTAATTTTGTCCTCTAATTGATTCAATTTTAGGGTTTGTTTGTGTACTCTCATATATATAGATTCAACAGAAGAGAGCAGTGTAATTAATCAAATTGAAGAAGAGTTAATGAAAAGCATCTAATCATCTTCTACATTTCGAAGGTGATAACTAATCCTCTTTTACTTTGATTATTATGTGTGATCAAGTTATCATGAGTCAAGGTTGTCGATTTCTTCATGGTATCAGAGCCTTGTGCTCTTGATAACCATTGAAGCCCCTATCTTTGTTGTTTTTGTGTAAAGTTTGTATCTTTATTTTCGCGTACTCTGTTTTTGGTGTTTTTTAGTCATGGCTGGTGCTGAGAATACTGTTACTACAATTTTACCTTCTGATCCCCTTTATTACAACCCATCTGAGGGCATGCAAACTGTGAAACTCACATCTGAACTTACCGGGTCTGAAAACTATGGTCCATGGAGGAGACAGATGGAGTTGGCTTTTTCTGCAAAAAGAAAGCTAGGGTTTGTGACTGGGCTGGTAAAGAGAGATGAGAGTGATGCTGTGAAACAGGAAGCCTGGGATACATCAAACAACTTGGTGATCTCATGGATCCTGCTAAACGTCAGTGAGAGAATCAAGTCCATTATCATGTACACTAAGACAGCAAGAGAAATCTGGGAGATTTTGGAGAGAAGATACATTGTGGCAAATGGGGCCAAGAAATTTAAGCTAAACAAGGAATGTTATGAGATAGAGCAGAATGGAAGGACTGTGGAGGAGTATTACACCCAACTTCAAATGGTGTGGGATGAGTTGGAGAGCATAAATACCTTACCCAGCCTTACTCAGAAGACTACTGAAATGGAGACCTATCTGAAAGCCTTGGAGCAGCAAACTGAAGAGAGACACCTCTTTCAATTTCTTAATGGGCTGGACAAGGACTATTCAATTCTGAGGAGTAATATCCTGTTGATGTCTCCCCTACCAACAGTTGACTCTGCTGTGTCCATGTTCCTTCAAGAAGAAACTCAGAAATTCAACACCAATGGTGGAAAGAGTCATGATATGTCTGCATTCATAAGCAAAGGTGGTGAGACAGAAGCCTGTAGACACTGTGGAAGAAGAAATCATAAATCTGAAATGTGCTGGGAAGTTGTTGGGTATCCTACAGGACATCCTAAGAACAGAAAGTTTGTCTCAGGGGGTAATACCAAGCCTCCAAATCAATCCAGGCCTGCTTACAACAACAGATTTGCAAGACCAGGAGAGAATCAAGGTGGAGGTACTCCTGCTTACTACAATCAGAAACCTAAGTTCAATCAGGTGTACAAGGGACCTAAGAAGCAAGCTGCAAATGCACAGACTGACCTAGCCACTGCTATTGATGCTGCCACTCAACAATTGGAGACTCTCTTGAAGATGGTGCCAGGAAATGGAGGAGGTACTGCAAAGGCTGGAGGTGATACAGATGAGGAAATAGATTGCAACTTTGCAGGTATAGCCTCTCATGACAAACACTATGATAATAAAATGCAATGGGTGATAGATTCAGGGGCTTCAGATCACATGGTGGCTGAGAGAACTCTTTTAGAAAACACACAATATTTAACTAATGGCCCAAGAGTGAACATGCCAAATGGAGGAGTTACAATAGCAACACATAGAGGAGATGTTAGACTAACAGATCATCTTGTGTTGAAGAATGTTTTGTTTGTTCCAGATTTTAGACAAAATCTGTTGTCTGTGCAAAGGTTGGTGAGAGATGATGGCTGTAAGGTGGTGTTTAGTGACAGATCTTGCTATGTGCAGGAATGTAGAGGAAGAGAAGTAAGGTGCATTGGAGAGGCAAGGAATGGTTTATACTACTTGAAACAATCTGATCAAGACAACAGTAGGTTGCAAAGAAATAATGTTTGTGTTAATGCTTTTTGCCCTAAGTTGAGAGACAACAAGGTTAATGATACTCAAGTGAATGGTAATTCTTATGCTGAGATTTCTAATGATATTGCTGGTATTGTTTCATCCATTAATCATGTGTCTTCCTGCAATATGTGGCATAATAGGCTTGGTCATACCCCATTAAATGTGTTGAGAAATATCAGTAACTTGAATTTAAAGCAAGAAAATAAGAATGAGGTGTGCATTACTTGTCCAATGGCTAAACTCACTAAGAAACCTTATCTGTTGAGCATGTCTGAGACTCAGAGTCCTTTTGAAATGATTCATATAGATATATGGGGTCCATACAGGGTGTCATATAAAGGGAAGTATAGATTCTTTCTGACTATTGTTGATGATTATTCAAGAGGTACCTGGGTATACTTGTTGGTACATAAGTCTGAGGCTTATGTTAATATCAGAAATTTTTGTGAGTATGTGAAGACTCAATTTGAGAAAAGGGTGAAGATCATAAGGTCAGATAATGCTTGGGAATTTGATGATAGGCAATGCACTGCTTACTTCAATGAAAATGGCATGATTCATCAAACAAGTATCATTGATAGGCCACAACAAAATGGGATAGTTGAGAGAAAGCATAGACATTTGTTGGAAATGAGTAGAGCATTGAGGTTTCAGTCTGGTCTCTCTCTTGGATATTGGGGTGACTGTGTGAAGTGTGCTGCTTATATAATAAACAGGATACCAAGTCCTGTAATCAAGGGAAAGACACCATATGAGTGTATCTATGGAGTAAAACCAAGCTATGATCATATGAAGGCCTTTGGCTGTTTAGTGATGGTGTACAATCCTGACAGAACAAGGGACAAGATGCAACCCAGAGGTTTGCCATGCATATTTCTGGGGTATCCTGCTAATCAAAAGGTTACTCTGTGCAAGACCTTATCAGCAAAAAGAGGTTTGTGTCAAGAGATGTAAAATTCTTTGAGACAATATTTCCTTTGTCATCACATTCCAAAGGAACATACCTGACTCCTGTTCCTGTGGATGTGTTGAAGCAAAGAGAATATGGTGTGCCAGAAATTGTTGAAGACAATGTGAACATTGAACCACCTGTGGATGAAACTGCACAGGAAGAGCAGACACCAGATGGTGCTGCACAAGAAACTGAATCTGAAGGAGGAACTCACATAGAAACTGAAGATATGGAGGAACCTCATGGAAATACTGAACAAACTGAGGGAAGGCCTGCTAGAGAAAGAAGAACCCCTACTTGGATGAGTGACTATGTGACAGGGTCAAGAAGAAGGAAACAACCTTCTAATCCTGAAGAAATTCTTGGTGTCACTGATGCAAGTGTGAATATGTCGTTTGTTAACATGGTGCACAATGTGGAGACATTTGTGGAGCCTTATTATTTCAAGGATGCTGTGAAAGAGCAAGTGTGGGTTGATGCTATGAACAAAGAGTTGGATGCCTTAGAACAGAATGAAACATGGGACATCACTCAATTGCCTTCAAACAGAAGAGCTATAGGATGCAGATGGCTATACAAAATCAAGTACCAACCAGATGGAACTGTAGAAAGATACAAGGCAAGGCTTGTGATCCAAGGGTGTAGACAAAGAGAAGGCTTGGACTACACTGAGACATTTGCTCCTGTTGCAAAAATGACCACAGTGAGGTCTTTGTTGGCTGTGGCTGCTATGAATGACTGGCATCTATACCAAATGGATGTGACAAATGCGTTTCTTCATGGAGATCTCAATGAAGAAGTGTATATGGAGCTACCTTATGGTTACTGGAATCAGGGAGATAGAGTGAAGAGGGTTGATAATCCTCCTGAAAAATATAAAGGGCCAAGAGTGTGCAAGTTAAAGAAGGCTTTGTATGGTCTCAAACAGGCTCCCAGGCAGTGGTTTGCAAAATTGTCCACTGCTTTGCTCAACTCAGGATTCATGAAATCCCATGCTGACCACTCTTTATTTGTAAGGAGTCAGGGGGAGAAGATAACAGCTGTTTTGATTTATGTTGATGATATGGTGATCACAGGGAATGATGAGCAAGAGATAGAAAGGCTGAAGGATACTCTTAAAAATCAGTTTCACATGAAGGATCTTGGGCATTTATCATATTTTCTGGGGATTGAGATAGCCAAGACTGACCAAGGGCTGTTCATGTCTCAGAGGAAATACGTCACAGACCTGCTGAAGGAGTTTGGAGTTCATAAAGAAAGATCTCTGAGGGTACCTTTGGATGCTCACACAAAATTGGAGCCAAACAAAGGGATACCTCTGCACAATCCTGAGATTTACAGAAGAATTGTGGGTAAGTTAATATACTTGACTATAACTAGACCTGATATCTCATTCTCTGTCCAACTTTTGAGTCAATTTGTTCAAGCACCAACAACTGATCATCTTCAAACAGCAAGGAGGGTATTAAGATACCTAAAGTCTGCTCCAAGTCAAGGAATTTTGCTGGCAAAATCATCAGCTGTTAGGCTTAGTGCCTATTGTGATTCAGATTGGGCTTCTTGTCCCTATACAAGAAGGTCTACAACAGGTTTTTGCATACTCCTAGGTCAGTCTCCCATATCATGGAAGTCGAAGAAACAAAGTGTGGTTGCACGTTCTTCAGCTGAAGCAGAATATAGGGCCATGGCACTGACAGTCTGTGAAGTGACATGGTTGAGGTCACTTCTTAAGGATCTTGGAGTGAAGCAATTGCCTAGTGTTACTCTCCATTGTGACAATCAGGCAGCTCTATCAATTGCTGCTAATCCCGTCTACCATGAGCGTACTAAACACATAGAGATTGATTGCCATTTTATTAGAGATAAAGTAGCTCAAGGTGAAGTTTCTCCTGTGTATGTTCCTGGGCATAGGCAACTGGCTGACGTCCTAACTAAGCCATTGCAAATGGCAGCTCACTACAAGTTGCTTGGCAAGATGGGAGTGAAGAAAGACACTCACTCACCTCTTGAGGGGGAGTGTAAATTGAGCTATTTGGAAGCCTTGTTAAGTAAGGCCCAGCCCAGCAACAAGTGTGGTGAGTCCAAGACTTGTAATGATGAGGAGAAGAGAAAGACAACTACACACCGGCCCAATACAACAACAGGCCCACATGAGAAGTTCATCTGACTGAATGAAGAAGGAAGGTTGTGGTAGCTCAGATGAAAAACGTAGGGCGCAAGTTCAGATGAGCTGGAATTCGTACACTCTAATTTTGTCCTCTAATTGATTCAATTTTAGGGTTTGTTTGTGTACTCTCATATATATAGATTCAACAGAAGAGAGCAGTGTAATTAATCAAATTGAAGAAGAGTTAATGAAAAGCATCTAATCATCTTCTACATTTCGAAGGTGATAACTAATCCTCTTTTACTTTGATTATTATGTGTGATCAAGTTATCATGAGTCAAGGTTGTCGATTTCTTCAAGGTCACTTGTTTCAGCCATGTCACGACGACAACTCAGAATACTGATAGCCGAACTTTTCCCCACGATTCACCATTTTTGGAATCTACGCTATAGTTTGGTTTGACGATCGAGAGCTTCAGTCTAATACAACTGAGCCCTCCAGCTGTCTAGCTTGCTTTCCAACTCCTATAGATTATTTCACAGCAGACCAAAGCACATCTTCTCAATATCTTGAATTGATATAAATACAATAATTTAAAGGAATAATTATTAATTACAGCCACATAAAAAGTCGAATTTTGAAATTACCGCCACTTAAAAATGTTTTGATATTTTACAGCCACAATCGGAGCTCCGTTTAGAATTTACAGCCAAAACGGAGATCAAACATACTTAAATGAACTAAAATCTCAGAAATTTAAACTTGAAGCCCAAATTTTATGTAAAGAGACGAAAATGTCTCTCCCTTTAATATTACATCAAACTAGTGGATAAATTTGCTCATAAAGGTTATTTTCAATCTTAAATCAATAATTAGGATTTCTCTCTTCCTAAAATTTTCAATTTCTCTTAAAGTTTCAGCAACCATGTCAGACCATAGCTGTGAGTCACTCTATTGTTGTAAGAAAGTCAACTGAAAACACATACAAAAACCCCAAAAATTGGTCAATTATGGGAGAAAAAAATTAAGGTTCCCACTCAACATATTCATCTGAGACCATATGCAAGTCGAAAATCAACAAAAAATTAGGGTTTTAGGGAAATCAAAAGCCAAATGCGTCTTGACGAAAACATAGATAAGAAGAAAACGTCATATTTTTTTGTTGGAGATGTTAATTAAACTTCAATGGAGTAACAATGCTTTTATGGAGTTTTATTTTGTATTTTTGATGTTCCAAAAACTAAAGTTTTGTCAGGAGAATAGAACGTAGACTGTAGAGTAAGGTTTAAATGAAAGGGATGAATTAACAATGAAGAGATGAAAAGGAAAAATGAGCAAAAAGATAAAGCCACAATGATTAAAGAAAAAAATAAAAAATGAACACCTTAATTAAGAAAAAGAGAAGAGGGAAGTCAAATAGTCAGTGGATGGCACTTAAATGAAGGGCAAAACGGTCAGTTCGTCTTATTATTCGCCGGAAAATGAAATTGGATGCAATTTATAAAAAAACGACTTTAGTGGCTGTAAAATATTAAAAAATTTTAAATTGGTTGTAATTGATAAATTCGACTTTTTATGTGGCTATAATTGACAATTAACCCTAATTTAACTTAGTTTCAAACTCAGATTACACAACTTAGACTATTTGAATGGAAAGCTAAATCAACTGTATCATATTTTGATATTTATAACTCAAAGAAATGCCACAAAGAAAAAGAGAACAATTAACGTTGTGATAATCTTACGATACATAAATATGTCCAAAAATATAAAAATATTTATCACGAGTAAGGTTATATAGAGTCCTAGAGTCCTATTTATAACCCTTGGATTAAACTAAGATGGATGGCTGAGATTTGCTTTTGATTAATTAAAAAAAAGATTAAAAAAAATAAAAAAACAACCAATAGAAAAATAAGCCTCCTACATCTTTTTTTGGGCGTCAATATGGAGTTCCAAGAACCAATTAAACTTCTTGTCTCCCATTTTGTTTTTTTTGTTTCTTAATTCAATTTCAGTTTGTTCTTTTTCATCCATTAAAACAAAAAATGCATCCCTTCTTCTTCCTCATTTTCTTCCTCTTCTTTTTCGTTTAATTTTTTTTCAAAAAAAAATTTGCAACCTGCAAAAATCCTCAATTTCTTAACAAGATCTTCGACATTACTTGTTAAAATTGCAAAAATTAAAGCCCGAGTTTGTTTAAAAGATGGAGAACTTACAAATAATTGTAATTTGATTGATGGTAAGTTAGTTGTTTTAATTAATGACGGTAAGTGTTTTTAAATTTTGTTTGAATTTAACTTTTACATTCATTTGTGTTTGTTTGTGTTTTCATATATTTGGTAGGTGTGATTAATGGAAGTTTGTTACCCATTTCAAGCATCAATCTATGGAAGATGGTGGTGGGAATTCAAGAGGGCGTGGTGTAATTTTAAGGTTAGTGTGTTGAAATTTCAATTTTTTGTGTTAAAATTTTAAAAATTTCTGCTGAAATTCTTTTTTTAATAATTACAGTTATTCACTTTGTAATATCGTTTTTAAATCAAATATTTTTCATGTTTCAAATATCAATCAGTTAAAGATTGAGATTTAATGTTTAATTAAATTTGAAAATTGATTTGATAGTTTTTTTTTTTTCGGATTTAATACTTTTCATTTCCCTAAACAATTTCAGAGCGAGGTTGATGATGTTGAGATGTCGGAAGATAACATGGTTGATGATGTTGAGACTTCCGAAGCAACGATTAAAGGTGCCGAGCAGTCCAGTTACATCGTAAAAAGATTAATGGAAGATTATTAAATCAAGCTCACAAGTTGTTCATTGTCTCTAATTTTAGGTTAATAAATTGGAATTTCTTTTACTAGACTTGAAATTCTAAATTTTGGTGCTGAAATTTCATAATTGGTATATGTTGTTTGTTTGACAGTGTTATGAAATTGAAATTCTATTCTACAGGCTTGAAATTCTAAATATTGTTGTTGAAATTTCAGAATTGAAATGTGTTCTTTGTATTAGTGGCAGTGCATTAAAATTGGAATTCAATTTAAATAGACTGAAATAATAAATTTTCGTATAGAAATTTCAGAATTCGAATGTTGTTTTATGGCTAGAGTTGTATAATAATTAGACTTTTGTACTATTTGATGTTGTGAACGATGGTTGATGCTGAAAAAATCATACAATTAAAAAAAAATTAGAGTCCATTGGTCTGGTTAGAGTCCTAAAGACATTACATTTAATGGACTCTAAAGACCAATGTTAACGGATTAAAAAACATAGAGGCAACTCTTAACCAGTTTAAAAATTTCCAGCGGGATATGAAATGTTTCATTCACGAGAAAGATGTGCAGTTGTTCATTGATCGGTTTAAAAGTATGGCGGAGAACAGATTTGATTTTTTCTTTGATTATGATGTTGATGCTGATGGTAGTTTACGTCGAAATTACTGTAAGATGTTTTTTTAGACAGTATAAGTTATCAAAAATTACTCAGTAAGTGTTTAATTTTAAAAAATTCGTAGTAACAGGTGATAGTATTTTTACTTCAGATTGGAATTCTAGAAAAGTTGGTTATAATTCTTTTTTTTATTGTTGAAATTTCATTTATTGTAAGATGGTTTTTTTTACAGTAGAAGTTACAAAAAATTAGTCACTAAGTGTTTAGTTTCCAAAAATTAGTAGCAACATGTGATAGTATATTTGAATTAAGGAAGTAAAGTAGAATATTTGAATTGAGGAAGTAAAGTAGAATACAGAAGCGTATATGTTAAAATTGAAAAATATAAATAATAGATAGATAATTGGAAATTGGTCATCTAAAACCAAAGTACAAACCAATGTAAAAATGAATACAAATTAAGCGGTTCAATATTGACATAATTTAATAAAGTCGGTGTTTCAAAACGATAGTACAAAGCAAAACAAAGCGAAGAGTTCAATGAGCAGTTAAATGGTGACAACGCTTCATTTAGAGTACTTCTACATCTTCCGCTACCTGACGCTACACTTTAAGCAACTTTATAAGGTTAGGCTTCTTCTTCAGAAATTGGGAGACGTTTTCAAGTAAAACGTCACGCTTCAAGTTGACTGAGTAGAAGTAAAGGATAGGTCAACAACACGGGGGGTTGTTAGCTTCTTCATCCTTGAAGCAGCGTTGGTGTACCAAGAGTGGCAAACAACCGCATTTCGTTGCATGTGCATATACAACTCATGAACCTCCTACAAACATAAATGTAAGACAAACAAATTACAATAATTTAAAAAGAGAATTGCAGAATGTAAAAAGAGAATTCCAGTATGTAAAAAGAGAATTCCAATAAGACAACTAAATTACAGTAATTTAAGAAATTTAAGAAAAAAAAAAAAAGAATTGTAATCACATAATATGAAATTCCAGTATGTAAAAAGAGAATTTATAACAGATAATCAGTTTCTCTTATAAACACAAAAAATAAAATTCCAAAAGACGAAAAACGGATTATAACACAGAATATGAAATTCCAATTTCAGGAAGAAAATTATAAACACAATTAATGAACATAATTATAAACACAATCAGTTTCTATTGTAACAAAAAAAAAAACTGAAATTCCAGTAACAAAAAAAAGAATCATATTCACATAATCTGACAATCAGTTCCCAAAAAAAGAATTCTAAGAGTATAATCAGGAATTCTACGATAGAAAAAAAGAATATGACACACATTACCCTAAAATTACAGCATGTCTGTTTCTCTTACAAACACAAGAAAAATGAAATTCCAACACCAAAAAAACGAATTATAAACACAAAATATGAAATTCCAATTTCAGGAACAAAATTATAAACATAATTAACGAACCACCTACAAACATGGGACAAAATTTATATCAGCAAAAATGGGACGAAATTTAAATCTCTAAAAACAATCAATTTTTAGGGTTTCCAATTTTTTTAATGAAATTCAATAGAAAAAGACGAAATATACCAATTTCTGTAGCAAATTATAATAAGAACTGAAAAATATCAAAATACACACAATAGATGAAGAATAAAACATAAAAAACAAAATTTAAACCAAAAAATCGAAACTTGTTGAAAATTAAACAAAGGACTCGCATGCAAAATTGAGTTCCATTAGAAGTAAAACTCACTTTAATTAAGCAAAAAAGATGAAGAACTAGAAATTAATTGGAAAAAAAAAATCACCTTTAATAGTTCGATGAAGAATCGGACTAAAGTTGCAGTGGACGAAAAAGATGAAGAATCGGAATGAAGTTGTAGTGCAGGAAAAATAATGATGAATTTGTTTAATGATGAAGAAGATGAAGATGAATTGAAGAAGATGAAGAAGAATTGAAGAAGATTAATTCAATTAGAGAAAGTTTGAGAGTTTTTTTTTTTTTTTTTTTTTTTTTTGATTTTGAATTTTTGGGGAACAAACAAACAAATAAAGTCCTCTAAAGAATTCTGATTTAATTTTTTTTTTTTTTTTCTTTTTTTTTTTACCTTTTCTCGTTTTCAGCAAGTTTTTTTTTTTTTTTTTTTTTTTTTTTTTTTTTTTTTTTTAGGGGGACATTGTATTAAATGTAAGATTAATCTAAGCCATTGATAGGAGGGATGTCATTGGGGCGGGGCGGGGGCGGGGGAAGCATCTCCACCACCGCATCCACCAACAAAAACCCACCTCCACCTCCGCCCCATCACCCATGGCGGGTGACAACTTGTCCTCCACCACCCGCCTGACGGGGAATTTTTTAGACCCACCACCGCCCCACCAACCACCCCAGACCCGCCCCAGACCCGCCCAACCCGCCTCAGACCCGCCCCACCCGCCCCAGACCCGCCCCACCCGCCCAGACCCGCCCCACCCGCCCATGAAATCGATTTATCGCTACGTAAATTTTAATATTTTTTTACCGAAATTTTTCTAATTACGATATAGCCACATAAATACATTTCAAATAACCAACCAAAGTATTGTGAGTACCAAATAAAAATACATACGACACACATTTAAAGTTTATGTATTAAATAAATAAAAATCAATCCGACACCCTACACTAAATATAAACAAAAAAAAATGTTGTATACTTCATTCATATTTGAAAATATAAAGAAAAGAAAAAGTTAAAAGTAAAGTCTTCTAATTTATATTTACATGAGTATGATTATCTGAGTATGAATTAGGTGGGTATAGGCAGGCGGAGTAAAGGTGGGGTGGGTATAGGCGGGCGGCGAGAAGTAGTAAGCGAGGCGGGCGAGCGATGTTCGATGAAATCCACCACCGCTTCACGACCATGGCGGGATCACTTTTAAGATCCACCACCGCCCACGACCCACTAAAGGGTCTCCTACCTCCACCCTAATCTGGTGCGCAAGGCAGATCCGTTGACCCGCCCCACTGACATCTCTAGCCATTGATCTAATATGATCCAAGGGCTCACATTAGGACTCTAGGACTCTAACACCAACATAGGACTCTAAATAACCTATTTCTATTTATCACATAGTATATATTCAAATTAAAAGTCTGCTTAACTTTATTTCACAACTACAATTTATGCTTTTAACAACTTTATTGGATTATTTGGTAAGTTTACTGAGTGACAGTACTTATGATGAGCATTTGATTAAAAAAAAAAAAATCAGGAAAAAAAAAAAAAAAAAGAAAAAGAAAAAGAAAAACCAAAGATAAATTGATAGAGTTATATTAACAGCCTTTAAGTTCTTAACGCAACAAAGTTGCCGTACCTGTTCTCCAGAAACAGTTGTTGTGCTGGGCCATAAAGCTCCTGATTAGGACTGTGGAGTAACAAATTACACAATCGGCAACCCGCTAACCAACACTATATTTGTGATATCGAAGATGACGATGGCTCCTCACTGTAATCACCATGGCGACTTCGGAGGAGGTGATTCAAGTTCATTCCGAAATCACCCATGAAATACTTCTTCCCTTTCCACCGAGCATAATCTAGATGGGGTGTCAGTAGAGTTCCGGGTGAAAATGATTGCATTTGGGAGCATTCATCAATATCTATGTCACTTAGATTAGGTGCTGTCAATGGACTAGATGAAAAACAGCGCACATCAGGGCAAGATCTCAACAACACCTTCACCAGAGATGGGAGTTCAACCATATGATTTGGATTTCCTACCAATACTGATTTCGTGGTCTTGCATTTATACACTTGCACTTTCTCTAGTTTGGGAGCTATAATCGGGCCTGACCAAAAGTGTTGAATCATGTCACATTCATCAACACTAATTGCTTCAAGAAAGGGAATACGTAGAGTGGCATTTGTTGTTGTGGAAAAGCCGATGATAGGGGACGAGGATAAAATTAGTCTCTTGAGCCGGGGAAACTTAAATACCAAACCAGCATCGTCTCCTTCCCCATCAACTTGGATTACCACTCTCATGTTTTTACACTTAGTGATAGTGAGAGTTTCAAGATGCTGCAGTGATTCCTGGAGCCTGACAAAAGTGTCAGTTGAAAATGCATACTCCCAACTCAATCCTCCTATAAGAAGGGAACACAGACTTTTGAACAAATGCAAAGGAAACATTTTCAGTCTTGGCAAATCATTCAGCTCCAAGTTTTCCAGCTGCTTACAAAACGTCAAGGCAGCAGCAACATTGAATTCCTCCTCTCTGAGCAAATCTTTTAACGATTTACTTTCCCTAACACATAAATCTTTCAACTTAGGTAACTGGGAATATGTCCACACAGATCTTTCGTTGCCCAATGATAATAGCTCTTCATCATCACACATCCTGAACGCAAGGGAAGATAGATTCTTGCAGATAATCGATGGGATCTGACTACACCCTTTTATGTCCAGATGCAGTGTTTTTAACATCGGAACAGGGTTTGATAAGAGAGTATTTGCTCCTTCTAGATGCCAATCCCATAGCCCCATAACTTCATCATTGACGGACAACACTTGAAGTTGTTCCAGGCAAGGAAAACCCATCTATCATTACAACAATTTTTAATTTAGTTTCTCCGTATTATCATTTGGTAACCAATTAGATGTCAACTACTTGTATTTTCATACTAAGACGTGTAGTAGTATTACCTCTGTTTGGAATAAGAATGACTGGTTTTCTGAACCAGCAAATTTATTCAGGCAGTCAAGATCGAACAGACACAATCTTTTCAATTTAGGGAATTTAAGTTTGCATCTTCCACCATAAAAACTCTTGAGATTTCCTGATTCGCCGATAAAGAGATCCATTAGCTGGGGAAATTCTTGATCACGCTCTTCTGACTCCTCTGTCCCTTCACTGGTTATGACTTCATGCATTGATTCACAGTTTACAATGGTCAATCGTTCAAGTTGCACAAGGGTAGAAAATATCGAGAGAGATCCAAAGATTAACAAATTTTCACAACTAAAAATCTTTATCGTCTTCAAACGCTGGAGGCTAGAGACACCAAGTTCTTTGTCCCATAGCTTTACGACTCTTTCACAAGTCTCCAACAAAAACTCTTCTAAGGCTGAAAACACTATCTGCAATATTTTGAAAGATGCATGCAGGTAAGTTCTGTGTAGTTAACTAACTGATCATTGTATTTAACTTTTTAGTTTTTACCTTTTGGAAGCCAGAAATACCAATATTTCTGAACTTACAAGTGTATTAACTTGTCTGGTAAGTTAGATTTGTTCTAATAAAATGTTACCTTGTCTTCGTTTTAAGAAGCATGCAAATGCAAATTGTATTATTTCGTTTAACGACTGTAATTCTTACATGTTTAATTCAAAATATAAGAATATTGATAAGTACGATGACAAGCAACAAGGTTAAACCACTTAATTAAAAAGCCGCCTAATACTAGTTCTGTGAATGTCCGTTAATGTTACGTGAACTAAACCCCCTAGTGGATTTTCGTGGTGCAAGATCAATTAATTAAAAAGTGTCATTTTGGTTACTAAATTAGAGATCCTAATGGACATGGTGACCAAAAGTTGCGAAGTTGTTAGTATTCTCACGTAGAGACCCTAGGAAAAAAAAAGAGTTTGTAGCGCATAAATTTATAGTCATGTTACAAAAAGTTTCTGCAAATGATTTCCATTTTAAATGTTGTCCACAATGTTTGTCAAGTCTCTTCCGAAATAGCTACTCCCTCCATCCCAATTTGACTCGGCCCTTAAGACTATTCCGTCCCCTTACTTAAGGCACGAGGGTGGATCAAAAGTCTCAGGATACTAAGAGTCTGCCTAGAGTGATTGCATTAACGATGTTCTGTGATTTAAAGCTCTGCTTGTGTAAAGTGCTAAGTATTTCATCATGAATACACCCCGTATATAATAGCCCAATCTCAAAGCACCAACCCACAATCATAATTTGGCCCATTTACTTAATACCCACTGTTAAGTGTTTATTTATAAAGTGTACAACTTCTCCTTCCTCACCAATGTGGGATGAAAGACTTCATCCCACATATTGCTCAAGGAAAACTCCAACATTTAAAATCTTTTTTTTCTTCTCTTCACAAAACGGAGTTTTTTTAAAAAAAAAAAATAAAAAAAATAGAGTTTTAGGTCGCACTTAATATTATTTAGAACTATAGGGTCCATGTGGGTCGAATTTTCTAAACCACAAAACGTCATTGCGCATGGCGTTTTACAGGTTACATGCGAAAATTTTAAAACTACAAAAAAAAAAAAAAAAAAAAAAAAAAAAAAAAAAAAAAAAAAATACCATCAGTAGAAAACGCCACTCGAGATAAAATTGTGACTCTATGACCAATGTTGGACATGGAGTGAGACATAGTTGTCCATTTCTTTCCGGGTAATTTCAAAAACATTGCCTTCACAAAGAGGTTGGTCGTATTTACACAATCAATATAGTTTCTTTTCTTCATAAAAAAAAAATAGGGAAATTCCATAATGTATCTTTAATTTTCCGAGTTTCTTACTTTTTAAAGATTTTACTATATACCTATAAACTTTATACTTTGTCTCTAATATGACCTTTATTTAACTTTTTTTTTTTATCAACTACACTCACTAACTCATTAAAATGCCCATTCTACAATCTTTCCTTTTTAACCTATTTTTTATAATGGTAAGTGAAAACAATGATAGTATTTATATTGAGTTTGGTGGTGAATTTAGCAAAAAAAAAAAAAAAAAAAAAAGTTAAATGGTCGTAATAATGATAATTAAAGTATGATGTCATAAAAATAAAGGTTTACGAAGATAAAGTAGTAATTGGATGGATTAATTGGAGGCACAAAATGGTGAATAAATAACTTAATTAATGAGTATGGTTATGGTATTCACAAATTCTTATTTAAGACCAAAGATCCGTCTTAAGTTTTAAGACGGGTCGGGTTTAACCCGTTATAATTTTTCTTCTGTTTTTTCAATTTTTTTTTCAAGACCCAAAATTTTTCGGAAACTTTTGTCAAAAAGCGGAAATAAACGGGCATTTAAAATGGTAACAAAGTGTTGTAGTGAGTGTCCTCCACAATATTGCGAATATTTAATAAATCTCATTGAGTGTCCTCCACATAAGTCAGTTGATTAACGTATATCGGTAACGTTCGGGTTGCTAGAGTTTGACGTTACTGTCGTGTGACGGCGGTAATCAACTGATCATTTTCGGTCACACCTAATGGGAGGAAGACCAACATTAACTAGTTATTTACATTTGATATAGTGTAACTAGACACTTAATATTAAGATTAAAGAGTTTAGTCAAGAAGTAATACTATATGAGACGTATAATAGATACGGAGCTAGAGAATTATTATTCTTTTATACGATAATTGAATAATAAAGATTTTGTGATATTGTGAATTAGTAATTAAATGTTAATTTACTACAAAGGGTTATTTGTCATTAATAAAATATTAGTGACTAATACGGTTTATAGGTTAATAGAATGGAGAATATAAGAGTCCAAAGTGATAAATTATATAATGATATAATTGTCATTTATCTAATATCTAATCTATCTAATATATATATATATATATATATATATATATATATATATATATATATATATATATATATATATATAGAATCAATCAGTGAGACTCACTCCTTAAAATGAGACCACCCCTTAAAATGAGACCACTCTGTTATAATAACATAATATCTTTTACTGTAACAATGTATCTTCTTTATTTATTTTTTTTGGTAAAAAAAAAAAAAAAAAAATTGAAAAAATTAGCTCAATGTTGAAACTATGTTATAATAACAAATATTCATTTATGTTATAATAACATAACTTTAGATGTGTTACTATAATAAACATAGGGTGTTATTATAACTTGTGACAGATCTAGTAGTTGATTTTTAGATCTAACGGTCCAGATTTGCGGGACGGTCTTATTTTAAGGGGTGGTCTCACCGGATCCTCACTGTATATATATATATAGGATCACATGAATCCCCCCAAATTTGGTGCATCCTTTGTACCATCTTAGAGCCGTTAGATTAAAGGGAATGAAGGGCCAAGATTGAATCACGCAATAAAGAAGAAAAAAAATCCTTCAGCCTGTCGACCGGCCGCCTGTCCTGGACCGGCCAGCACTTTTTTTTTTTTTTTTTTTTTTTTTTTTTCACGTTTTTTTTTTTAATTTTGTTTTTTTTGCTTTTAATCCTTATAGTACTTGATACGATATTGCCCAATTTTTTTATTTTATTTTATTTTTACTTTTATTGTATTTTTATCTTTTAATCCTTATAGTACTTGATATGATGTTACTGTTACTTTGAAGTACAATCAATGTTAGTTTAAAGTGTAACACCTGTTACTCTAATACCTTATACGAAGTACATGATATTTTAACAAACTTTTATTAATCTTTATATATTTTCTTGATACGATGTTCAATGTTACTTTAAAGTATAACAACTGTTACTCTAATAGGTTATACGTGTTATTCTAACAAATTTTTATTAATCCTTATATATTATTTTTGATATGATGTTACTGTTACTTTAAAGTGTAACAATTGTTACTCTAATAGCTTGTACGTGTTATTTTAACAAACATTTATTAATCCTATTATTTTCTTGATACGATATTATTGTTAAGTGCAATCAATGTTACTTTAAAGGGTAACAACTGTTACTCTAATTCCTTGTACGTGTTATTTTAACAAATTTTGTTAATCCTTATATATTTCTTGATATGATGTTACTGTTACTTTATAGTGTAACAATTGTTATTCTAATTGTAAGTGTTACTTTAAGTTATAATAGTCGACAAAATTATGGTGATAGAATTTTATATAATTATTCGTCAATTGTTATTTCAACGTTTATTTGTTATTACCTTAATATAATAAAAAGAATTAACAAAACTATTAAATAATTAAGTAATTGAAAAAGTAAAAGAATTTTTAAAAAAAAAAAGAAAAAAAATTAACAAAAGAAATCGTTAAAAAAAAAAAAAAAAAAAAAAAAAAAAAAAAAAAAAAAAAAAAACCCTTAAAAATTCAAAAAAAAAAAAAAAAATATTGAAAATGTGCCGGCCGGTCTGGGACAGGCCGGCCGGCTGTAGTGTTTTTTTTCTTCTTTCAAGTTTGATTTAATCTTGGCCCTCCATTCCCTTTAATCTAACGGCTCTAAGAGTGTACAAGGGATGCACCAAATATAAGGGATTCATGTGATCCTCTCTGTATATATATATATAATCCTATGAATCCCTACAAATTTGGTGAGTCATGCATCCAAATATTAACCCTTGGATCTAAATTATTTGAGCGCACAAGATTTAGCCACGTCACCCTTAATAACCACCCCCCACCCACTTCTCTAATTTCAGATCATTTGTCCAACATATTGTTCTCTCTCCTCAAGTTTTCTCTGACTAACATTGTTCGCCCTTCTTTCAATTAAATTTCTCTTTTTTTTTTTTCATTCTCTATCCATATTTTTTGATCTTTCTCCACCATTTTTTACTCAATTTTTCCGCACTCTCACCTAATTTCGGCATAAATCTATTATTTTTTTCAATTTATTTTGCTCTCGACGGTGTTTCACGAATTCCGTTATGCTCCTTGACAATCTTTTGTCCGATGTAGGAGTTTGTTTGATTCGACTTCAACAGGTGAGCATTCGATTTTTATGTTTTTTAATTAATTTCGTTTATAAACACGTTGTCCCTAGATCTGAAATTTTTTTATCATTTGAACAGATTATTTCGTTACTGAAAATTATGTGCTCTTAATTTTGATTGAAAACCTATGGTTTAGATCTGTGCTTTAAATTGTATGTTGTTTAATATAATTACGATTTTGTCGCATTTATGTTTTTATTCGATTATAATGCGGTTTTTCTATGACATTGTTTCACTCTCGGTGCTAATTTCATTTGTATTGTTGTTTTATTTGCATTTTGAATTAGTAATCAAAGTTTAACCGTCTGATGTTGTGTTTTATAATCTATTTGATGTTTTTTTTTCTTTTGCAGCATATACAAATGGCTACATCACATAAGAAAGTTAAAAGCTCTGTTGATAAGCGTAATTCCAAGCGAAGACAACATCTAACACTCGTTGCGAATCTCTTCTTTGCTTAAAATTGGAAATTCAGTGGAGAAGACTAATGCAATCATTCTAATGTATCAAATTTAGCTCGAAAAAATTGAACAATTGTATTATACTTAGTAGAAGCAAAAATAAAATTTAGTTTTCAAATCGTGTTATTTTAGATTTTGAGTCCTGTTACTGTAATATATGTTCTCTGTTATTGTAATATATGTTCAGTGTTACTTTAATTTGTAGTTTTGTTTAATATAATATCAAACTTAGTAGAATCAAAAATATAATTGTCCTCTGATAATAAATATTATTGTAAAGTTAGACACATTACTTTGTAATATGAAAACAAAATTTAGTATTCAAGTTTTGAAAGTTAAAACATTAATATTTGAATATTGTTACTTTAATACATGTTCTATGTTACTTTAATATATATTCGGTGTTACTTTAATTTACAATTTGTTACTTTATTATTTTACCATTGTTAATAGTATTTAAATCTTACTCCCTCCATTCATATCCAGACTACCACTGTACCATTTTTATCCATTCAAATTCACACTACCACTTTCCTTATTTATTCAACTTTTTACTCAACTTTTACACAAAACATCACTTTTGACCCCACTTTAAAGTAAAATTAGCCCAAATTATTGTCCTTTATTAATTTTTTATTTTGTTTCTTAAAACTTGTGCAAAAAGTGAAAGTGTAGTGTGGATTTGAATGGAGGGAGTATTACTTTAATATTTTAATGATGTTACGTTAGTATTTTAACATACAAGTACAATAAAATATAATCACATGTTACTTTAACGTTAAATATTTGTTATATTAATTCAATTTCACTGTTACTTTAACAAATATTAGTTAATAGTTATAGATGTTGATGACAAAATAAAATCTTACTATACAAATGCCACATACTACAATTCTATGTTCCTTCAACATTAAATTATTGATATATTAGTACAATTTGACAGTTACGTTAACAAATTTTTGTCGATAACTATATCAATACATGATAGCTAATTTCGTAATGAACCAATACAATACACTATAATTTGTTGTCACTTTAACGTGTAACTGTTGTTACTTTAGTTCAATCTGACTGTTACTCTAACAAATTTTAGTTCGTGTTAATAAATATTACTCATACTAAATTAAATTTGAATTCATCTTCAATGAAAATCATTTTAAGATGCAATTATATTTATATTTTGCATATTATACAACTAGTTTCATCATGAAGCGTTTAATGTTAACAATCACATAACAATTTCTTCCTTGCTTTGATGTTGAATAATGATGTTGTTGGTTTTCCAGATTCAACAAATATATTTAGTGTACAAATGCAATTAAACTTTATGTTTAACAAAAATTAGACTCGAATTTCAAAAAAATAAACTTTGTTCTTAAATTGAATGATGATTAACGTAATTCATCATTATTAACGCAATTTACCTGTCAATTTTGTCGAGATTAATGATTATTGATGACGATTTCGATCAATTTGTATGAATTCGATAATCAACTGCTGATTATTACGATCAATGGTTGATTTCGCAGTAACAAGTGATTATTTGACTATTGTAGTTGACGAATTTAGCACGACTTTGATGATTAATCGACGATTCTTCATACGATTGACGATTAAACTGTTGATGTTAATTATTTTGAAGATTTTAATAAGATTGAGTGATGTAATTTTAGGGGTTTTGGTGATGAGTTTTGATTTTCTGATGATTTGCAGGAATAATTTGTTAAGAGAGAGAAAAAGTGTTGGTGGGCTTCTTTTTTGGAAGAACGTAAATGGAAATGAATTTTTTTGACCCCTATCTAATTTTCTTGACCTAATCTCATCTCCTAATCTCAACCATTAATTTAGTTAGATCCAACGACTCTAAGATGGTACGAGGGATGCACCAAATATGACGGATTCATGTGATCCTATATATATATAGAAAGAAGATCATTTAAGTCCACAAATATTGGTAAGTCTGGTAAGTCCGTGTAACTGTTAGTACCGTCTACTGAAACTGCAGTTCTTTGTAAATGTAACTATAATACTTTGTAACGAAACTGTAAATGTTGCAAATACAGTTACATCTACAAAGAACTGCAGTTCACCAAACGGTACTAACAGTTACACGGACTTACGGACTTACCAATGTTTGTGGACTTAGCTGAACTTGACTCTATGGTCGACATTTGTCGCAATCTAATATATATATATAAAGCAGAAACCATGGTCTCTATGGTCGACATTTGTCGCAATATAATTGGTCTAAAAAATTAATATTAGTATTATTTATAATTCTACTATTTCTAGGATTTTAATTAGATGAAAAAATATTAACATATGTAACTTAAAATATAAAACTAAATCTACAATTGAAATCTTTACTATATTAGAACTTTCCAAAAAAAAATTAATTGAAGATGTTTTTAATTGAGAAGAAAAATTATAATTTCAAAATAAACAATTATATGACACATAATTTTCTTATTTAATATTTAGGTATGTCTCCTCTCTTTTTGTATATATATACATCAAAAACTTTAGCTAGATCTACCTAGGTACGTACTCTGTTAAATAGTTTTACTTTATTATGTTTTAATTATGATTACAATTTGTGTTAATTTTTTTTTTACGGTGTATTTGATAAGAGTGTTTAAAATTTGAATATTTTAATTTCAATTATTATGTTTGATACTTAAACATAGCTTGATTAAATTATTGTTGATCCTTTTTTCTTTGTATGTCATAGATTTATATTTTACGTTCAAGATTTGAAATTTTTTCTTGAACAAACTTGATTATAAACCAATAGCAAAACTAATGAATATGTAACATGAAAGGTAAGAATATGTAACATGAAAGGTAAAAGTGATGTACAATATCTATCGATTAAATATACAAGTTAAGGGAGAAAAATATAAGTAAGTTATATTTTAAAATATAAACAAGAAAAAAGAAAGAGTAAAAGAAATATGGTAATTCATAGAATTTTAACAAGTAAAATAATTGTTGATTTAATAAATAAGTTAAGGGAAAAAAATAGTATTAGGTAAGTATTATAAAATATAATTAGAAAATAAACAAAAAACAAATAGGATAAATAATAGATTTTAGAAAATTATCATATTAAATACAGTAAAAGCCAAAAAGAACATGACCTCAGTATTTATATTTTGAAATTTTGTCATATTAAATATCATATAAAATTATATCATAATTAGTAAATATATAAACTAGAAAAAAATATATAAAAATTACATTTTATACTTATTTTTAAATCTTAATAATAATGATAGATGGCCCGGACGGGGACGGGCACGCCAACTAGTATATATATAAAGTCGAAACCATAGCCTCTATGGTCGACATTTGTCGCAATATAATTGGTCTAAACAAAATTAATATTAGTATTATTTATAATTTATAATTCTACTATTGTTAGGATTTTAGATAAAAAATATTAACATATGTATTTTAAAATATAATACTAAAACTACAATTGAAATCTTTACAATATTAGAACTTTCCAAAAAAATTAATTGAAGATATTTTTAATTGAGAAAAAAATAATAATTTGAAAATAAATAATTATATGGCACATAATTACCTTATTTAATTAGAATACATTAGAAAAATTTTAGGTAAATCTTTATCCCTTACTTTTAGTGTATATATATTTAATTTACATCAAAAACTTTAGCTATATCTTCCTAGGTACTATGTAAAATATTTTTAGTTTATTATGTTTAATTATGATTACAATTTGTGTTAAATCTATTTTTTACGGTGTATTTGATAAGAGTGTTTAAATTTGAATAGTTTTATTTCTTAAGTACCATGTTTGATACTTAAACATACCTTGATTAAATTCATGCTGAACACCCGGTGTTGTCCGAGGTTATTCGGGCCGGGTACCCCGTTGAAGAGGTTCATGGGTTGGCTCAAGTGACATAGTGCTTAAAAGGATTGTAAGTACTACTCATATCAACAAGATGCATCTTCTTTTCTGGTGTCTCATCTTTAAGAACTTTACAGTTAAACGTGCTTGCTGGAGAGTAGTCTTAGGATGGGTGACCTCCTGAGAAGTTCTCAGAATGCGCACGAGTGAGGACAAAGTGCGCTGGAAAGGACCCGTGTTGGTTTGTGGGCGATGTACGCAGCCTGGCGAGCTACCGTGAGCGACATTTCGGCCTTTAGTTGAGGCCGGGGTGTTACACATGCTGATCCTTTTTTTTTTTATATTGTAGAATTATATTTTACGTTTAAAATATGAAGTTCTTATTGAAGAAGCTTGATTGCAAATCAATAGCAAAACTAATGAATATGTAAACCTGAAAGGTCAAAGGTAAGTACAATATCTATCGATTATCTTATTTTCAAATCAAGTTATTAGATGTGGTTGTAAATAATATTTGTAATGTTTAATGTATAATATTTTACAGTAGTTAGTTTAATCGTATTAAGTTCTAATTTAATTGTTGGTTTCAACTTTGTATGAGAACATCTGCTAATTCAGAAAATAACCGGAAAAAAAAAACATGGTTTAGTATAATGATAGGGTAAAGTTTGGTTTAATAACAAAATTTCAATTTTTTTACTATCCCATTTTAATGTGACAAAAAAGAGAATATATGTAATTAACAAAAAAAAAAATAATGGTGTAGTATAATTAACATATGTAATTTAAAATATAATACTAAATCTACAATTTGAATGTTTAAAAAATTAGGATACCAAAATTGAAGAATACATATTTTTTGTCTTAAATATATTGGATTTAATATACTCCGTATAAGTTAAGGGAGGAAAATATAGGTAAGCTATATTTTTAAAGGGAAAAAAAAAAAAAAAAAGCAAACGAAATATGGTAATTCATAGAATTTTAAGAAGTAAAATGATTATCGATTTAATAAATAAGTTAAGGAAAAAAATAGTATTCAGTAAGTATTATAAAATATAAAGAGCAAATAAACGAAAGACAAATATGGTAAATCATAGATTCTTTTTGAACAAGTAAATCATAGAAGTTAAAGAAATAATATAATTGTCATGTTGTTATTATATAACGATCTATGTTAATTTTGCTTTTTAATGCTTTTCAAAAGATGCGATATATAATTACTAAACTATAATTGGAGTATGATGTTATTGTTACGAGTATAACAATTGTATGAGTAGTGAAATTAGAATCCTTAAAATATTAGGATCCCAAAATTGAATAATACATGCATATTGTTGCTATGTTTGATTTAATTTAAAAGTCAAGCACGTCAATTAAAAAAAAAAAAAATTACTACTAGGATTCCATATGAAATATAATTAATATATTTAATTTAAAATGCAATACTAAATCTACAATAGGAATTTATATTATTATGAACCAATATTGAATAATAAATATTGTTGTCTTAAATATGTTTGATTTAATAAATAAGTTAAGGAAAATAGTAAAAAAAAAATAAAAAAAACAATATAAGTGTAATTTTAAAATATATAGAAAAAACAAAAGCAAAACAAATATGGTGTATCATAAAATCCTTATAATATTTGATTTATAGTGAATTTGTCTTTTAATTTATTGTCAAAATTTAATCATATTCCAAAATTTTCAAAACAGTGAACTTTAGTATAATAATTAGAATAAAGAAATTAATAATAGTAACTGAGAGAGTTAGGAATAAATCTTTATTATATTTGATAGTTAATCTTCATAAATCATGAGTCAAATGAACCATTTATTCAATAAAATACAAATAGCGTAATACATTAGAAATTTTTTACGGACTTAGTATTTACAAGTACATTTTAGAAAAATTATTACTCCATATATTAATTACCATTTAAAATTTTATCCTAATCGGTGAAAATATAAATTAGACAAACAAACTTAAATTATAGTTTACACAATTTTTTTTAAAAGATAATGATAGATGGCACGGGCGGGGCCGGGCACGAAAACTAATATACATAATTGGTTGATAAAAAATATTATTATATTAATATATATAATCTAAGTTATTATATTAATATATAATAAAACTTATTAAGCGTAATATGATTGGATATTTTAATATTATAAGGATTCTAAAATAAGTTTTTTATTAGTAAAGCATTTAAAAAAAGAAAACTTACCTTAAATATAATCAAATATCCTTAAAAATATATAATCAAATATTGTAACAAATACTCTATATTTCTAAATTAAAATTGAATAAGTAGATACATTATATTTGGAAGGTGAGAAAAATAAAATAAATAAATTTTTGAAAATAATATATTTTTTAATGAAAATTAAATTAGTTAGGTTATATACGGAAAATTTAGTAGTTAATTCTTACTGTTATTTAAAACAACTAATTCTCTATGATATTTAAATAAAAACTTACCTAAAAAATATTATGACTTACATTAGGAAAATTTAGTATTTGTTAGTTTATATTTGAAATAAAACACCAAGAAAACTCATAGATTTAATATCATTAATTTTATATCAAAATAATATTTTTCATGAAAGTATACATTGATAATGTATGCATTGAGAATAATTTTATATTAATTGAAGTATGATTAACAATTATACTTAATTATGATTTCAAAGTATTTAATATAATGCAAATTTATATAAAATTAAAATTTTAATGTAAATATAGTTAGCCCGGGCGGGGCCGGGCATACAAACTAGTACTACTTAATTGTTAAGTATATTTCATTATTGTTAATTAATTCATTTAATGTTAAATGGACTAATTAATATTAAATGAACCCAAATTAATTTCGGACCATATATTTGGTAAAATGGCACAAATTAAATGGATCAAAATTTGACCCAAATGGGCCATTTTGGCCGGACCATTATTGCTCATTTAGGAGCTAATTTGGTCAATAATTTTGGTCAAATCCATGCCTAATTCTTCCACTCACATTTGCCTATATATACCCATCAAATGCAAGTCATTAATATATACTCCCTCCATTTCATTGAGATAGCCCCATGAGCTATTTCACAAATTTTAAGAAAGTGGAAAAAGTTGAGAGTAGTATTGGTAGTTTGGTTAAATGGGTCCCACTTTTAAAGATAAAGTGTGTGGTATTTTAGTGAAATGAGTGTAATAGTAGGGGTAAAAATGTTATTTTCATTGTTAAAAGCTACCAAACATAGTAATGGGGCTAAATGAATGAAATTGCCGAAAAAAGAAAGTGGGGCTAAATGAGTGAAATGGAGGGAGTATAATTTTACTTAAAAAAAAAAACTCACAAAATCAAGCTTGGAAAAATCAGCCAAAAAACTATGGTTTGGCCGTGTGATTTAAGCTTAAAAAATCAAGTATTGTTCTTCATTTTCTCTTAAATAAACTCAATATATTACCTCTATAATATTAAGTATTATAATACAATAATCTAGCTATATTATTCTACTATAAATTGGTTTAATCCTACGGTGGATTAAGGAAAGAGATACTCTATTTTGAGTATTAAGAAGCTCCTTAAAAGGACCTCTAAAAGGTATATTTTAAATTATTGTAATTTAATTTAATTTTTGTAATTTATTTTTATAGTTTTATATGCACAACTAGATCCAAAAGTCCACTAATTATGTTTAAAAGGAGTGACACATGGCTAAAAGGAGTATTCCACTGGTATTTTCTATTATTAGTGAGTGTGCAAAGATGAAAGAGGTTGGTCAAACATAAGCTTTAAAGGAGATGTTAAATACTTAAACATGAACCTTATGAGGAAGTTTATTGGAAGTTAAGGCTACGTATGTCGAAGACATCTCAAGAAAACATGAATAAAAGGACATAAAACATACCCTCGGATTGAATAAAACTTGATGTTCTTGCACGCCATCAACATTGCCCGATAAGTTTTCTGATCCCAACAAGCTAACCAGATTACTCAGGCAACTTAATTCCAATGACTTTAAAAAACGTAGCTCCATGACATCTGTTTCTTCCTTCTCAGCAGAAGCATTCTCAGTGAAAATAAACTTCAGGGAATCACAATATTCAACTTTAAGTGTGGTCAATTTACATGGAGCACGACCAAAAGGCAGAACATACTGTAAGTCACTCAAGCTAAAAAGAGAGAGGTCCTGCAGATTAGTGAAGACTCCTGGTGAATCTTCCCAATCACAAAACCCTTTCAGCTCGGGTACATTATAAAGACTTAAAGCATGCAAATTGGGAAAGACTAATAAATTCTCTTTCAAGTTGAAAATGAAGGCCACCTCTTTGCAGCTATCAACTGAAAGGTACTTCAATTCTGGTAAACCCTCATTATGTAACTCGTCAAAAAAAATCCCGAAATTACTAGTGTTGCTTAACTTTAACCAATCAGCTTTCTTGAGCAAACTCTTTAAAGTGTTATCTCCCAAATATTCACCCATATCAACTTTCTCGACATCTAGTATATGACGCAAAGAACCAACTTGTGGTGAGTCTGACCAATATCCCCACCCATAACAAACGCGTAGTCTAAAACTGTCCAGATTTTTGACAAATTGGGCATCAACTAACAACTGTTGAGCACACCATATCTGCATTTCAAGAGCATTCAAGTAATGCAGGTTATTAAACTCAATAGCAAGCGGTGTATAACTATTTCTATCATCTTGTATGTATTGCAAATGATCTTCAAATATATCACGCATGAACAGCCCTTCCAGTTCAAAGAGTCCACCTAAGATGTTGGACAGGTCTGGTGGAAACTTAAAAATGCAATTAGTCAAATCCAGCAACCGAAGATTGATCAACTTCCCAATTTCATTAGGTAACTCCTCCAGATGGGAACCAAGAAAACTTAGAACACAAAGATTCACCAACTCACCAATCACTTTAATATCTCCCAACCTGCACTTCTCAAGAGACAACGTTCTAAGCTTCACTAATTTCCCTATAGATTCTGGCAATTTTGGGTGGAAGTTCATGTTTCCCAGATAAAGAACTTTTAGATTCAACATTCTGCCAGAGAAAGAACTTCGAGAATCTGGTATCTTCGTGCGTTCTAATAGCAAAATTTGAAGCTTATCAGACTCCATTCCAGTAAGACCAGCGTAATCATTATCTGAGAGCAAAGATATGGCAGTGTATTCCATCAAGGTCTCCTTGTTCATCCACCGAGGAATAGCATCCACCAATAACTTGTGCTCATCTGCCAAAAATTAAGAATATTCACTCTTTCTTCATTTACTTAAACGAAACATTAGTCATCAATTTTAATTTGTGGATATTGGTCCTCTATCAAATAGAATGGGAACATCTCTAATCTTTGAGTTACACTGTGCAATTTTCAATAAAACTTTTCATCTTTCAAACTGTCTGATACGAAATATAATTGTTTGAGGAAAAATCATGAATTTCATAAAAAAAAAAATGTCATACCATGATAACGATAGTTATATTTTATTATACTGTCAACCATTTTTTTATTAGTATTAATCTATATTGTAAAATAATGTAAGTTCGGTTAAAAAATAAAATTGGTGCAAGTTTAAATGACTCATGTGTGACAAAAAAAAAAAAATCCGTCACCTACTTTCCGCAGAAGTTCAAACCATTTTATTAACTGTTAGTTTAAAAATATCATAAAAGTTTATATTGTCGAGAACTTACGAACAATTAGGTCGATGCCCATGAAAAATTATTTGTCAAATAATATATTTCCACATTCTTGTGACGGTTACTTTTAATTTTCAATTTTGTTTAGCTCTTAAATAAGATCATATTCAGACACATCTTGAAAATAACTCAAATCTTCAAGTTATAATTGGTTATTATTCAAACAGATACTTAATAGGTTAAAAATAACTAATAAAAAATACGCTCACCTTTATTATTCAAAAATACATAATTAACCTACAGTCATTATCTTTGAAAATTCTTATAACCTCATGCGGATAAAAAGTAAGCACGGTAAGAAAATTTGCATCATGTAGATAAAAGTAAATCAAACATAAGTTAGTTGATTTATGAGTTGCATGCATTACGTATTTAGTTAGATTGTGTACCTACAAAAGTAAAATATACATAATAAACATATATGGAATTTGTGTAAAGTAAATACAATTTTATTATTCAAAAATACTTCATATTTTTTTTGGGTGTTATTAGCCATATGTGAATCTTTTTAAGTACATACAGTGAAAACATGTTTAAATTAATAAAATTGGAAAGATTAGATACCTAAAGATCATATGAATATATTTTGTTAAATTAATTAATTCTATCACAATTTAGTATTAGATTAGATTAGATAAGGAGCGCATAATATAAGATGATTATTGCTATTGGTATCAATGAAAGAATTTCAATTCACACGAACGAAATTAAAGGCCTACAAAACAAATTACGATGAAAAACCCATCTTCACTTCTATTTGTGTTGACACCACTATCGTACTCCGGTACTACTCCCCATGTATCTAGTCCAATCTGAAGACTGAAGGGGTTAGCAATTTCAACTAGTAAATTATTGTAAAGCATCTTATATTGCTTATAAATTGTGACAAAGAAGTATGGCATGCCATATAGAATGCCCATATATAAACGACGTAAATATTAGTGGAGAGTATGTAATGATACCTGCAGCAAATGAAATTCCAAAGGCTCGCACAACATCATGAATCTTTATAAACCCTTGGCGATCAGATTTTAGTAGCATCGAGGATGACACAAGTTCGTCAGCCCATCCATTGGCTTGGGCCATGGCTTCCGACAATTTGTTGACATATTGAAATAGATCTAACCCAATGCCATATCTCATAACAACTTTGATAGGTATGTCCGTATCAAAGCACCACATACAACAAAGTATAAGAAACATCCTTTTTTCTTTACTCTCTATAAACCTATAACTTGTACCTAGAATTGAGTAGGTCGCACGAAGATCACCACTAGCAAGCTGACTCGAAGTAGACTTCTCCAACTCATCTGCAAATTTTCGCCAGTATGACAAATCTTTGTCCTTTAGAGCATTGGCTGTTACTGCAATTGTAAGAGGTAATCCCTCGCACTTGCTTAACAATCTATTAGTCACAGTATTGTATTCTTTGCTATCCCCTTTATCCCCTACCTGCCTCCTGAAAAGATTTCTGGCTTCAATAAGATTCAGCAAATTCACCTCTCGTGTATAAACGTCACTTACACCCATTAATCTACATACTTCTTTCTTTCTTGTAGTCAGTAACAACTTGCAGTTTTTAGGAATTCCCACGTCTTCTAAGTTTAATTTTTCCCAGATATTGTCCAATATTATCAGAAACTTTTTCTCTTTCTCTGTGGTCAGGTAATTATACAACAATTTAGCCCTTTGAATAAGACTTTGTACATCACGCAGCTCCAGACCAATTGATTCAGCAATTGCTCCTTGAATCCGTTTAATATCTGGAGACTCCGTAATCTCCACCACTATGCAGACCATGTAATCACACTTACAGGCAAATTGTTTTGCCAATGTGGTTTTACCTGACACAATTCAGTAAAATGCCAATACTTTTCCATGAGAAATTGACCAAGTACAGTGCAGCGGAGTAAAGAAGAACTACAAGACATTAATGACCAACCTATGAATAATCAATATAAATACTCAATTACTCTACAGCAATAAGTTGCTGATCAACAAATTATTTACCCTCTTCTGAATGGAAGAAACTTCTAGCATGCATATTGGGACAAGGCTGTTCAAAAGAATCTTCATCCTAACACAGACTCGGTCTATCTGTCAACAGTAGGATCCCCGATATACAATTATTCCTACGGTAAAAGAACATGGGGCAATGATATCTAAAAACAAAATAAAAAGAATGAAATAAATTACTCCCTTCTTTTCCACTAAGATATTTTGCGTGAATTTGGGATAAGTTTTAGGATAAATTCTTTTATTATCACATTTTAAATCTTACAACATAATTTTTTTTTAAAATTTTATACCTAAGTGACTAATTTTACACATAATCTATACCACTACTCATTTCCGACCAAAAAAATATACCGTTGTTGCCTAAAAATTCTTCAAACTTATCTTCTAAATCTCACACGTCATCCCCCTTTTTCTAGCCTCAAATCTTACCCTTTCCTGCTGCCTCTTTAATGGTATATATTATGAAAAAAAATAGTCAATTAGGTATTGAATCTGAAGAAAAAATTATGTTGGTAAAAGAGGCTTTTTTCGAGCAATTTTAGAGCGTCCACACAATCACCTATTAGATTTTTTGATGACGAGGGGGTTGAGTCCCCCCGGACATATGCATTCCCGCACCACCATATGTACCATGCAGCCCCCCTCAGGGACTGCAGTGGCCAAGTGGGGAAATTGGTTCCAGGTGGAATTTGAGCCTGGGACCTCACACAATTTGTTGCACCTTCCAGGTTAACCCAAATTCCACCTGGACAACCACCACTTGGTTACTGTATTCATTTTATTCATATATATCTAAGAGAGTCTTTAATAAATTTCAAATATCTCTTCCTGGAATTATATTTGTATCGATCCGTGTTATTTAGTGCTTAAAACATTCCACATATACTAAATAATTAATTTTCTCTAAATTAAATAAAAACTCTCTTAATAAATAAAAATTAAGAGCAATTAGCTTTCTATAAAATTCAAATTAATTATTTGTTAATCTAATAAAAATATTTCTTTAAACTTTAATCCAAATAAAAATAATTATTTAATAATCTGATAAAATCCAAAGTTATTATTTGTCTATAAAATTAAAGAATAACTCACCTAAACAAAATTCAATTAAGAGCAACCCGTTTTCTACAAACCTTAAAGAAAAAAAACTAAGCTAGAAAATATTAAAACTAACTTTTTTCCTAATTTTAATCGACTACTTATTAGCATTTTTTCAAGTATTATTCAAAGCACATAATTCACTATAAGATTTTAATAACAATTTACCTAAAAAAACTAAAACTCAAATTATAGAAATTTAGTATTTAATATTATTTTCCATAAGATAAACTTACATCTTCATATAAATTGGAAAGCTCATAAACAATTTTTACCATAATTATTTGATAATATAATAAATATAATATTTTTAAAATCTAATAAAAATCTAAGCAATAATATTTTATAAGATTAAAAGAAACAAATATTAATATCATCATAAGTTATTAAATTACGTTATAGTATTATTGATAATAATTTAAAATATTTTTTAAATTATTTATTATTTAAAGTGAGCAACACTTACCATAGTTATTTGATAATCTAATAAAAATAATCATTTGATAATCTAATACATTTCAAAGTAATTAGTTTTTTGTAAAATTAAAAGAAAAACTCTCCTTGAAAATAAATTTTATTAAGAGCAATTAACTTTCTACAAAATGTAAAGGAAGAAGGCAAAGCTAAAAAAAAAAATGAAGACTAACATTTTTCTTAATTTCATACGACTACCCATTTGTCTTTTTCCATATATTATTCAAAGTAATTAATTTTTTATAAATTTTGAATACAAACTTACCCAAAAATATTAAGACTAATATTATGGAAATTAAGTTTTTAATATTATTTTCAATAAGATACATTTACTTCTTAATAAAGATTGAAGAGCTCATTGGTAACAATTACCATAATTATGTGATAATCTAATAAAAATAATATTTTGATAATCTAATAAAATTCAAAGCAACTAATTTTCTATAAGATACAAAAAATAAAAAAAAAATAAATAAAACTCTCAAAAAAATAGTTTAATTCAAAGCTAAGTCTCGTTTGAGACGGTCTCAAACTAATTTATCGTGCATCTAAGAGAACAAATCATAGTTAAAGGGGTATAAAAATATAAAATTAATCAACTAGAGTCACTCATAAGGTTACTAAAAAAATTTAGGTACAATTAGCAATGAGATGCAAATATTATGAAAATAATAACGATAATATAGTATCATAAATAAACTAAAAACTATACAAATTTATATAAACATTCTTACATTTATATAATTTTGTTCACAAAAATCAGTGAGTATATTAAGTAAAATGTGTATTATTTTGATTAATTTACCATAGAAGATAAAATGTCAAGTCTGAAAGGAGATGACTTAAACCTGCATAGAATTGTATTTGGTACATTTATCTTTTAATTATTATACGAATAATTCGGCTGTGTTACGACGATCTTGAGTACTTAATAGGTAACCCATTTTTTTGTTCTTATTAAAGTTGAATTCATAAGAGCTAAATTTGTTGAAATTGAGTTAATCTATACGATTTAACATGATTTTGTAAGATTTAAAATGAACTTTTTTGTTTGTAAATTTATCATTTTCAAGACAATGTTACACTCAAAAAAGTTGAGATTAACTTATAAGATCTTATCTGAATTTAAAGAATTTATAATGGGATAAAAATCATTAAATGAAGGGAACATTACATAAATCATTTTGGGTTATGTTATTATAATCATCTTTTTACGTTGTTTGAAATCCGTATGTACACTATTCTTTTCACTCAATAAGCTTTATTTTCCTTTAAAGAATATTTCTACTCCGTTTCAATTAACCTATTTCTACATTTCTATTTATTTTGCTATATATTACTATGAAAAATGGTATTAGCAACCCTATTTTCATATTTTAAGACTTTTATATTTAAAAATAATATAATTATAACACTATTTTTTTTTTTTTTTAATATTTGTATGAACCCAAATAGTACTTTAACATTGAAAACGATCAATCATAAATTATTAAATAGACATTAGTAAAACCTAAGCATCGCGCGGGCTTTAAAACTAGAATGATCATAAAGTTGGTATAAGTCATTACTTTAGCCTTATTTCAAAGGGAAAAAATAGGTAGGGCAAGAAATAGAGCAATATTAAGCACACATTTTGTATCTAAAAGAAAAGAGGAAGATCATAGTGAACATGCCAAAGGAAATAACAAATGAAAAAGATTATTATAAAAAGGAGGGAGTGTAACTAAAAAATACTCCCTCCATCCCAATTTAATTGTCCCCTTTTTATTTTGGTAATGAAAATGAGAAAATTTTAAAAATCATTTGTTAAAACATACTAAAAATAGAAAGGGGACAAGTAATTTGGGAAAAATTTTAGTGGAAAGGGGACAAGTAATTTGGGATGGAGGGAGTAGAAAACAAAAAACATGAGAATTTACCACATCCACCCATGCCAAATAGACCAACAGCGCCAACTTGATCATCTTTGAGAATCTTTAGTATTTCCTTTAAAAGTCTTTCTCTGGATTCCAAGCTTTCAAAAAACTGAGTGGGAACATGCTTCAAATCAACGGAGCTAATTTGTAATGTAAATGGAAACCCTTGACATGTGTCAATCATATCCTTCTTTATGCTTTCAGCCACAGTTTTAGCTCTGATGCTCAATTTATGTTGATTACGATAATAACTAAGTGCAAATGCACAAAAGCATGAGCAACTTTCCTGCTGCCTGATGTTCTCCTCCAATGCCTTCTTAAACGCCCGGTTTTTCAGCAGTAAACCATTGATAACATCCCAACTAAACGTCACATCCTCAACCTTTGGTAGAGCATGTTTCAAGATAGAATCATTCATCAACTCTCCAACAATTGGAAACAAATTCCCCAGAGGTAGCAGCAACTTGGACGCAGCTTCTTGTACAGTATTACCATCCACACCAGGTACTGGCAAAACACTGGATTCCTCCACACCAGCTTCTCGTAAGTTCCCATATCTTACCCTCTCAGCCTCCCTGACAATATCCTCCATCTCTATATCGCCTTTTGTAAGCTTAGCTAAGTCAGCATCTACCAACATTCTAGTTGCTATGACCGCCATTGTTTTATCCGTTTTCATAAGGTTCTTAAACTCGTCTGTAGTATCCTTCATCACTTCCACCACCACTTCAGCCACCATCTCATAATCCTTCTTCTTATAATCCACTGTGGCTGTCGATCTATCCTCATCATTATTCCCCATCTCTACCTTAAGCTTCTTCATCACTTTAACCACCAGTTTCTGCATCTCACCGTCGTTCCTCACTAGCTTCTTCAGATCATTTTTCCCTATCAACCTCATCACAAGTTCTCCTATCTCAACATCCTCGTACATAAGGCTTTTCAAATTTTCGTCCCCGGCCAATGTACCAACAAGTGTAAGCCAATCTTCAGCTTGTCTAGTAATTTCACGTTGATTGCCCTTCCCTTCAGTAACCTCGTTAATGATGTTATCCTTCTTGTTACATACATCACGAAGATTATTTCGAAGATCATGAAGGTTCTTATCGTACTCATTAATAGTACCTACATAGTCTCTTATGTTGTCATACACAACAGCCTTAACAGGCTTCACAACTTTTAAGACAAGTTCACATTCTATCAACATTTTTTCTTTTCTTTTTTTAGCTACACCCAAAATTCTATTTTCCTTCTTAGCAAGCCAAAAGCTAACAGAGAAAACTCAACAAAAAAATAAATTTATGTAAAACAAAAAGATAGATTGATGGAAATAGAATGAAGATGGTACTGTACCGAACAAAAGTTGATCGTGTTTAACAGAAAAAGCGAAGCAGGAGCTATCGATCTTTTTTTTTTTTTTTTTTTTGAATTCAGCAATTGATTTTGTTGTAAGCAAACCAGTTCCCAAACGCAGCAATGATATAGTAGCAGCATAAGGACATAGATCATTATATTAGTATAATATTCAGGACTTGAGGTCATACAATAATAATATCCGAGAGTAATATTATAATGTAAACATGGTGGTATCGACTTCAGCACTAATCGTTGACTTAAAACTCATTGGCCAACGAGAACGATAATCCTTAAATAAGAGCTGATTTCATCAGATAGCAACATTTTGGTAACATGATTGTGGCTTACTTTAATCAATTAAGCTTATCCTCCGATTGCTGACAGCCTGCTCCAATAAATAATCACTAAACTAATCTAATTCAATGTAGGAGTGCCAGTAATCAGTATACTAATAATATTGCTACCTTAAAAAACAAACCTAAAACATATGACTAATCAAAAGATGAGCTGGAATGATTAAACAATAAAAGATAATATCAATTTGATTATGTAATCCACTTTTGTTTAATCAAAATGAAGAAATGCAATCATCAAACAAACAATTTTTCAAAGCAATTACAACACCTTTGCATTGTTGGAAGAATATTCGGATTTAAGAAATCGTGCACAGCAATTACAAAGGCAAATGTTACTCATCTATTTTTCTTTTACTTATATACAGATCTTATAATAGAACAGTTTTAAGTTATTTTTTATTTTTTCTTAAAGTAACATGTAAATTGTAACTGAATTTAATTTATTTTTTTACTAGTAAGTAAACAAGTATGGAGTAATTTGTAGTACTCTGTATTTCATTTCAATTTGTTGGTGAATATGTGAGTTAACAAGCAAAACTCACAATGCACAAATTTGCTGGAATTATAACCTCACCTTTTCACACACGGACATACAATTACAATCTACTGATGCTCATATTTGACGCAACATTTGAGAAAATCACGTACTACCACAATCACCGCGACAAATATATGACGAAACAACTTTTAACTCAAAAGTAATAAATAACTTTGATAATTGAAACAAAAAAACAGCATTAACTCACCAACATCGCATACATACCACAAGCGGCAGCCGCTAACAGGCATCATCGCTGATAGGGTTGGCAATAGCGTCCTCACTAGAATCGCTATCAACACGATTTTGAAGTATTTGGTTCAAGTTTATTTCCAGCTCCATCATCAAATATGATTCATGGTCATGGGTGTCTGTAGAGTTCCGGTTGAAAATGACCGCATCTGTGGACAGTTTGTAATAGTCACCACCGACAGGGACTCCAAAACAAAAGCATCATCATGATTTGGGTTAAGTGGCAAAAACCACTGCATTTGTGGACAGTCGTGTAGACGAACTTGCCATAAATCGGGTACCCTTAAGGGTGCAGATGAAAACGAGAGCATAGCAGAACAATCACTTATAGACACCTCTTCCAAAGATTCCAGTTCAACCGATTGATTTGGGATTCCTGACAAAAACGATTGCATGGTATTGCAATGTCTCTGGTCTAGTTTTTTCCAGTTTCGGAGCAATAATTATTGATGTGCTTCATATTAATCGATATCAATCTTTTCGATCATGGGCCGGTGATAGAGGAATCATATAAACTTATATTGCTTTCAGCTGAGGAAACTTAAATACCACATCAACAGCATCTACTTCGCCATCGTCCTGGGTAACATCCACCCTCATGCTTTGGCAGTGTCTGATATCAACAGCTTCAAACTGTTGCAGTGATTTCTGGAGGCAGGCAAAAGTATCAGCTGAAAGTACGTAATTCCAACTCAATCCTTCTAACCTAAGAAAACAAAGATCTTTAAACAGATGCAGAGGAATGATTTTCAGTCTTGGCAAATCGTTCAACGCTATGTTTTTCAACTGGTCACAAAACGTCAAGGCAGCAGCATCAAAATCTTCCTTTCTGAGCAAATCTCTCAATGAATGATTACTAGTGTTTTTTCACTACATTCAAATTTTCATTTTAAGATGGAGCATATCCATCTTAACGCTTAAAACGGGTCAAATACCACTATTTTGTCGACTTACCAACTTAGTGCAACAGTAGTTCGGTCTACAGGCCTAAATAAGCAATTTTATAAGTAACCAAACAAACACTATTATAATGTAGGACACTATTTTATTATGATAAGTTTAGAAATGAAACGACTAGTTCAGAATTTTACAGCCGAAGATAATCATGTAATCAAATAATTTACAAAAACAATAGAAATTGAAAAACATAAATTAATAAATTTATCAACCATGTACTGGCACTTATTACTCCCTCCATCCCAAAATCATGTTACCATAATAATGTTACCATATAGTATCAGCATACGGACATGAGTATTACTCCCTCCATCCCAAAATAAGTGTCCATTTCCTATTAAATTTTTTCTCATTCTTTAAATCCTCCCAAAATCGAAAGGGGACATTTAGTTTAAGATGGAGGGAGTATATTAATAGTATTCAGGTCATAAAATAACAATATCCGGAGTAATATTATATGTCAACATGGTTGTATCGACATCAGCACTAATCGTTGACTTAAAACTCATTGGCCATCAAGAACGATAATCCTTAAATAAGAGCTGATTTCATCAGATAGCAACATTTTAGTAACATGATTGTGGCTTACTTTAATCAATTAAGCTTATCCTCCGATTGCTGACAACCTGCTACAATAAATAATCACTAAACTAATCTAATTCAATGTAGAAGTGCCAGTAATCAGTATACTAATAATATTGCTACCTTAAAAAACAAACCTAAAACATATGACTAATCAAAAGATGAGCTGGAATGATTAAACAATAAAGATAATATCAATTTGATTATGTAATCCACTTTGGTTTATTCTCAACAACTCTTTCACAATTAACAACTGACATCCTTTGGAAAAACCTTATGACATCAAAAGAATAAGAAAATGACATGAATAACTATCAAAATGAAGACATGTAATCATCAAACAAACAATTTTCGAAAGCAATCGTGCACAGCAATTACAACACTTTTGAATTGTTGGAAGTAATATTCAGATTTAAGAAATCGTGCACAGCAATTACAAAGGCAAATGTTATTGTTGTATTTTTCTTTTACTTTTATACAGATACAGATCTTATAATAGAACAGTTTTATTGAAAACTTACAGTGAGATTAAAATAAAATTAATATAATATTCATGACTTGAGGTCATACAATAATAATATTCGGAGTAGTATTATAATGTCAACATGGTGGTATCGACTTCAGCACTAATCGTTGACCTAAAACTCGTCGGACACATGATTGTAACTTACTTTAATCAATAAATTGACAGTATTTTACCCCCAATTAGTTCGAAAAGCTTCACATAATCAAACTATTGTGATCGACGTAAATTAGATAATCTCACAAGATTACAGAAATTAAATGGTGAGAAATTTCAAAACCCTAATAAATTGATAATGGCAACAATCATAATAACAACGAGAGAGTTGACTTTAATTAAAACATAAGACAGTGACATTATGATTAAGATTTTTAAAAAAAAAAAAAAAATGTTATGAACAGTTGAGTAATTGAAAGATAGAAGTGGAATCATTAAACAAACAATTTTGATTAAGTAAACCTAATTTAGTTACTGCGCAGCAACAACAACAAGAACAACAACAAGTGTTATGAAATCATCAAACACATAGAAGAGAAATTTCAACAGCAATCGTGCACAGCAATTACAATAACACCTTTTGAATAGTTGAAAGAGATGAAATTCAACTTTAAATTAATTTAATACTCCGTAATTATTACCTTTTTACTCTGTGATTCCATTGTCGCAAAGCATCTTAATTAGTCTCTCATGGAATAATCCTTGAAAAAGAGAACCATAGTTTTACAGCATGTAGCTTAGTAGAGCTGAGTGGGATTCTCAAGTACGGTGGATTAATTTGGGAAAACTTTTGACATCAATTACATACCTTTGACCTTTAATGAAAACAGAAAGAGTTGCTTAATACCGGGGTGTGCAAAAATAACCGAACTGATAAACCAAACCGAAAAACCGAGAATCGCACGTTTTATAGGTTCGGTCAACCGAACTGTTAAGATATAATGATTCGGTGCACCGAACCGTTAAAATTAATGGTTAATGGTTCGGTTTAGGTTCGCCATTTTGAGTTAATCTGATTACTAACCAGAATCAGAGCAGATTAAGAACAAAAATATAAATAAATTATACTTATATATACAAACTAAAGTATAAAGTTTAACTTTACAACTTTCATCAAATATCAAATATCAATTGTGTATTTACCTTATTTTTCTAACACTTAAAAGCATCATTTTCGTAAAATAAAATCTCATATACACCACTCTCGCTTCAATTTTTAACATGTTTATTACTTTGTTAGTGTTCAATACGCATCTTTGAGTTATAACATTGATAAATTTTCTATTTACTATAATTTAGTTGAAAATGGTACATTAGATGAGGTATTTGTAATTTGTCGTTTATATTTTGGACCGTTAGTACGTTGTTAAAGTGCGTCGTAATCGATAATTAACTTAAAAGAAAAAAAAAAAAAGTTTTGACAGAGTAAATGGTTCGCGGTGAACCGCATAATCGAACCGTTAAAAACGTGAACCGAACCGTAAAGTAACCGTTCTTAATGGTTCGGTTTAGGTTCGGATTTTTCCCGAACCGAACCGTGCACGAACCGTAAAAGTTAATGGTTCGGTGCACCGAACCGTTAATGAACACCCCTAGTTAATACCACTATACCCGTCTTAAGCTTAAGACGGGTCAAATATGACCTGTTTTGGCCTCTTTTTTTTTTCCGAATTTTTTTTAAGACTGTTTTTTTTTTTTTTTTTTTTTTAAACTTAACTCAAATAACGAAAACACAAATTTTAAATGGTAATAATATTGATAAAAATAGTAACATATTACGGAGTATATTATATTGGTGACATATTCTCAAAAAAATTAAAACATAATACATATTGCGAATATAAATTTATTATGTTTGGATGATAGTATATTATGTTATCATTTATTAATGAATTGTTATCATGTTTTTTAGTATGAAAATGCAAAATAATACAAATATGTTACATTAAAGTATAACATGTTATCATTTAATATTAACCTATTTTGGTAACATATTATACAATTATGGTAACATATTAAACAAATGTTATGACAATTTTTTATTTTCTATGTTTCATAATATGTTACAAATATAATATAATATGTTACAATTTTACATTACTTTGTTACCATTTTCAATAACCCTATAAACACGATTTTCGACAAAAGTTTTTAAAAATAAATTTTGGGTCTTGAATAAAAAATCAAAAATTCAAAAAAAAAAAAAAAAGGGGGGGTTGACCCGACCCGTCTTAAGCTTAAGACGGGTATAGTGGTCTTAAATGAGAATTTGTGTAATGAAAATCATTATAATAGACGAATAATTCATCAAACACATAGAATCTATCTATAAAATAATAAAATGTAAGACTTTATAGATGAAAATTTTAGAAGCACACAAATAGATAAAAAAAAAAAAACCGAAATAAGCGAATTGAGGATACAACTCTTTCATAACCTATCCGAACGTGACCCGATCGAATAATATCTGATTTGAACATAACTCGACTTGAATATCAACTTATCTGATATGAGGCGGACTCAAACCCATATTGAAACGAAATTATGTACCACCGATTGAGACTCATAATCGAAACAAAGCTTAATTGAACGGAATTGAAATTGAACACACATAAATAAAAAGAAATCAATACGAAACAAGATCCGTAACCGATCAAAATGACCCATTTGCCACTTCTAGGTTGAACGATAATCAGCTGACTCCAAATTGGCCTCTCCAGTCTCCAACTCATCTGCAAATTTCCTCCAGTTTGGCAAATCTTTAACCTCTAAAGCGTTAGCTGTTACTACAATTGCAAGAGGTAATCCCCCGCACTTGCGTAACAATCTATCAGTCACAGCTTTGTATTCTTCTCGATCCCCTTTATCACCTACTTGACTCTTGAAGAGACCTCTAGCTTCAATGCCATTCAGCAAACCCAGCTCTCGTGTATTAGCGTCTTTTACGCCCATTGATCTACATACGTCTTTCTCTCTTGTTGTCAGTAACAACTTGCAGGTATTAGGAATTCCCACGTCGTCCAAGTTTAGTTTTTCCCCGATATTGTCCAAGATTATCAGGAACTTTTTATCTTTTTCTGAGATGAGCCTGTTATACAATATGGTAGCCCTTCGACCAATATTTTGCACATCATGCAGAGGCAGATCGATTGACTCAGCGATGGTTTCTTGAATCCGTCCAATATCTGGAGACTCTGTAATCTCTACAATTATGCTGAACATATCAACACACTTACGGGCAACTTCTTTTGCCAATATGGTTTTACCTGAATCATAGAATGATTGGACACACTTCAGTCACACGCCAATACTTTTCCATGAGAAAATGACCAGGTACACTACAGGGGAGTACAGAAGAACTACAAGACATTCATGTGCAAACCATGCAATAATCAATCAACAAACTCGATTACTCTACAGCAGTACGGTGCCGATGAATTACTCTAGAGCAGTAAGGTGCTAATTGGCCACACAATTGAACATGGAGCACGCAATGATATCTAAAAATGAAATAAAAAGGATGAAAATAATATACTAATTCCTTTTCCACTAAGATTTTCTTCGTGAATTTGAGGTTTTTAATTTTAAGGATAGAAAACGAGTGTACAAAACGAAAAGAGGAAGATTATCATGACTATGCCAAAAAAAAAATACTGAAAGAAATTATAATAAAAACGAGGGAGTATAACTAAAAATAAATAGCATAAAGCATGAGAAAAATACCACATCCACCCATGCCAAATACGGCAACAGCGTCAACTTGATCATCATTGAGAATCTGTAGTATTTCCTGTAAAAGTCTTTCTCTGGATTGCATGCCCTTCAAAAACTGAGTGGGAGTACGTTTCATATCAAAGGATCTGGTGTGGAATGTCAGTGGAAATCCTTCACATGTGTCAATCATATCATTCTTTACGCGTTTAGCGATAGTTTCAGCTGTGATGCTCATTTTATATTGATTACGGTAATGACTAGGTGCAAATGCACAAAAGCATGAGTTACTTTCGTGCTGTTTGATGTTCTCATTCATTGCCTTCTTAAACGCCTCGTTTTTCAGCACTAAGCCGTTGATAACATCCCAAACCAACATCACATTCTCGGCCTTAGGTAGAGTATGTTTTAAGACAGGATCATTCGTCAACTCTCCAACAATTGGACGCAAATTCCCCAGAGGTATAAGTAATTTGGATACAAATTCTCGTACAGTATTTTCATCCACACCAGTTACTAACAAAACACTGGATTCCACCACATCTTCATCCACACCATGTTTATAAAAGCCCTCATAACTTACACGCCCAGCCTCCTTGACAATATCCTCCAACTCCATATCGTCTTTTGTAAGCTTATCTAAATCGGTATCTATCAACATTCTGGTTACTATGACTGCTATCTTCTTATTCCTTTTCATAAGCATCTTAAACTCGTCTGTAGTATCCTTCATCACTTCCACCACCACTTCAGCCACCATCTTATAATCCTTTGTGGCAATCAATCTATCCTCATCCTCACTATTCTCGATCTCTTCCTTAAGCTTATTCTCGATCTCTTCCTTAAGCATATTTTCGAGCAATGACAAATAAAAATGATAGTGGGGTGGATAAAAGCGGATCTCGCACCACACTCGCCCCCGCTGAGACGATTATGTAGGGTAATTATTCACGAATGTTCCCCAAGTATTCCTCCATATCCTATATTCTAATACGAAGTAGTTAGTGTAAGAGTTATAAATTTAATCTCATACAAAACAACACAATTATGAGATTAATATGCGGAAGCGATTAAGGGATCGAGACATACCTCCAGCCATTGCTTATGTAATTAATAAATATAGTCTTCAATAATAAGAAATAATGATAAAGAAGACCCAAATAAATAATAATAATCTTCATATCTGACTGGTTCCAAACCCTCGCACTCACAATATAGATGGTGTATAATATTCTTAATGGAGAGTAGGTTCAGTGACCAAAACAAATAAATCACCCTCATATATATACTAGTCTTGCCATCAAGAGTAGTAGGTGATTATGGAAATATTATGTGTGAACAGAATAAAAATAATAGACCTAGTCAAAATAGGAGTCAGTTTCTTTGATCAGAAGAAACTGATTCTTACCTAAATTGGACCACATACATATTCATAAGACAACTGAATAAGATATAAAAGATATTATCTTATCATAATAATAATATCACAATAAAATCTCAATATCTTATGAAAAAATCCAACATTCTCCCACTTGGTCCAATTTAATGAGAGACAAAATATACGAATCATAGCGACGAATTCTCTTAGAGCGAGAATTAATCTTCCATGTATTACGATATACTCAGTCACTCAATCACACACACTTAAACTGGATGAGCAAACCCTATGTTTACTCTTGGTCGAAAACAAAATGATATTTCTCGAAAATGTGCACATAAACTCAAAATGAGAAAATATCCAAATAAACACAATAAGAGTTTCAACAAAACATAATGAATGTATTTACATAGAGGATCAAGTCCCAAATCGCACCAAATGATCCTTGAAATTCTTAATTTGCATGTCTTTAGTCAAGGATTCCGCGATTATTAAACTCAGTGCTCATGTGTTCGATGATCACTTCTTTCTTGAAAACATTCTAAATAGCAACTGAATTATCACAAATACATTCTAATCGGCCGAAAATTAGAGTACAACGACTCTATATCCAAATATGAAACTCTTCAACCATACACCATGTGAGGTAATCTCAAAATAACAAACGAACTCAAATTTCATAGTAGAATTGGTTGTAAAAGTATGCCTTATACTCATCCAAAATACGGAACTATCAGCTAGCAAAACACAAATCCTGTAGTGTATTTTCTTGTGTCTACACAGCCACCGTACTAGAGTCAAAATAGCCAACCAATTCAACACTATTAGTTCGTCTATACATAAGCATGTAATCCTTAGTACTCTAAAGGTACGCTCGGACTTTCTTTGCACCCTTATAGTGATCGATTCCTGGGTAACTCTGATATTTTTCTTATACTTCAAAAACATACACAATATCAAGTCTTATATAAACCTGAATATTTATGATGCTACCAAAATATGAAGCATATGGAACATTTTCATTTGTCCCTTCTCGATATCATTCCTAAGTAGTCAGCCACATACAAAACAAGAAATAAACTTAGCTCCCACTGACCTTAATGTATATACATTGATCCATAGCATTCACTTCTAAACCAAATGAAGTAATTAATTTATGGAAATTCATACGTCATTTGCGGGAAGTTTGTTTCAAAACGTATATGAACTTATTGAGCTTGTAAACAAAATGCTCACCATTCTTAGAGGAAAATCTTTAGGTTATTTAATATAACTTCTTCCTCTAAGTCACCATTGAGAAATACCATTTTCACATCAATATAATGTAGCTCGAGATCAAAATGAGCTACTAGTGCTATGACTATTTAGAGAGAATATTTATGTAGTATAAGAGAAAACAAAATCTCCGCGTATCAATTCTCTCCATCTACGTGAACTATATGGCTACGGGTTTTACTTTATGTATCTCGATATTGCCTAGTGAGCCTGCACCAAAGGGCCTTTACGTTATTAGGCAATTCAATGAGATCACAAACTCGATTAGATGTCATAGAGTTCACCACATTTTTTTTTTTTTTTTTTTTTTTTTAAGCACTAATTCACAAGTCAGAACCATTAAAACTTGTGGCTTGTGAAAACGTAGTCAAATTATTGTCGGCCCCAAAAAGACAATTCGATTTTTGTAGATACACCTTATATTCATCAGGAATAGTTGACCTTTATAATTTGATAGATCTTCTTAATAGAACTTATTCAGCCTCACGGTGAACTTGTTCCTCCAGCTTATGATGATCTAGGTCATCACTTACATTATGATCTATCATAATTTTATCAACTTTCGTGGAGTTTCTGCATTTGGTTGTTGAACTTGTCGATCAGCTTAAGGAACATGAATAACAACCAATCCACAGCTTGAATCAGAGAGTAAAACTCATGATGATCATTTTTCAGGTATGTCTTTATCCTGAAATTGATCACTCCCACTGATCAAGTAATTCCTGAAAAATGTAGCAAAATGGACTGAGTTCAATTTTGTCCTCTATATATCTACAATAATACTCTCCACCTCGATCTGATCACACGATTTAATGTGCATACCATATTCATTCTCAACTTCTGCCTCAAACAATTTTAAAGCATCAATAGTCTCGTATATAGAACGAAATAAGTAGAGAATCATATATCGTGAATAATCGTTAATGAAGGTGATAAAGCATTTTAGATCATTCGCGTTTCAGACTAGACAACATATGTCTGTATGTATGAAATCTAATAGCTTTGAGCTCCTCTTTGCACCATTCAGAGTTTTGTTAGTTAGCTTTCCCTTTATGCAACTAACACATGTATAAAAACAGTAAAATTTAAAGTAACAAGTACTTCATCTTTTACTAATCTCTTTACTCTTCCAATGGAGATTTGTCACAATCTCCGATGCAACAAAATAGAGGAATTTCCAATCATAATACTACTTTTAACCAGCCTTAACATGCATTTTCAATAATATTATTTTACAAACAAAGACAATTTAAACCATTAGACAAAATACCATTTCCAATAACATTTAAAATCCTGAAAATACTGAACTCAGAATCTCAAAATTAAAGGGTTATCCAAAAGGTATAAGTCTCGAAATGGAAATCAAATTTCTAATGAAATTTGGTACGTACATGTCTTTTCCAAAGGCAAAATAAAACTACTAAACAGAACTGAATTGCATGTTCTAATGGCCTCAACATGTGAACTCATCTCGTTTACTGAATAGATGAAGCATTCACTTGCCACTGGTTTCCTTAGACTTGTCATACCATTGCAAAGCTGTAGGGTATCCGACACATGGATTGTGGTACCAAAATCAATCCACCTTGTATTATGATTACCATTAACCATTGCAGATTCATAACAAATAAACGCAAAAAAAAAATTACCTTTATTCACAAGTCAAGCCTCAAACCAAGGACAATCCTTCTGAATGTGTCTCTCCTTTTTACAGAAATGACACTTAGGATCCTTTTAAATGGTTGACTCAACAAAATATTTCCTTTTCCGTGACCCTTTTTCTTCTTTGAAGAAGAAACCGTAGTAAGGTTCACTTTCTCACCCTCTTCCATCAAAAATTGCTCCTAATCTTAAACACACATGGTCATAAGCTCGTTTATTGACCATTTATCTTTATATGTATTATAAGAGATCTTAAATGGAGCATATAGCGGAGGAAGAGTACACAAAATGAAATGGACAAGGAAATCATCATATCAGTTATGGTAACTCTCAAAAGCTTAAGTCGGGCCGCAATATCCTTATACGCATGATATAATCATGCACTCCTTTAGTCTCAATATGCCTCATGGATGAAAACTACATAATTAAGGTAATAGTAAGAGTCTTATCTAAAACGGTAAACTGCTCATCAATGGCTTTAAGGAGGTCTTTGACTTTAAAACACTGCTCAATAGAACCTCATATACTAGCACAAATGTTGGTCTTTATGAACATAATGGAAAGACGGTTAAATCTCTCCCACTTTCATAAAAGATCAACCATATCACAATTGCTAGTCTCAATAGTACTGTCAGGTCCATATTTTTAATAGCATAGTCAATATCCATCCAGCCCATAATGCAGCAATACCCTCTTTTCCATACCTTATTGTTATCATCCCTTAATTTAGGAATATCAAATATCATATCAGAAAAAAATTTTCAGACAAACTTAATGCAAAGATTTTAAACAACATGCTTATTACAAAAATTTGAGACTTAATCAAAATCATGTTTTACCCATGTAAACCATGCGAACCGAATTTAGTGACATAAAACTTGCCTGTGGGCTAAAGTTCTACTCAAATTAAACTCGTAATTACTGAATGATAAAACTACCAAATCAATTCCGTATTCTTAATTCCTGTGGGTAGATTAAGAACCGTGATTTAATATTTTATCTTGACTAATCATACAAAAATATAATGAGATTCCTGTGGGTAAGTCTCATCATATAATGTATAATCAATCACAATCAATGTCTTATGTCAATATGTAATTTCAAAATGAAATTAAATTAATTTGAGATGCTGTGGCAATTCTCTCATCAATAAAATTTCAAATTACTTAGACATTTTATTATTTATCTCCATATACTCAACATTATGCATATAGAATATTAATGGCAGCACAATATATGTCTAGTATGTGATTCCAAAAATAAAATTTTAATTAATTAGAGATGCTGTGGCTACTCCCCAATTAATAAAAATTTTAATCACGTGACATTTAATAATTTTAGTCTATGTACTCAAACATAATGCACATAGTAATCATAGCCTATGTACTATTTCATAATGTACATAGAAATTATAGATATGTACTGGAATCATAATGTACATAAAATCCATAAATATATATATTCCAAAATAAGACAATATGTGTAGTTGCAAATGTGGTTCCCAAAATAAAATTTAAATCAACCGGAGGTGCTGTGGCTACTCCCCAATTAATAAAAATTTTGAACCACTAACTTGACATATAATTCCTTTAGGCTATGTACTCGAGTCATAATGTACATAGCAACTTTAATAATCTATGTACCAAGATCATAATGTACATGGAAAACATATTTATGTATACTCCAATATAAGATCATAATAAGAAGTACAAAGATTAGTGCAACAAAATAATAATCACATGCTCAAAATATATTATAAGCCAACAATATCATGTGAATAATATGTAAAATGGAATATGCCAAGAATAGATCATAATATGAAATAAAATCCAACGCAATTATCTATTCCATATTATCATTAAAGACGAATAATATAATACGTATATGGCAAGTGCATCTATACGATGCTCTCTAGTAAAAGTGAAATCAAAAACACTGTCATTATTATTAGGGCACAAGGTTCAAAGAAAAATAGTGCCATCCATTGTAAATTATAGCATAACGGAGTATATAAACAATAAATCTAAACTTATGGAATAAAATCAATATAATATACTTCACAATAACCGTGATATATCAAGAACAAAAGTTATGTTACAACTTACAACATGTGCAATCATCAAAATTAGGCAAAGCATTATCATTATAATATTTAAATATATCAAAAATAATAACTTGATGAACACCTAACAAGTAAGCAACAAGCAGTAACATACGGAGTAATAGTTTAGGGACACGTATGGTGAGGAAGTCAACAAGTTATCATACAGAATACTTCGTACTGCACCCAAGATCATACGAAGAAGGCAGTTGCACGAAAACAATACATAGTCCGATACTAATTATAATTATACGAAGAAATATTATACGAAGGTTTAGAACAGATCTGAACAACATATTGTAATCGGAGTAAAAAGCAGATCCATTATAAGCAAGACAGAGGCGATTAACCTGGCTCTGATACCAACTGTAAGAGTTATAAATTTAATCTCATACAAAACAACACAATTATGAGATTAATATGCGGAAGCGATTAAGGGATCGAGACATACCTCCAGCCATTGCTTATGTAATTAATAAATATAGTCTTCAATAATAAGAAATAATGATAAAGAAGACCCAAATAAATAATAATAATCTTCAGATCTGACTGGTTCCAAACCCTCGCACTCACAATATAGATGGTGTATAATATTCTTAATGGAGAGTAGGTTCAGTGACCAAAACAAATAAATCACCCTCATATATATACTAGTCTTGCCATCAAGAGTAGTAGGTGATTATGGAAATATTATGTGTGAACAGAATAAAAATAATAGACCTAGTCAAAATAGGAGTCAGTTTCTTTGATCAGAAGAAACTGATTCTTACCTAAATTGGACCACATACATATTCATAAGACAACTGAATAAGATATAAAAGATATTATCTTATCATAATAATAATATCACAATAAAATCTCAATATCTTATGAAAAAATCCAACAGTTAGTACCCGGAGCTCAATGGAACTATTTCTTCGATTAACCATTGATTTAGTAAGTTCGTCATTATTATACTCCGTACAAGTATTATTTATCGACTCCTCCTCAATGAGCTCAAGGTATGAAAAGTAATTATATAGTACATATTCCGATAGTACCATTGACTTTTAAATCAAAAGGCCCCCAAATTTCGAAAAATATACTCCGTATTTACAATTCCGAAGTTATTTTTTAGTTGATTGCGAATTATTTGACAAATCAATGCCAAAAACATTAACTTTTTCATTGCTGCCTTGCCCTTAAGACTATAATCAGGTATTGGTACGTAAGTATGTTGCCCACAACTCAAGCATCATATATGAAATTGATATCTTATAACACAATCTTCCATTTATTCCTCAAATTATGTGTGGGATATTATCGCACATCGAATTAATAGGAAATCCCGACATTTTCAACATGGCCAGTCACCAGTTTGATACATGAGCGGCACCAGTCGATAACCTAACGATCCTTGTATTCTGCACAGCATAAGCGAACACGTACTGCCACTATAAAATCCATAAAAAAATAGTTACTCTGTCGAGGTCATTCTTGATATGAAAAGAAAGTTGCAAAAAAATATACTCCATAGTATATAATAAGATCATTGTCATTACATACAATGTTTAAACGGTAGAATAATTGCAACACATTCGAGATCAGAAGTTAAGAGTCAAAAACTGAAACAAATGGGTCACACAGAGCATGATGGATAATCTACTACTCGGTAGTATTTTTCAAAATTCACGACAATGAATGAAGTACTCAAAGCAAATACACGAGCATCCCAATCGATAATCTGCTGATCGTCCTATTCTGCACAGCGTTACAGAAGAACATGTACACGATCACGACCACAACGACAACAACAAGGACAACACAAAGTTAATCTCAATAAAAGCAATAAAGATGCTTCAAACAAATTATAAACAGCCTTAACTCATCAAAATCACCGTATCTGTTCCCCAAACACTTAAGCTCATGATGTGGACTGAGTAACATATAGCACAGTCGGCAATCCGCTAGCGAAAATTATGTTGTCTCATCGAAGAGATTGTTTAGCTCCTCACCGAAATCAACATCATGGCAACTTCGGAAGAAGTGATTAAAGTTCATTCCGAACTCAGTCATGGAGCACACCTTCCCTTCACACTTTGCATAATTTAGATTTGTATGTAGATATCCGGCTGAGAATGATAGCATTTGGGGGCAGAACTCACGACGTACTTCCCATAGATTGAGTGCTGTCAAAGGTCCAGATGAAAAACAGAGCACAGCGGCACAATGACTCAGCTGCACCTCCTTCAGAGATGGCAATTGAACCGTATAATTTGGATTTCCTACCAATACTGATTTTATTGTATCGCAATTCTCCAGGGTCACTTCCTCTAGTTTGGGAGCTATAATCGGACCTGGCCAAAAGTGTTGAATCATGTCACACCCACGAATTTTAATTATTTCGAGAAAGGGAAGATGTAAAGTGGCATTTGTGGTGTTGGAAAAGCCGATGATAGAGGACGAGGATAAACTTATTTTCTTGAGCCGAGGAAACTTAAATACCAAACCAACATCTCCTTCCCCATCAGCTTGGATAACCACACTCATGTATTTACAGTCTTTGATTTCGAGTGTTTCAAGCTGTTGAAGTGAATCCTGGAGCCTGGCAAAGGTATCAGCTGAAAACGCATAATCCCAACTCAATCCTCGTAACAGAAGGGAGCAAAGACTTTTGAACAAATGCAGGGGAAATATTTTCAGTCTTGGCAAATAAGTCAGCTTTAAGTTTTCCAACTGCTTACAAAACGTCAAGGCAGCAGCAGCATCAAGATCCTCCTTTTGGAGCAAATCTTTTAACGATTTACTATAGTTAACACATAAATCTTTCAACTTAGGTAACTGGGAATATTTCCACACAGATCTTTTGTTGCGCAATGATAATAGCAGTGCATCATTCAACCTCTCACACTCGAGGAACGATACATTCTTGCAGATAATCGACGGGATCTGCCTACACCCTTTTATCTTGCCCAGCTTCAGTGTTGTTAACATCGGGACGGGGTTTGATAAGGGAGTACTTCCTCCTTCTAGATGCCAATCCCATAGCCCCTTAACTTCGTCGCTGACGCAGGACACTCTAAGTTCTTCCAGACAAGGAAAATCCATCTATCATTACAAGAATTTAAAATCAGCTAGTTATATTTTCATATTATGACGTATCATGTATAGCGGTATTACCTCTTTATGGAATAAGACTGACTGGTTTTCTGAACCACTAAAGTTTTTCAGGCAGTCAAGATCGAACAGCCGCAGTCTTTTCAAATTAGGGAATTTAAGTTTGCATCTTCCTCCATAATAACTCTTGAGATTTTTTGATTTGCTAATGAAGAGATCCTTTAACTGGGGAAATATGACCTCTTGATCACGCTCTTCCAACTCTCTTGTCTCCTCAGCGGTTATGACTTCATGCATTGATTCACACTTTTCAATGGTTATGCGTTCAAGTTGCACGAGAGCAGAAAATATCGAGAGAGATCCTAAGCTTGACAATTGCTCACAATCATCAATCGTTATCGTCGTCAAACACCGGAGGTTAGATCCACCAAGTTCTTTGTCCCATAGCTTTACGATTCTTTCGCATCCCGAAAGTGAAAACCGGTCTAAGGCTGACAACACTATCTGCAATATTTTGAAAGATGCATCCATTTAAATAACTTGTCTTCGTTTAAGAAGCGTTCAAATTTTGTTAATGTTGATGTTACATGGAACTAAACCACCTAAATGGTGCGTTTGGGAACAAGGATTTGATTTGAAATGTCGGATTTGGCCCAACTAGTGATTTGATTTTAAAACTCTCTATTTCAAATGTCTAATTCTAAATCCTAAATTTGAAATCAAATTTGAGTTCCCAAACGCTACCTAATGGATTTGTTGAAGTTAATTATAATTGTGCAAGATTAATCAACAAAAGACTGTTATAGGTTACTGCATTAGAGATCACAGTGGAAAATAATTCTTTTTCACCATTGCCAACGCAATCGGAGTATTACTAAACGCAATCGGAGTATTATATAAAAGCCTAAAAAAACTAATTAGATGTTATGTATGTTAAGGATGATTAGTAAACGTAAATGCGAATTGCGCTTAGTAATATGCCGACTATGAATAGCAGTTCGCTTCTTTTTGTGGCCAAAAGTTGGTGTTTGTATTCTGACGAGCACTTTTACGTCGTTAATAAAAGCGGCCAAATTAACAATTTATAAAGCCTATTCGGTTCACACAAAACACGTAGTCGAGTGGTAAGAATAGGGTCGAACCCAAAGGAAGGACTTATTAATTAGGCTATGTGTATTTCTCATTCTTGGGCCTTGAACCTTTATTGAAGACTTCATAATTGAGCCTAACATTACTTGCAACAAAAACCGAAAATAAACGACTCGGATGGAATTCGACATTTCATCATTAAAGTACTCAAAATCGCTCCAAAACCCGATATTATTCGCTTAAATTCTCCTAATAAATACCTACTAAAACCGACTTATCATATTCTCACGTTGAGGTCCTAGAAAAGGAATTTTTAGTGTACAAATTTATAGGCATGTGATCAAGATTAAAATCCTTTTTTATCTTTTCTTAACAAAGTGGTATTCAATCACTCCTTTTGCGAGCCCAATAAAATCGGTTTCTTTCGAGGTGATTTTAGAGAATCAACATAGTTTCTCCTTATTTATTACATATTCATACCCTAAACTTTATGCTTCATTTCCAATATGACCCTTATTTAATTTTTTATCAACTAAACTTCATTAAAATGTCCATTTTAGTTTTTTTTTTTCTTCAACCTTTTTTTTTATAATGGTTTGTAAAGATAGAGGTAGTGTAAATTAGAGTTTGGTGATGAATTAGACAAATTTAGCCAAAAAGTTTAACACAAATTCTCATATGAAACGGGTAACCCGTTTCTTGTGAGAAACGGGTCAAATATTAAGCAAAAAGACAAAGGACAAGTGGGAAGAAAGATGTTCTTCCCCACTTGTCCTTTGTCTTTTTGCTTAATATTTGACCCGTTTCTCACAAGAAACGGGTTACCCGTTTCACACAAGACTTACACAAAGTTTAATTTTAAGAATTAAACTTATAAAAGTTTGACCATCAATAAGTAAAAAACTATACTAGAGTATAATTTTACTAAATGACGGTGACAAATTTATATTAATCATTTAATATGTTTCACAAAATAATATTTTTAATCTAAAATAATGAAATATGGATCTCTCACAAAATGACGGTCAAAGCGGTGTGTTGAAAACCACAAAAAGGCAAATGGGAGAAAAAAGGGAAGGGAAGAGTAGATAATTGGAGGTAAATAACAGTAATTAAAGATTTAAAGTATAATGTCATAAAAATAAGTGTTTCCAACAATAAATTAGTTATTGGGTGGATTAATTGGGTGCATGATTAAGTGAATTAATAACTTAAATGATGAGTGATGACTAAAGTTATTGTAATATAGCAAGAGGGTTGAATTAGAGACCATACAAGAAAGTTAAGGGTGCACTAGAGACAAACTAAGGAAATTGAGGGTATAATGCGAATTCTAAAAAAGCGAGGGTAACAACATTAGAAAAGTAAAAAAAAAAAAAAAAAATTAAGGGTATAACCTGAAATTTTCAAAAACAATAGGCAGGGGTAAAAGGGAGTAGTCCACTGATAGTATTTTTCAATCATTAGTGAGTGTGCAAAGATGAAAGAGACTGGTCAAACTCAGGCAATGCTATGTATGACGAAGACATTTTAAAAAAACATGAAAAAAAGGACAATAAACATACCCTCGGATTGAAGAAAACTTGATTTTCTTGCACGCCATCACCAATGCCAGATAGGTTATATTGATGAATGCTCCCAAATGCAATCACTTCCTACGAAGGAAAAAACCGGTTGCGGTACCAATAGCTCCTCACTGTAATCAATATCATGCCGACTTCGTAGGAAGTGATTCAAGTTCATTCCAAAATCAGTGATGACATACTTTTTCCCTCCCCACTCAACATAATCTAGACGGGGTGTCAGTAGAGTTCCGGGTGAAAATGATTGCATTTGGGAGCATTCATCAATATCTATGTCACTTAGATTACGTGCTGTCAATGGTCTAGATGAAAAACAGCGCACATCAGGGCAATGATTGCATTTGGGAGCATTCATCAATATCTATGTCACTTGTAAAGCATCTTATATTGCTTATAAATTGTGACAAAGAAGTATGGCATGCGATATAGAATGCCCATATATAAATGACGTAAATATTAGTGGAGAGTATGTTATGATACCTTTTGCAGCAAATGAAATTCCAAAGGCTCGCACAACATCATGAATCTTTATAAACCCTCGGCGATCAGATTTTAGTAGCATCGAGGATGACACAAGTTCGTCAGCCCATATATTGGCTTGGTCCACGGCTTCCGACAATTTGTTGACATATTGAAATAGATCTAACCCAATGCCATATCTCATAACAGCTTTGATAGGTATGTCTGTATCAAAGCACCACATACAACAAAGTATAAAAAACATCATTTTTTCTTTACTCTCCATAAACCTATAACTTGTAGCTAGAATTGAGTAGGTCGCACGAAGATGACCACTAGCAAGCTGACTCGAAGTAGGCTTCTCCAACTCATTTGCAAATTTTCGCCAGTATGACAAATCTTTGTCCTTTAGAGCCTTGGCTGTCACTGCAATTGTAAGAGGTAATCCCCCGCACTTGCTTAACAATCTATTAGTCACAGTTTTGTATTCTTCGCTATCCCCTTTATCCCCTACTTGCCTCCTGAAAAGTTCTCTGTCTTCAATACCATTCAGCAATTCCACCTTTCGTGTATAATCGTCTCTTACACCCATTAATCCACATACTTCTTTCTCTCTTGTAGTCAGTAACAACTTGCAGTTATCAGGAATTCCCACGTCTTCTAAGTTTAATTTTTCCCAGATATTGTCCAATATTATCAGAATCTTTTTCTCTTTCTCTGAGGTCAGCCTGTTATACAATTTTTTAGCCCTTAGAACAAGACTTTGTACATCATGCAGCTTCAGATCAATTGATTCAGCAATTGCTCCTTGAATCCGTTTAATATCTGGAGACTCCGTAATCTCTACCAATATGCAGACCATGTCATCACACTTACAGACAACTTCTTTTGCCAATGTAGTTTTACCTGACACAATTCAGTCAAATGCCAATACTTTTCCATGAGAATTTGACCAAGTACAGTGCAGGGGAGTAAAGAAGAACTACAAGACATTCATGACCAAGCTATGCAATAATCAATATAAATATATACTCAATTACTCAACAGCAATAAGTTGCTGATCAACTTCTTCTGAATGGAAGAAACTTCTAGCATGCATATTGGCACAGGGCTGCTACAATGTGATCCTAACACAATTGGTTAAATGAGTTTGGATAGTGTCAAAATAATCTTCAGCCTGTTTATCCTAACACAGACTCGGACTATCTGTCAACAGTAGGATCCCCGAACAGGATTTATATACAATTATTCCTAGGGTAAAAAGAACATGGGGCAATGATATCTAAAAACAAAACAAAAAGAATGAAATAAATTACTCCATTCTTTTCCACTAAGATATTTTGGGAGAATTTTGGGTGAATTTTAGGATAAATTCATAACTAATACCTATTTTATTACCACATGTCAAATCTTATATCAACATAATTTTTTGTTCAAATCTTATACCTAATTTACTTCAGTTTTTTCATAATCTATACCTTTACTCATTACCGACCAAAAAAAATATATCGTTGTTGCCTAAGTATTCTTCAAACTTGCCTTCTGAATCTCGCACATCATCCCCCTTTTTCTTGCCTCAGACCTTACCCTTTCCTGGTGCCTCAGCCAAGAGATACAAATTTTCAAGCAATCAACATCGGCCAACTTTTTGGTCGGAAATGAGTAATGATATACGGAGTATAGATTATGAAAAAAACAGTCAATTAGATATAAGATCTGAAGAAAAAATTATGTTGGTATAAGATTTGAAATATGATCATAATCATAATTTAGGGTATAAGTTATGACTTTACCCTTAAATTTTAAAGGGAAAAAATAGGCAGGGCAAGAAATAGAGCAATATTAAGCACACATTTTGTATGAAATAGAAAAGAGGAAGATCATAGCGAATATGCGAAAGGAAAAATAAAATAAAGAAAGATTATTATAAAAAGGAGGGCGCGTAACTAAAAAATCGATAAGAAAAAGCATGAGAAATTACCACATCCACCCATGCCAAATATACCAACAGCGCCAACTTGATCATCTCTGAGTATCTGCAGTATTTCCTTTAAAAGTCTTTGTCTAGATTGCAAGCTTTTCAGAAACTGAATAGGAGCATTCTTCAAATCAAAGGATCTGGTGTGGAATGTCAGTGGCAACCCTTGACATGTGTCAATCATATCCTTCTTTATGCGTTCAGCTGTAGTTACAGCTGCGATGCTCATTTTATGTTGATTACGGTAATGACTAAGTGCAAACACACTTAAGCATGAGCAACTTTCGTGCTGCCTGATGTTCTCCTCCATTGCCTTCTTAAATGCCCTGTTTTTCAGCAGTAAACCATTGATAACATCCCAACTAAACTTCACATCCTCAGCCTTAGGGAGAGCATTTTTCAAGACAGAATCGTTCATCAACTCTCCAATAATTGGAAACAAATTCCCTAGAGGCAGAAGCAACTTGTACACAGCTTCTTGTACAGTATTAGCATCCACACCAGGTACTGGCAAAACACTGGATTCCTCCGCACCGTGTTGACCCAAGCCCTTATCACTTACACTCCTAGCCTCCCTGACAATATCCTCCATCTCCATATCGTCTTTTGTAAGCTTATCTAAATCGGTATCTATCAACATTCTAGTTGCAATGACCGCCATTTTCTTATCATTTTTCATAAGCTTCTTAAACTCCTCGGTAGTATCCTTCATCACTTCCACCACCACTTCAGCCACCATCTTATAATCGATCATGTTATAATCCACTGTGGCTATCAATCTATCTTCATCCATACTATTCTCCATCTCTTCCTTAAGCTTATTCATCACTTTGACCGCCAGATTCTGCATCTCACTGTCATGCCTCACGAGCTTCTTCAGATCATTTTTACCCATCAACCTCATCACAATTTTTGCTGTCTCAACATCCTCGTACATAAGGCTTTTCAACTTTTCGTCCCCGGCCAATGTACGAACAACTTTAAGCCAACTATCAGCTTCTCTAGTAATTTCATGTTGATTGCCCTTCCCTTCATTAACCTTGTTCATGATGTTATCCTTCTTGTTACATACATCACTAAGATTTTCTCGAAGAACACGAAGATTCTCATCGTACTTTTTAATCGTACCTACGTAGTCTCTTATGTTGTCGTACACAAGGGCCTTAACAGGCTTCACAACTTTTAAGACAAGTTCACATTCCACGTACATTTTTCCTTTTCTTTTGGCTACACTTCCAAAATTCTATTTTCTTCGTAGACAGATAAAAGTTAACAGAGAAAACTCAATAGAAAAAGTAAATTATGTAAAACAAAAAGATTGATCAACAAAACGAAGCAAGAGCAATTGATTTTTTTTGTTGAATTCAGCAAATGAATGAAGATGGAAAGAGAATGAAGATGGAATTGTACCAAGAAAGATTATCGTGTTTAAAAGCAAAGCAAAAGCGATTGATTTTGTTGTAAGCAAATCAGTTCCCAAACACGGCAATGATATAGTAACAGCATAAGGACATAGATCATTATATAGATATAACATCAGGACTTGAGGTCATACAATAATAATATCCGGAGTAATATTATATGTCAACATGGTGGTATCGACTTCAGCACTAATCGTTGACCTAAAACTCATCGGACACATGATTGTAATTTGTAACTTACTTATATCAATTAAGCTAATGTTCCAGTTGTGGACAGCTTGCCTATAATTAGTAATCACTAATCTAATCTTATCTAATCTGAGGTTTAAAAGTGCATGTATCAGCCAAACAAAATGACAACACAAATCAGCAGCGTTTTTTCGTCGTTTTGCAACGGCAAAGGACTAAAATGGGTATGGACGATTCCAGGTGATAGATTTATGTTAGCCGACCACAATTAATTTTCAAAAGGGTAGGTATTGGTATCGTAGAAGCTTGTGCGGACTTGGTCCAATTCTCCTCACCTAATTTTAGACTTCAGGCGAAAAGAACAGGCCGTTAGTTAGATAATCAATTTAGATCATCAAAGAATTCACTAGATAACACATATTAAATGATGAAAAATTTTAAGCCTCTGATAATTTGATATTAGCCACCCACAATCATTTTTCATTTTTCTTGTTCTCATAATAGCCACTATCATCGTAACAGCGACCACATTACTCGACGTACGTATGTAAAACAAAAAGATTGATCAACGGAAACAGAATGAAGATGCTACTTAACCAAAAAAAGATGATCTTGTTTTTTAGCAAACTAGTTGACGTAAAACTCATTGTATTACTATAACTTCAGGTAATACAAAAACAATTTCCGGAGTAATCTTATATGTCAACATGTTGGTATCGACATCAGCTTGGACACAGCAATCAATTAAGTTAATGCTCCAGTTGTGGGCAGCTTGCTGTATAATTAACAATCACTAATCTAATCAAATTCAATTTAAAAGTTCAAACCAAATGACAATACAAAACAGTAGCATTTTTGTAGTTCTGCAAACTGCAACAGAAAAGGATTAAAATGGGTATGGACAATTCTAGGTGGTACTTGATAGATTTATGTTAGTCGACCACAATTAATTTTCGAAAGGGTACATGTCGGTATCATAGAAGCTTGTGCGGAATTTGGCCAATTCTCCTCACTTAATTTTTACTTATCTTATCAAACACTTCGGGACTATTCTACTTAAAATACCCTAAACTTAACAGAACTTAATACTAAAGAAACTTAAAGGTGAAAATAAATTGATAATAGCCACAATATTTCTTTTCTAGATGAGTCGCGGGTGAAAATCAAACCCTCAATTCCATGGTTGAAGTAAGAATGTTGTTAACACTGATTACAATAATCGTCGTACGTATAAAACGGTCTCATAAGACAAAAAGTCGGAAAATTTATTAATGAGAGAGTCGAATTTAAAACATAAGACAATGACATTATGATTTAAAAAGTTAAGAGTATAGAATACCTTGAAAATGAATGTAAAGCAACATTTGATGGTAATTGAAAGATGTAAGTGGAATCATTAAACGATTTGATTATGTAAACCTAATTTTGATTAATGCGCAACAACAACAACAACAACAACAACTGTTATTGAAATCATCAAACACATAGAAGAGAATTTTCAACAGCAAATCGTGCACAGCAATTACAACAACAACCTTTTGAATTGTTTAAAAGAGATATTCATTCAGCTATTGACTAGTTATTCATTACCTTTTGCGGTGGTTTCCGGTGAAAGCGGACGGTGGGAGGAGGATGACCGCCATGGTGGTTTCCGGCAGGTAATGGTGGGGTTTTTGGTTAATTAACTAGTGTAGCGCCCGCACTATGTGCGGCCTTTTTAGATTTTATAATTATAATGTAGAACATTTTTTTTTATATAAAATTATTAGATATGTAACCTTGTATTACTGCTGAAATTTTAATTTAAACCACAATTACGTTAGAATTAAACAATAACTGATATTAGAGGTAATTAATTAATTAAATTAGTTTTGACTCTAAATGGTTAAACTAATACAAAAGAATTGATTGTTATTATTTTTTAAAATTTATTTAAATAATCATATGAAGTATATTTTACGAACTGGCATATATAACATCTCTATTTTTTTAAATATATACATATGAATAATATAAACTATTTATTTTTGGTATAAATTATGTACTCTGTAATTCATAGTTATGGATTTCATAGTTATGAATATGATGTACGCAATAAGATACTACATATTCCAATAATTTTATCGATATTTTCCTTCATATTTAATCTATATTAGTAAGAAAAGAAAGTTATAAACACAAGTCTTAGTAGGCAAAATTATGTTAAATTACTCAAGAGAGAGTAATTAATCTTATTTAATTGCTTAATTTATTAATTGTCTAAAACATTAAAAAATTAGTTTTGTTTTTTCCAATTGATCTCTTATACAGCGGAGTATTATATTTAGTTTTTAAGTGCTATGAAAAAAATTATTTGATAAGACTATCTTACTTTAATTAATGGTAATGGGCAAGACAAGAGTAATCCAGTAATTAAAAAAAAAAAAGGCATTATGAAGCCCAAACTTTAGTGATTAATTATGAAGCCCAAATTAATTTAATTAGGAAGGAATAGTTGGAGGGAAAAATATTTTAAGATGGTTTCTCATTTAGTATAATAGAAGATTAATAGTGGTGGAACAGATTTGATTAAGTTTGTGGTGTTTACAAATTAATGTTTTTTTATTGGTTTTTACTCTTATTTTATACTTCCTTGAGTTCCTCCATCCCAAATTAATCGCCCATTTCCTAAGTAAATTAACATTATTGTTTAAATTGTTTTATCGGGTAATTTAACAAAATAAAAAGGCTATTGAATTTTGATATACGAGTTTTACTGTCGTCGTATATTTTTTTTGTTAAAAAAAAAAAAAAAAAAAAAAAACAGTCTTTTATTACTCCAATAATGTACGCAATTCTCTCTTCTTTTTTCTTCAACTTTTTTTAATCAAAATTAATCAATTTATCCATTAATCAATCATGAAATTCAATAAACAATTCAATCAAGTAATGATTAATTCAAATTTTCCATTTATCAATCAGAAAATTTAGTAAACAATTCAATTTTTCCTATTCAAGTCCTAATTTTTAATTACATCTATAAGAGCAACAACACCACCGGCGAACTATCTTAATCGGCGTCGGCCACCACCCTAACTGCCGCCCAAACCTCAGTCGCCTGCCATTAGAGATGGCAATGGATCGGGTTCGGGTCGGGTGGAGCCTCACCCGAATCCATCACCCGACTCCACCCACTCCACCCGAATCCATCATCCATCCGATAATCTATCACCCGAATCCAATCCACCCGTCGTCCACGGGTGAATCGGGTGGATCCGTGGATGACAAAAAATAAAATAAAAAAAAAAATAAAAATGAATATTTTAATGACTTATTACCGATTTTTCCTAAATTTTTCGATAAGATGATTAGTAGACGATTAATTCCATAAACAATTACTACATGAGTTGTTTCAAATTTATTTATTTTTTATAATATGTTGATAATTATTAAAAAAAAATTGTATTTTTGTTCGGGTGGATGTTGGGTCGAGTGATTAGCGGGTGATGGATTGGATGAAGGTCCACCCGAATCCAACCCGATCCATCATCCATCTTTCATCCATTTAAGTCGGGTTACAATCCATTTATTTGGATCGGGTGGATTGGGTTTTTTCGGGTTCGGGTGAGAATGACATCCCTACCTGCCATGCCACCACCGGCAACCGCCCCGCCCCACACCACCAAACCCACCACCTACTCAAACCCCTAATTTGTAATTTACTTTTTTCTTTTAAAGAAACTCTTATTTGTAATTAAATCAATAGAAACTTAAATAAAAATTGATAATTAAAGAGTGAAATAGAAATTTAAATCAATTATTACTTAATTGAATGATTTATCCTATTTCATGATTTATTATTTGAGAAACTAATTCAAATTTGATTAAGAAAAGTTAGAGTAAAAAAAAAAAGAATTGTGTATACATTTGGAATAATAAAGGATAGAGGTGGAAATCAAATGAAGAAAGTATACGATAGAAATAAAACTCGTATACGAAAAATCGACAACGTTCAATTAAAGTGGAATTATTACTTCCATCAAGTAATAACATATTATATATTTTGTCGTCGTAAATAGTAACTCGGGTTGAAACTAACTTGACTTCATATCCAACTAAACCACAACGGCTCACATAGTAGACCCAAGAGGCCAAGAGTGATTCGGAAATTAAAAGTAATCTTACGAGCCACAAATGATCCACCCTAAAATCAGATAAACATAAATTGGCTTGGCTCACACTAACATGATCCAAATTAGCCATATTATGAACAAGTTCATTATTTTTAAAAACATGTGAGTGGCCCAATATTTATTTAGTTTTGAGACTTGAATATGAAATGAATGAACTAAAGTAATTAATTTATACGAAGTAAAAAATAATTTAAAATTGTAATTTGACAAAATTTTAATAGTTTGAACTTAATATTAATTAGCCCCGAGACAGAAACGCATATAACTCGACGCTAGATCATATGATGAAGTCACATAAGTCACCTGATTACGACTTGTGTAGCCTTATAATAGTCGAGCCAAAGTAACCGGAATCTTAAACAATTCGATAAGATCATACTTGAAGTAAATTCAAAATTGTCCAATTCGACTATGTCCAAAGAACTTATCAAATTCGATTCGATATAATCCAAATTGTCTTTATCATATCAACCAGACCAATTTACTTTTCAGACACAACATGAGGAAATCTATTTGTAAGACAGTTTCACATGTGCAACGGGTTATATGTGACTAAAATTTAACACATCGTAACGCTTAACGTGGTAACTTTTGAAGTTTTACCATAGGCATATTAATCGTCAAAGTAATCACATTTTGCAATTTTTAATCATGTACTATCATCACTCAATCAACAATGGTGCCTACGGATCATGTACTTAAAGAAAAGCAAATTACACTAACTTGTTGAAGTGTTATACACCGAGTATTTTTTTTCTTATACGGAGTACTTGTTTAATATAAAACGAAATCACTAAAACTGAAACACTAACTAATTTCTACTCCGTAAATAATTACTTAGACACAAAATCTTAAATCATTATCACGATTTGATTAACAATTGAAATTGAAATTTGAAATGTAGCTTTATACAATGAACACCCATATAAAACATTAATCACGTCAAAAACTATACTAAAAATGCTCAGTAAACTTATTCAAAATTGAAAGGGTATCTCATATGATCGATCTTCATGTATATTCATTGGTCATTTGTTAATTGTTATGATAACTCAATATCCACTATCCACTAATTATGGCACATCCAGCTAATATACTTAGAATGTGTCATAATGATCATAATTTTAGTCCAAAATTGGTCATCAGATGTCAAACATTTGCCCATATGTTTGTTTATGTTGATAATGATGGGTTAGTCTCGTTTAAGACGGGTTATTCTGTTAGATTCGTGTAACGGGCCTGTCCAAACTCGAGTGGAAGAGAGAGCGAGCCCATTCTACAAGTCCAAGGTATCCACATTTCCCAAAACCAATTGACAGTGTGAAGAGAACCCTTAGACATTATAAAGCTCATACTACTCTCTTCCACAATTAATATGGGACTCTTACATGTGGGCAATACTCCAACATATTCATATTAAAATTAAAATGATGATTTAAATTGTATGCGGTTGTAGGAATAAAACCAACTTTTTTGTTAACTTTTAATCATATTTCTTTTTTCTTTTTATTATTATTATTCATTTACTTGATCCGTTTTAAGTTTGAAATCCCGTTTTAAGTTCGAAACTGGTATATTTGTTTTAAGCAATAATTTGTAGATAATTAGCTGTCGTAGAAAAAAAATACTATTTATATACTTTGGACTTTGTAATTTGTCTAATAATACTTCTTTCAAATAAGTCGGTATTTATAATTTTCTAATTTGACTTATTCATTCAATTCTTTTTATTTCTTTTTAATAAATTTATACTCGCAAAAAAAAAGAGTAAAAAATGAGCCATACTATATACAAGGCCGGAGTCCTAAAATTCAAAATATGTCATATCTAGTGATAAGAAATGACTGAATCGAAGAGTGTATATGTCAGTCGAGTGGCAAAGATAATAGGGATTTGTTATAATAATTTGAAGATCCGAATTCATATTCTTTTAGATAATAGATTACTCGGGTAAGACGGTTGTATGCATACAATGATACAATAAAACTGTTTACGGCATATATAAAACATGTAGTAGAATTTAATGAAACTCATACAATGTGACCCGTAAGATTATATTAAATGCAAAAACTTAGCCTGTATTAAAGAATAACACATTGTAAATTCAAGTTTTATATATACGTAGTATCTTCTTTTAAAGTGGAGTTTATATTTAGGGATATTTCCCACGGTACATTTGAGGTTTGCAATTTTTCCCGAAATACCCTTTGTTTTGTGGAAAAAAAAAAACTTTAAATGACTGTAATTTGTAGTTACGAATTCAGAATTCGATCATTATTGTGTTCAAAGTAATCGTCTTTTCGGGCTCTTCGATTTGACATAAAAAAATTCATGTTTAGAACACGTAGTTTCAAGTTATGGTCGGTCAAAGTTATTTTATCAAAAAAAATTGACCGACCATATCTACTAGTCACGAGTTGCGAATCTGAAAAATTCGATGTTCAATCAAATTGATCGTCTCAACGATATCTACAGCTTAGGCAAAACGATTGTCAATTTCTAAACTCGTAACTACAAGTTAAGTTCAGTCAAAGTTTTTTAGCATGAAAAAAGGAGTATCATGAGTAAAGTGACAAACCTTAGGGGTACCATGGGAATATTCCTTATATTTATTTACACGGTATTTACTCGTCTAACTTCGATTAATGTTACTTGAATTAATATGATAGAATCTCACACCATATCTTTTGACTAAACTACTTATAAAATACACTCAAAATCAAAATCAACATTAATTGTTACCTAATCCACACACATTAATTACCATGTATGGGTTTTGGAGTAGTAACATCTTCAATAGGAACCATACATACAAAAAAAGACAGCTAAAAATTGATCATTATTTCCAAATTTAGTGATATTCCCTTTGTTTTGTCTACTACATTCCCATAATTGTCATATTATCTCCCTTTTGTAGTAATTTTTTCTTTTTCTATTCTTTTTTTGTTTGTTTTTACAATTGCAAATTTGCAACCATGAGCCAATCATCTCCTTTTAATCTAAATTTCAAAAGAAAAAAACACACATTTCTCAAAACCATAATAAATTCAACATAATAGTGTGATAATATCAAACATTTCAAAACAATAATAAAATGAATTCGAGTGAAAAAAATCATCCTACTGCTAAAAAACCACCCACCATCCCATCCTCGACTACTACTGAGGTTGCTGTTACTACTGCAACTAAAAAACCGATCAATCAGCCTACCGCCGCCAAAACTCCCATACCATCGCCCAAATTTCAACCCACTAAGCCCCAACAACCCCCAGTCGGCCCCCGATATCGACCTCGACCACCACCAACCATCCGCTACGACCCCTACCGCCGCCCCCGCCGCCGGTGTTGCACAGGCAAATGTTGCTTTTTGACCATCTTATGGTCAATCCTCATAATCCTTATCTTCCTAATCCTTGCCATCGTGACGGCTGGGGTGTTTTACGGCGTGTATCGCCCTCGTACACCGTCGTTTGCCGTCTCCTCCTTCAACATTGTCCAATTCAACCTCTCATCACTCACCCAATTCACCACACACACCAAACTAAACGTCTCAATCACCACCCAAAACCCTAATAACAAAATCACATTTTACTACAAACCCACCAATCTAACCCTAATTTCTACCAAATCAAAAATTGAAATTGGTCAAGGGAGTTTCCCCCAATTCATTCATTATGGTCAAAATTTAACAAAATTATTCACCATCATCACCCCCAACAACAACTTCATTGATGATGTATCATTTGGGAAATTGAAGGATGATTTAATGCAAAAAAATGGGAAATTCAACAATTTTCAAGTTGAAATTGTATCAAAAGTTAGCATGAAAATTGGGGACAAAATTAAGACTAATAATTTTGGATTAAGAGTAATTTGTGATGGGTTTAAAATTAATGGTGCAAAAACTGGGGAATTTAGTACTGAAATTGCTGATAACAAGTGCAGTGCTCATGTGTTCATCATGTTATTTAATTGGGAAATTTCAATTTAAGATTTTCATTTCTGGGTTTTAAATCAAATTTTTTTTTATGTAGTTTTATAATTAATTAATTGCTTGATTGTAATAGGAGTATAGATTAAAATTTTACTGTATTGTTCATCATTTTCATATGATTGCTGATAATTCTGTACGTTTCAAAGAAATTTACAGAGAAAATTGTTTCATTTCACAAATAAAAATTGATCATTTGAGGTTGTAATTATTGTGCATGAAGTTTGAACATTAAAAATGCGGTAACAAAGGTTATTTATTTGTGTGCGATGAAATAGTATAAAAGTTACGTATAATTGCTCGTAAACAATTACGGAGTACGGAGTACAAAATATTGTATGCGTATCCTAGTTTGAAACAAAAAATGTATTACAAGACGACAAATTAATTTATACAAACAAAAAATATATTACGAGACGACAAATTAATTTATATGGAGTAGTTTTGTTGTGATTTTTGTTATTTTAAAACAAATTAATATATTTCTCGAAGTTTAAAGGTTCAGTTTTTTAAATATTGGCAAGCACATTAGTAATTATTTTTGGGTTTCTAATGAACACTTACATGTGTGAGTTGAACCTTACAATAAATTATTGTAAATCTGACTCATTTATACTAGATTATATAAGTTTTGTACCATTTTTGTGATCATTATGATTAATTGTTTCTAAATTTTTTTAATACGAGCAAAAATCCTCACCATTTTATTTCTCTCCATTTCTTGTCAATGACCTCTAATACACCAATATTATATATTATTTCTCCTCTACATCCTCAGCCATTGCTTTTTATTGTGGCCATTAGATCGTTTGTGTAAATAATTCAAACCGTTTAAAAGAAATGGAGAGGGGAAGTAATGGGGAGGATCCAAATTCTTTTAATACCTTTAAACTGTAATTTGTACTTTATTCTTACATTAATTTAAGACCTGTCTCCATGAGACTTACTGTCTAATGAAACAGTAAAATAATAGAATATAAATTGAGTAAATATATATTTGAAATGTGAGTATGATCCTATGATCTTATCCGTTTTTACAGCTATTATGTACTTTGGAAAACTATTGGCGACAGGTTCAAAGCACAAGGATACAAAACAACATTTCAACAAAAATACAAAATACATTAATTTTGTAACCGTTGTCGGTAGATTTTAACAACTACATTAATTTGTTTAACCATAAAGATCCAACTTTCCTTTTCCAGTTTCACTAAAACTTAGCCCCCCCCAAAAAAAATTAAAATTCACTAACATAGTTAAGTAGTTCATGATATTCAATTTTATGATCAAGCGTGAGTCATTTCAAATAAGAATAGGAAATTAATATTATTATGTAATTATGTAATTAAATTTTACTTCGTATTTTTTATTATTATTATTATTATTATTATTATTATTATTATTATTATTATTATTATTATATACGTTGCTTATATACGGCGGTTACGTAATTCTGATTGTCTATCTAGTAATATTAAGTTTAAAATAAAAATAATGAATCCAATTTAAATTAAACGGTCCATTTTAATTTAATTTTAAAAAATTAAGACGACATCTTTACACCGAAATTACCTCCTTAAATTAAAAAAAATAAAAATAAAAGGAAGAACTCTCTCGAAATTACGAAGAACACTCGCAACACCTAAAAAACCGATTAAACTGTCAAAAAAAAAATAAAAAAAGTCAAACAGTCAAACTCTTAAAACCCTCACTCTTGTGGCTTAAACCCTAGTTCATCACTCTCTCTAAATTCCTTCAAAAATGTATCGTTTTACATCTTCATTTATCAGGTAACAATTTCTAATCATAATTAATTTTTATTTTTTTTTGCTAATTTTTACGCGTTCTATTTTATATATTATTGTAATGATAATGTATGCAATTTCTAAAGTTTCGACTTTTTTTTTCAATTGATTTTGTTTGCAGATCATCTGCTCCAAGAAAATTGGTACCATTTCCTCTTCTCAATTCATTGTTTCATTCAACAATCAGTTATTTGATTTGGGTTTGTTTTGATTGTGGTTTTGGGTGTTGATTAACTTACTGTTTTATTGTATAAAAATCAATGCTTGTTTGATGTAGTAATTTGATAATAAATTGGTGGTATGAACTAGTTTTGTTGCTGTAAATTTCCTCGGCCTCATCCATTAGACGGGTTTGACTGTAAAATGTGACTACTTTAGCGCTTTTCTGTGGACCATTATTGAGGACAACAATACAACATGATCATTATTATTATCTCAATATTGGTTGTCGTAAAAAATTTGGTCACGTTTGATGCACCATCACCTGTTTAATGCTTCAGATCGTCGGACATTAGACCTACTGTATTTTGAAATCTTTTTCATGTATTTCATGAAATATGTTGGGAGGAAATGTTGATTGAATTAGTGGGATTTTATCCTTTTACTTGTGAAGCACCTTTAATTATGCTCGTTTGATAATGTATGATGGGTGTTTATCAGATTTGAAGATGTAAAATAAATTAGTGAAATGAGTAAAACTGATTGTAAGTTTATTTGGGTTGTTATTATTGTTGCTATGTATTATCTCAGTTTCATCCATTTCATTACGTAATTCAAAAATCATTTTATTTTGAAGTATGTCGCACGACTGAGGTGTTGATTAGGATAAAGTGGAGTTTAATTTGTTTGTTTATGAAGTACTCCGTATCTTTGTTTGTGTGTGAATTTGTAGGTGAATAGTAGGGTTATTACCAGAAGAAACTATGTTGCGAAAGACATCAATTTCGGAACTGATGCTAGAGCAGCAATGCTTCAAGGAGTTAATGATTTGGCGGAAGCTGTGAAGGTTACTATGGGACCAAAGGTATGATCGTGACTCGTGAGGAGTGTAGCATCTTCACTATTGTTTTAAAAAGACTTTGGAAATTAGAATATTGCATAACCGAGATTCAAGGCTGTGGTTAGTAGTGAAATCAAGGTAGAACAATATAGTTTGACCTCTATGAGCTAGTTTGTTGACCAGTTTCCAAAATGTTTTTAACTTTTGATATTACATGAAATTGGTAACGAAAAAAGGACACTTATTTGATTGACTTTAAGTACTTTCTTCAATAAAATTTGGGTAATAAATTTATCACTTTGCATGGTATAAGATATACGTATAATTGTATGATTATTCACGTGTATTTGTCTGTAGGGTCGCAATGTTATTATCGAAAGAGACCATAAAGGCCCAAAGGTTACAAAGGACGGTGTTACAGTTGCCAAAAGTATCAAATTCAGTGACAGGAGTAAGAATCTTGGCGCAGAGCTTGTGAAACAGGTTGCAAAAGCTACAAACACTGCTGCAGGAGACGGTAATATCTCCCTCTTCTGCTTTTACTGGTTCTTGCATCTTTCATATTCTAAACCTCTACTGCACCATGATTTATTTAAACTTGACTCTGAATTCTTTTAGGCACAAATTCTTAGGTTAGATGATATTCTGAACAAGACATTGTCTGTACGTGAATGAACTATTCTTTGAACTCTAATGGCACATCATTGTAGTGTCTATTTATGCAATGAAAAAGCTTAACTTTGTTCTAAGGCATATTTCGTTTGCTTCAGGCACAACTTGCGCTACCGTCTTAACTCAGGCGATTTTAGTGGAAGGCTGCAAGTCCATAGCCACCGGTGTGAATGCAATGGATTTGCGGACTGGAATAGACATGGCAGTTGAGGCTGTGGTGTCCAACCTGAAGAGCAGAGCTGTGATGATAAGCACGCCAGAGGAAATCACTCAGGTAAAGTTAAAGGAAGCTATAGTAATGTATATTCTTGTCACTTACTCACCTCTGATAGTTGGGTCAATATTTACTATTTGTTGCGTAACAGGTGGCTACTATTTCTGCTAATGGTGAGCGCGAAATTGGTGAGCTTATTGCTAGGGCGATGGAAAAAGTTGGCAAGGAAGGTGTAATCACTGTTGCTGTAAGTGGATCTTCATCTCTGTACATACGCATCTGTGGTGCGCCCTTGTTTAACTTTCTATTCTAATTTAAAAAAAGTTGATTCACCCAAAATTTTTGATGCTCAGGACGGTAACACATTAGATAATGAGTTGGAAGTGGTGGAAGGCATGAAGCTTGCAAGGGGTTATATTTCTCCTTATTTTGTTACCGATGAAAAAACTCAGAAATGTGTAAGCATCAATACTCAGATTTAATTCTCCACTTGAATCATCTATACTTCTAAATTATTAAATTAAGGCCTCGTAATTGAAAGGGGTTCTCTTGCTTCTTCTGCATATGTAGTGCTGTTTTTTGGATTATTCAGCTTAGCGGTTATGAATCTTATGATGCTTCTGGGCAGGAACTAGAGAATCCCCTAGTCCTTATCCATGAAAAGAAGATTTCAAGTGCGGAATCACTTATCAGGGCATTGGAGTTTGCTATTCAGGTTCTATTTTTATTTTAAAATTTTCTTGCTCCGTCATTTTGGAGTTTGGGATATCTTGAGGTCAATCTCTTTTCTCTTATTATACATCTGATGTTAAATGGGTTTCATACAGACCCATAGACCTTTGCTGATAGTTGCAGAGGATATCGAGGGTGATGCTTTGGCTATGTTGATTCTTAACAAGCATCGTGCTGGGCTCAAGGTGAGTGCCCTAATTATATTATAGTAACAGTTGTGACTGCATAGCAATCACCTCAGATTTGATGATGTGGTTTTCTGTTGTTTGGTCTAGTGCCTAGTCTTTTTCTTTGGTCTCATGCTTATCTAGTTATTACTGATTTCATTTTTCTAATTCACACTTCATATACTGGAAGTTTGAGAGTTAACAGACGTCTTAATAGTTGCGTGCTCCATTTCAATGTTGAAATTTTTATTGCGGTTCATCTGCTTTATGTAGGTGTGTGCCATTAAGGCTCCAGGTTTTGGAGATAACCGAAAAGCCAACTTAGAGGATCTGGCTGTATTTACAGGAGCAGAGGTAAGGCTTTGACGTATCATATTTACATAACATACTGTTGTTTTGGTGAGCACCTGTTATACCTGATGTTTCTCCATGCAGGTTATCTCTGAGGAGCGAGGGATGAAACTTGACAAAATTCAACATGAAATGCTTGGTAGCGCTAAGAAGGTAAGCTATTTTTTTTTTTTTTTTTGTACGAAGTATAATTTAAGCTACACCTGTATGACCTCTTTCAGGAACTAACTTTTGAATGAGACAGGTGACGATTTCTAGAGATGACACCATAGTTCTTCATGGAGCTGGAGACAAGAAGCTGATTGAAGACAGATGTGAGGAGGTATGCTTAATTGTTGATGGAATTATGCACTGTTCTTTTTCCGTGCTTTTAAAATTCAAACCGACCGAGTAGGAGTTGTGGACTTGTACAATAATATCGATGGTTATATTGCTCATGGAAGTATGTAATCATGGTGACAATTCACAAATTCTTAGCTGTTTTTCACCTATGATGATTGTTTGACTCCGAGATTCAGGATTCTCTTGACTCTACCATAAGTTCATGAATTTTCTTCATTTCTGTGGTTTTTAAGAACGTTATGTAATCTCTTCCAACTTCCTTTTTGTATCTCCCTTCGTTTTGTTTGAGTAATGTTCGCAAAATGGACTTGATTGTTCTTGATACATGGATTATTTTTTATATCAAGTGTTGCGAAACGAAATCTCTTTACTTTGGTTTGGGTGAATTCAGTAACCCAAGTTCACCATCTCAACTGTGATCGTCTTTTAAGGTGTCAATCATTGTAGAGTGTGGTGCTGATTGGCTAACGTTTTGCAGCTTAGAACCGCCATGGAGGAAAGTACCTCAACCTTTGATAAAGAGAAGGCTCAAGAGCGATTGTCGAAACTCTCGGGTGGTGTTGCCGTTTTCAAGGTCTGCCTTAACCTCAAGTGAATAAGTCATTGCTTTTACGACTCATCAGGATTATGATGCTGGATTTTAGCTGTATACATTCGTTTATACTTGTATATGTATATCACACAGGTTGGAGGTGCAAGTGAAGCTGAAGTTGGTGAACGAAAGGACAGGGTAACTGATGCTTTGAACGCAACAAGAGCTGCGGTGGAGGAGGGTATTGTTCCTGGTAAGTCTGCGAATCTTCTTTCTTCACTCGATACACACGTTGGACATTTGACACAGACATGGGTATGACACACTCATTACGACAAAAACTAGAATAACTGATGTTGGACACTTGACACTGGTAGATGGGGTATGACACCCAAGATACTTCAAACAAAAACAAAGCATTTTATATAATAGCCGTTTATGACGCTTGAGTATGCACCAACGCCGAAAATCTCACGTTTTTTTAAGTAATTTTTGTCTTACGGTGGTGAGTTGCATTTGCAATTGTTTTATAGGTGGTGGAGTTGCTCTCCTCTATGCTACTGAAGTCTTGAAGAATCTCCAAACTAAGAATGAAGATCAAAGAAGAGGGGTTCAGATCGTTCTGAATGCTCTAAAGGTTTTATTTTTTAGAAATCATGCGCTCAATTCTTGTTATTGAAAAGCTTATCATTGTCCTTTATTTCGCAACAAATTTTATGATTTTCCAGGCACCTATATACACCATTGTTAAAAACGCCGGAGGTGAAGCTCCTCTGGTGATTGGCAAACTCTTGGAACGAAATGATCACAGTTTGGGCTACGATGCTTCAAAAGGTACACTCTTATGAAGGAATAACATTTCTGCGTACCCTCTGATGCTTTTGTCAAGGATAACCGAGGCCATATTGTTGTATGAAGCCCGCTTTTATTGTTCTGTGTTGACACTTACATAATTTTTAGGATATCATATCTTGGGTTTTCTCCTTTTGTCATTTACTTTTCGTTTCTCTTTTGTACTGTATCTTATTTTTATATTTATTTTTGCGTACAGGTAAATATGTCGATATGGTGAAAGAGGGAATTATAGATCCGGTTAAAGTAATCAGAACAGCCTTGGCTGATGCAGCCAGGTAAAGGCTCATAATGCAATTATAGTAGATACAATTAATAACCCAGTATATTTTCATGCGATTCCATTCTAACAATTATGTCGTTTTCTGTTCTTCTGTAGTGTTTCCTCTCTTCTAACCACTACTGAAGCTGCTGTAACCGAGCATCACGAACAAAGCGGGGTTCCTCAACGAGTACCAGATATGGATCAGCTGGATTTGTGATAGTTCGAGTATCACAGTTCAGTAAACTTCTGTTACACCATAATTTTTTCCCGGTGAACTTTCACCCACTTCAATTTCAGCAGTCATTATTTATTTCTTGAATGAGGAAATGAATATAAAGACGATAATCTAAATCTCGGTTTTGATCTTATTCACCGCGCCTCATGAATCACTATGTACTGTACCTTATTTCGATGCCAAAGGTGAAAATACTGTCGATTGAGACGCCATTCTGGTCGTCAGTCTTTAGTAACTTTAATGGAGCTCTTGATTTGATTCCAGTGCCGTATATTTACTACTAGTTTTGAGTTCTAATTACTCGTATAAGTTACTTTTAGCGACTTACTCTTAATACTACCCCTAAAAGACCTACCTACAAATGAACGCAACCAAACTCGGCAACTTTTGGTTGCTTAATTTGTAGAGTTGCTCTAATTGTGCAGCAATGTTGTGTAGGACTCATTATCCTAATTTCCGACCATTATTTTGTTCTCCTTCAGCACAATTTCTTCGCTGCAAAAAACACAGACACTTGAGATGAAGCCGCACTTCCAAAATGCTACGTAAAACGGTCCTATGCTTAGATAAATAAAACGAACGTCAGCAAATGCCTTAAAGTTTTACAAACCTGAGTTGTGTTGTCGGGTGAGATCCGAACTTGATCCCGTCGCTTTGAATTGTGACACCGCATGTAATATCCACGTGATCCGAAACACCATACGGAGGTGGCTCGCTCGAATCGAGTCGCATGAGTTTCATCGGCAACCCATCACACTCGCTCCCGAGATCTTGCTTTACAATGAAGCAGTCCCCATGACTGTTACTACTATTAGACGATGCTAATACGACATCATCGTGTGGGGTCCACGAGAACTGGTCGCTCTCGTGTTCCCCCACATACTGAACTCCTCCTTGGTCGCCATCTTCATATTGACACCTCATTAGCATCTCGTGATAATGTCGATAATTCTCCTCGTTATCCTCCTCGTTATTACCATTACTGTTATTATTTATATTATTATGATTATTGTCACCATTATTATCCTCCTCGACCACACCTTGAAACGTCGGGTGTGGCAAAGGAGGAACCACCACATGCTGATGATTAATCGACATCAACTGACTATGTTGTTGAAACGCCTGCGCTTTACAAATCGCCAATTGTTGGAAAACAAGGTCTAGTTCCGCCTTACAAAACTCGATTTGATGGTGCAAGTCCCTAATAATTCTATAACACCCACCTACAGGGTCTCTAGCCCTAACATCAGACTGAAACATTATTGTATGCATTGCAATGTCTTTATCTTGAGGATTAAGGTTTTTAATGATCTTAGTTATGTTGCTTACACCAAACAATTTGTGTGCATTCAGGAATTGTCGTTGTCGGTCGTGAGGGAAGTAAGGCGCTAACACGCAGTCCGGAGCACATTTCCGACGTTGGTACTTGCACGCTGCGCACGCCTGCGTACCGCTGCTAATCCTATGATGGTTCGTGCTCGAGTTCGTATTTAAAATGTTAGTTTTAGGAAGGGTGTTGTTAATAATGTTGTTGTTCATTGAATGATAATTTGTTCTTGTTTTTGTTTTTGTTGTTGAATTTGGATGGTGGTGTTTGGGGGAATGGTGGTGAGATTTCCACTGCGTTAGAATTGCATTTTTTTCCTGGGTAAAATTTTCGGAATACTTCTGGTTTTTTTTTTTATTGTTTCCTTTATTTTCTCGATGAATAAGAGCAAATAAAAATGGAGAAAAAAAATTATTATGTGTAATAAATGGAGAAAATTAAGGGGAAAATAAACTTAAAAGCTTATAAATAAGGTGAGATAATAAAAATATTATTTTTGATAAAATGTCTACTTGGAATTTAGTCAGAATTTGTTAGTTGAGACTTGAGAGTTGTTAATTTACTAAATTTACACAATTGAGGTGTCAATTAATTTTTGGCTTGTAATTTAGTTTAATCAAGTTATTAAATTCTTGAATGTTTTGAATCTTTATTTAGTAAATATTTTATTCTTGTGTAAAACTCAATTTACACATAATAATGACTATATTCGTTCTTTTCAAGCTAATATAAAACCGTATAAATTTCACATGTCACTTGTGGTTATGTAAATTAACTTATTAGATAAATACGGTATAATATATAAAAATAAATAAATTAAGCCCTATACAATATATTATTTCACATATAACAATACAATGCTCCAAAGCTCTGATAAATCTTAAAATATGTAAGAAATTAGGTTAAAATGCATTTCATAATGGTGTATAAACATACACGAGTAATTTTTCATAGCTATATTTATTCACATGTATATTCCGTATCAGCTATTTTTCAAATGTATAGTTATTTTAGCTATCAAACATGCAAAACTGTGGGTTTTTAAACAAACTTTTACACACCCCTGAGTCGGAAAATAACATTTAAGCAATAATTCAAGCAATGGATTATTGTTTTATGCACACCAGCTTGCCAAGCTTTGTGAAGAGGCATAACGAGCGTCGAGCCATAACATGCAATCCAAGTTAACATGTCGTTCGAGCACTTCATGTTTGCGATCCAAAGGAACAAACACGACTTCTTACCTTGCGGCAAAGATTGACGTACTTTGAATGCTTTGCCTTTACTTAACCAGGCAAGTACAAGTCTACGTGTTTCTTGCTGAGCTCAAGAACAGTTATCGATTCATCCACAGACCCAATTCTCGGGATACTTAGGTTAGGATCAGAACAGAGAATATCCGAGTACAGGGAGAGGGGCTCATTTAGAAGAGGGTCCTGCAGAACAACTTCGGGAGTATTATCTAGGAGGGCTTTCTTATAAAAGGGATCCAACCTAAAGAGCGCCAACATATCTTGATCATAAATGGCTTTTTCATCGCTGTCGCGAAACGGGAACCATTCACGCCCCAATGAGACAAAAAGTTCAAGGGTAGCCCGGTACATAATAACAGTTTCCTCGGGATCCACCAAAACAGCCGTAAGATTTGGGAAGACGAATTTGTTGAAGCCGATGAAAGAGTTGATATGATGACTAGTGTCGACAGCAGAGAATGGTACTGCCAGGCACGGCAAATTGGAGGGAAAGTCATTGAAAGCGGTCTGCTCAGAGTCCGAACTGGCGACTAATACAACCTCAAACTTATCACAAGGCAAGTCGGAATAAGCGTCCATGATGGAGTTAAAATAGTCATCATCTCCACTCTCGATAGGGAGAGAGTCGCAGCAAATGACAAGGTGTTTTCCGCGTACGACATCGAAACCAACAAGTTCGCCGGTACAGCAACGGACCAAGGAAGTGGTCATACCGTTATTAGACAGAAACGAAACATGGCCAAACGCATACCCTCCACAAGTCCACGGGACATTCCAGCGTTTTAAAATCCATTTAATTTTCATTTTTATCTGGATTTTGATTTTCAACTAAAACACTACCTTTTTTTTTTATCATGCTTGACCAAATTTTCGTTGAACACTCGTACGCTACATATGTTGTTGTCAATCTACAACTACTATGTTCAAACATAATCGCATTACATATGAAAAGTAACGCTATTATTCTTCAAAACAATTATGCCTTGGTTGTCTAAAACATGTATAGATTGATAACACAAATTCTTGCCTAAAACAAGTATATTCGTTTTAGCATAAAACGGATTAAGTAATTTGATAACACAAATGTAAAATGTCTATAAATTACCGATTAATAAAAGTTTGTCTTTATCTATTTAAAGGTTCAACTAACTAAACCAGTTTATACATAAAACGGATAATAAAGTTTGTGGGAGACTAACTCGATATTTGTCAAATTTTTAAAATTTTAAAAAGTAAAAAAAAAAACTCAGGACTTTCGCGCCAACTCTTGTATAAGACCACAATTAGATTGGTTACTTGCATAAATTTGCCTTCCGTCTCGTCGAATACCCGATCACAAGGCCACGAAGATAAAACTACAAGTGATTAATATTGGGCGCCAAGAGCCTAACGCAACCAAAATGGGTGCCAAGAGCCTAAACCTACTATATATACCCCTCAAGGGGCAAGGTAAAGAGGGGGCTCATTCTCTTCTCCCTCACTACTTTCTTTCTACATCATACACACACATACATATTTATACTTAAATACCGTCTTTATATAATTTCGGTACTAACTTGGGCGTCGGAGGCTCTCCCGGGGGCAAACCCTCGGGTTCGGAGTTGTTTTGTAGGTCCACCCACGGAGCCAGCTCAGCCGGCCTAGGCTACTACTATGTCATCCGAAGGCCCCGAGTTATCACCCGGAACAATTGGCGCCGTCTGTGGGGAAGAAATACTATACCCACGACAAACCACTAAAAAGCCGACTAAAACCCCTTACTATACTCCGTAACATGCATACCAAGCTAAGGCTGCAAAGTTCAATATTTTTATTCATTAAAAGACAAAAAAGAGGAAAGTGTGGAGGGAGGAAGAAAGGTGGCAAAGCTTTGTCAAGCCATTAAAGTGAAATCGTAGATGGCTTTACCTCAACAACACTATTATTATTATTATCTATATTTTATTCAAGGGAGCCATCAATCAAGCACAAAAAATAAAACCCATGTGGGTGAAGCACGACTACTCTATTTTATTTGAGGAAAAGCTAGTGAGCATGGAGAAGCATACCCACTAAACCCACGGAGCCAGCTCAGCCGGCCTAGGCTACTACTATGTCATCCGAAGGCCCCGAGTTATCACCCGGAACACGTCCCACGAGAGAGACTGTTATATACATCAAAGATGCACAAACTTGAAAGAAAACCAAAAGCTCATTTGCGAGTGAATGATCGAAAACGAGCCATGGTACTTTGCAAAACACATCCACCTAAAAATACATGGATACATTGTTACATCAGAAAGGCAATTATTGGTTCAGTCGTGATCGAAACAATAGTTTTTTCGCTCCCACGAAACTCCAAGCAGTGAACTACATACAATCTATCTTATCATTTTCATCATTATCTTGCTCGACTAGTGCTGTATTGAATCCTCTCTATTATTATTGTGCTCTCGAAAAACAAAATAAAGAGCAAGAAAGGTGGAACGTAAAAAGGAAATGAAAGCAAAAGTCACTTGGCGGGTTCTTTAGATTCTTCAGGTTGATCCTTTTTTGATCCCGTCACAGTCGCAGCAGCTGCAGCGGTCATTGCCGCTGCCGCTGCTCCCATCTTTGCACCTCCGGCAGCTTTCATTGCACCTGCTATTTTGGCGAAAGCGGCCAGACCTCCCACGAGCATTGCCCTAAGAGCGACTGTAGGTTTGACTTCCATATCGATTTATCAATGCCTTGTCGAAATTCAGTACTTTTCCTGCATTCCATACCAAATAAAGAAGTCAAAACTTCATGAACTGTAAAATGTATGTGATAAAGAAGACTTTAGAATGATTGAACAGCTTTACGCCGTTGAGGTAGAGGAGAAAGCCAAGACTTTTCAGAGGAAAGCATGTCGCCATGGGGTACCAATAGTGAAAAATAAAGCTATTTTTCTAGCCTGTTTTCTCGTGTTATCATAAGGGTGCAATCTTATCGGATTTTGGCTTCAAAGAATCCCAACTAATAGTACAAATTCTCCTCATCTTACTTTTCCGTGACTTATCAAACACTTTAAAAAAAAAAAAAAAGATCAAAAAATACTAAATATCAGAATATTTATGAAAATTCTGTAAAAAGAACGAATCTTTAGTTGGCGCAGTATGATGAGTACTCGACCCACACCAGCTCATAGCCTCATATAGCCGAGTACGTCTATTGCTGGTCATGCTTTACGTTTTCAAACATCAGGCATCACATCATCATGATTCAAGACGAAACCATTGTAACCAATTACCCAATCAAATTGGTTTATAACTAAAAAGAATTGCTCTTTCGACTACCAAGTTCACTACTGAAGCCAAAACCAAACAGCAGTTCCTCACATCGATAAAACCAGACAACAGAAGAAGTCGCACGCCTCAAACACATTGCCAGACTGCCAGTATAGTCACATTGTAAAAACAACCCTCGATTCTCGAGATTTATATGAATTAGCTTAGCTAAGGACGCAACGCTAACGCCTTTAAAACGTCATACCCCATTTCAACATTCGAGGAAAGGCTGCGTACATCCGATCTCCCTTACACACAGACAGAAAAAGCTGCGCATTTTGAGACACTGGTGTAATGTTGTCGATGTCGTACTTATTCTAATTCCTAAAAGTTTACATTTGATTTAAAATTTTAAATGGGTTCGACGGACCGTCTCATTTAAGAATTTGTGTTTTCTCAAATAAACTAATTCTTCTTCTTCTTTTGCATAACATCCACAACAAAGTATACAGTCAAAACCAAATTCATTCAGAAATCAACAATCAATAATTATCTGTCTTACTTTCAAGAAAAAATAATTAAAATAAGATTATAGGCAGAGAAATTGACCTCAAAACTCAAAAGGGTTTGCAGAAATCAACCTCAAATCTTCAGAAAAATCACTTGTACTCCAAGCAATAAATGAAAAAAATGAGATCTTTTATTTTTGTTGGTCTTTGATTTTTCTTTCAAAATTCTCTTTATTATTTTCAGTTTTGTGGGGGTGTGAAATGAAATCGGGCATATACCGAAGGTATAAATTGTGTCGTTTCGTCGAGTGTATGGACTTTAGGGGTTCACCGGTCCAAACCCGGATTGGACCGGACCGGACCTAAAAAGACCGAGGACCGGATTAAGTAAAAAATCAAACCCTAGGACCGGACCGGTTAGAAGTGGACCCGGACCGGACCTTCACTCTTAGGTCCGGGTTTAGACCGGACCGGACCGGACCACTTAATAGAAGGGCTTTAGGGGTTTTTTTTTCAACTTTGGACCGGACCGGATTCCAAAAATTTGAAGACTCGGAGACCAGGCCTATTTGCATCCGGGTCGGTCCGGACCACGTTTTGAACAACCCTAATGGTACTAATGGCTCAACTAAACGATTTTACAATAAGTTATTATCGAAATAAAATTAGGAAATTAAAATAAGAAAATAGGAGAAAATGAATTGTCATCGGAGTGCCTGAAAGCGAATCTCGCCTAACATTTGCTCTAATTGAAAATACTAATTTTTGGGTAAAACAATCTTACTGTTATATACGAAGTAAAATAATTTTTTTTAGGATTTGTGTTAGTGAGTTTAGTAGATCTATTTTATGTTTTTGTATCTATTTAACTGTGATTTATAAATCTGATCTCACTTAAATTAGTGTAAGACTGTAACACAGAGACTTATTCAATTGGAAAATGGATGGGAATGGAGGATGATTGATGCGATCGTAGAGTACGATTGAGTGCTTAAATTGTCTCCCATTACAGTGGTGGAACAAAGGTAGGTTTCACCAAATATATGTTCTGCACCCGCATGCAGTGGCGAAGCCACCTTGTAACAAGGGGTGGCAAGTGTTACCCCATTATTTAGAATAATTACCAAAAAGATTAGAGTATGTTACCCCAAGTTGTAAGTTGCATGGTGGTATTTTGGTTAAACTTTTGCACAAATTGGCTTGCTCAAACCCCACAAGAAAGAATGCACATGATAATTTATTTTTATTCATTTTGTACATGTTGAAATTTGCTTGTTATTTTATTTCCAAAATAAAAAGTAGAATTACTAAATTAAAATTTACCATGTCATATATCGTTCAAAATTTTATTTTGAGATAAATAAATTTATGTTACCCCTGAATTATTTTTCTGGCTTCGCCCCTGCCCGCATGCATATGATAGCATATCCCGCCCTGCAAGTGTCCGCTTCATTCACAATCGTACCGACCCCATTTATACTGGGTAGGCATGATTCCACAGATAAAAGTGGATGAGCCAAATGATTTGTTTTGCAATGGACTGAATTACCCTCGTGTCCCATGTTTTCACTCAAAAAGGATGCTAAAACTTAAAGTATAATATTGTCTAACACCAACAAATACAATGACTTAGTACATTGGAGGCTTGGAGTAGTGAAAATGTGGCCGCGCTTTATATCACTGCCGCACCCCATATACTTATTTAAAAAATAAAAACAATTAAATATGGTGTTGACAATAACGATTTACAATGTTTCGACATATACAACTAAAATGGATTCATCCATTATACGTACTAAATTGTTGTAAAATAATTTTATGGGTTTGTCGATAAGACTTTATATTTAAAATATTCATGAAATAAGACTTTTAATTATTTTTCTTGTTATCTAGTACCTTTTATTTCCAAAATTTGTTAAAACATACCAAATGTCGGATTCCGGCGAAAAAAGTCAAATTTCTGGTCTGACCTTCTATTTGGCACGTGTGAAGGAAGTTTTAACGCTTTATTTTCATTTCTCTTTTCTTCACCCACCCTTAATTCCCTTTGTTTAATCATACCTTCATTTCCCCCAAATTCATTTCTCTTCTTCCTCATTTTTTTCATCTTTTCTCATCCACTGAGTTACTCCATTATTCCTTCACATTTGCTCCATAATTCAGACACAGGTATGATTTTCAATTTTGTTTTGTTTATTTTTGTCTCTCTTTTGTTAAAGGTTGCACCTTTTTAAAAATGGGGTGCCCTAATTTTAAAAAATAACTCTTCATTGAATTAGTGAAATCAGTGCATTTTTTTGCCCTTTTATTATGGTAATTGAGTAATGATTGTTATTTTGATTGCATGTAGGATGAGAAGTAAGGTGAATGAACAAATTGATTTTCATGAAAAGTTAAGGGTTTTCCATGGTGGTTATTTCAAAACAACGAATCGTAAGACTGAGTATATTAATCTAGGGACTGGGGGCATGCTGATGAAGGTTGATATGGTAGATGAAGTATGCTACTTCAATTTGGAGGATATTGTATGTAAAAACTGATTTGGGGTATAAAGAAGAAGGAGAGTTGTGGCTTAGAAGGATAGGGTTGAGCTTGTTTACAAGAAGAAAGAAAATCAAAAGCGATAAAAATGTTGCGTTGTTGATGGAAACCAAAGGTAGTACTAAACAAATAAGAACAAACAGAAGGTAGTACTAAACAAAATATTACTAACAAAAGGTACTTATTAAAAAATAAGAACATGCATAAGGTAGTACTAAACAAAATATTACAAACAGAAGATAGTACTTAACAAAGTATCATAAATTAAAGGTAGTACTCGACAAATAAACAAAAACACTTAAAACAAACACAAACGTACTTTATTCCACTGATAACTTTACCAGTACATACATATACTTGTCATGGCCAATACAATTAACTAACCTAAATTGCTATAGACAATAAAAATCAAAACAAAGAGAGCAACTATTTGATTCTTCTTATTCTTCTCCTTCTTCAATTTAATCACTTCTAAAACTTCCTTAATTGTTTCCCAATCATCTGCTTTTGAAGTCTTCCCATGGTCTTCGCTAGATTGATAAACTTCACTTTTGAGGCTTCTAATTTCGCTCAATGAATCATTGATTACATCCCTTTGCCAAATCGTATTATCTTCATCAACCCAGCTGAAAACCCCACAACCACGCCTATTCAAATCGGAGTTGTAGAATTTACAAGTTACAAACTTTCTCCCTGGATTATGCGAAGTCCAAGAAGTTCGTTGCGCACAAGGTAAACTACATTTGCATTTTATTTCTGTGAAAAGCGTGTTTGACGATGACGACATTTTTTGGGAATACGTGAGGATGAAATTCAAGAAAGAGGAAACAATAATAAGTGTTCTGTAAATTTTGGAGAAATCAATTTTAGCTTTAATAGAATAACTGGAAAAATTGGGAGGGAAAAATTGGAGGGAAGTTTTGGAGGGAAATATGGGGTATGTTTAATTAAGTTGAGAAAGTAAAATAAGGTACCTTTTAACAAACAATCATAGACATATTTACATCACACATGCTAACTAAGTCAACTCGCCGGAATTTTGACTTTTTCCACCGGATTTCTTAATTTGGTACGTTTTAACAAATTTTGGAAATAAAAGGTACTAGATTACAAAAAAAATTAAAAGTCTTGGATTCATGAAACGACCCTTAAATATAGCGACTTATCTGACAAAAAACCCTTTGAGAAATTAACCCTAACTCAACTTGATAGAATTTCATACCATGTTCATGTCGTATTAAGTTTCAATCTAAACTCTATAATTTTTCGTCTTTACAAATTTACATGTACTCCGTATTACAATTTACCCATTAATAAATAAAAAACAAATTATTATTTTTTATCAAAAAAGAAAAATACTCCGTAATAGTTAATCCAAATATTCCTACGCAATCCTCCGACCCCTCAACTCAAGGCCTCAAATAAAGAAAGATCGAAGCTTTACAAACTTTGAATCTCTCTATAACAATAATTAACAAAAAAAGATTGAAACTTTACAGTCTACTTATCCCTAATTAGTGTAATCATCAAGAAAAAAGATTGAAACTTTACAGAATTACAGGCAAATAAATCCTTGATCAACACCAAAAAAAAGATTGAATCTTTAGAATTACCCAGGTGTTGTTCTTCCCAAAAAATCAAAAGGGTATTCTCAAAATTAATCAATTAAATTAAATTGATTGTAAAAAGAAAAAAAAAAAAGAGAGAAGAGAAGAATGGATCCAATTCATGAGTTTGGTGGTGGAAGTTGGTCTATGATTCCCAACATCCCTTCTAACCAAGATTCTCTTTTTCTTCCCCCTTTTCAACAACAACAACAACAACAACATTTTCAGCAACAACAGCAACAGTTTCAGCAACAACATCAACAACAACAACAGCAGTTTAATGTTCCTGTTCATCAGCAACAGCAACAACAACAACAACCTGTTGTTGTGCAGCAGCAGTATCAGTCTCCGCAGCAGCATCAATCTTTTATGCATCAGTCTCCACAACAACAGCAACAGTTTGTGCATTCGTCGCCGCAACAACAACAACAGCAAGTGCAGAGGTTTCAGCAACAGCAACAACAGCAGTTTCAGTTGCCGCAGCAGCAACAACAACAGCAGTTTGTGCAGCAGCAGAAGTTTGGGCAGAATTCGCCGCAGCAGCAACAGTTTGTGCAGTCTCCACCACAGCAGCAGTTTGTGCAGGTGTCATCGCCACCGATTCAACAACAACAACAGCAGCAGCAACAACAACAGCAACAACAGCCGCAGCAGCAGCAGAATAATCAGTCTCTAGCGTCACACTTCCATATTTTGAATGTATGGTTTCGATAAATTCTCCTAAGAGATGTTGACGGGTATTTGTGACTAAAGTGTGATCATTTTATTCTCAAGTACTCGTCATATGCATACAACGATCTTATAGAAAAATTGCTCAAATATGAGAAATTTATGTTTTTCTTTAAAAATTTATTGATTGTGTTGAATTGTTGATGAAGTTGGTGGAGAATCTGTCTGATGTAATTGAGAATGGAAGTAGAGATCAGCATGCTGATGCACTGGTATGATGATTCTACTCATCTCATCTTTGTATGATTTTTCATTGGATAATTCATGTGCATGAAGTTTTGTTTTTGTGATTCAATGGTGAAAAAGTGAAACAGTTTTTATTTGTGTGTTTTTTATTGGGTGTAGATCAGTGAGTTGAATAGCAGGTTTGAGAAGTGTCAACAGCTGTTGAATTCTATATCAGGGACTATTAATTCCAAAACCTTGGTAAATTCATCAACTTCGGTTCTTATGATTTTAATTTGTTAGTAAGTCTTGTATGAGACGGTCTCACACGTGTGATCAACCCAAATACTTCTAAGTCTTTCTGTATTCCGCATTTTTCTATATGATTCACGAGTCAACCATCGTGCATATATGTTTTTGATTATTGATGTATGATTTGCAGACTGTTGAAGGGCAAAAGCAAAAATTGGAAGAAAGCAAGCGATTGCTCGATCAAAGGAGGTAGGTTGTCACCTTTGGTCGTATTTCGTTTCCAATGAAATACCGTTGTACGCTACAGTTTGACGTGTGTTCTATTTCCTTTTCAGGGATTTGATATCCACTTATAGAAACTCTATTGAAGACCTCACTAAGTCTGAGATTTAATCGGTTTTTCAACCCCGATTCAGTAAGTAAACTAGCTGTCGTAGACAGACAACATATTGTTTCTGCTGCGTAATTCTGTTTGAGAGAGTGGAACTGTATAAACTACGGACAAAATACTTATCCTCTACCAGTTTCCAGAACAATATTTCCCGTCTACTTACATTTGTGATGATTAGCATTTAGCAGTGATCGATGTATATATATTTTGTTGTTTTAAAGTCCCTCGTCTTACCATGTATTCACTTTGAAATGCAGCCAAGCAGGGCGATATCTCGTGGGGTTACTTCAATAACCGTGGTAACTGTCATGAGTCACGGGCATTGATGCTTCGATTCTCTGAATTTTGAAGGCTACTGCTGCTACTACTTGCTGTTCTTTTTCTCATAAGAACATCCCTCAGCTATTCGTCTGGTCTTTGATTCATCATTTTTACAATAAAAGCTTAATAGTGATATTTTTTTTGTATGTTTAGAATAAGTCGGTGTAATTTTTAATTTGTGTTGGTTTAGAAATAAATTGTGTTGATTTTCGAGTTTCACAATTACATGGTGCGTAGTTAGTATATTTTGTTTTCACTACCATTCGTGTTCTTGGTTCGTTGTGAATATTACTCTGCATTTTTCATTTCCGGAGGTACCACATGCTACCTGATTGAAAAAAAAAAACTGCAAAGAACCGTTCATTTGAAATTAGAATCGAAAATTCGGTGCCAGACCAACTCCATCCGAAATTTGGTTATTTCATATGTACAACGAAACCATGCTACACTAACAGATGAATGTCAATCTATAGAGCATGAGATCATATATATCACTGTGTGTTAGTAGGGAACGGGTTCAATAATAATGTTACATGATTCAAATCACGCGATACAATTTATGCCTCCAAATCTTTCCGATAGATTCGAAGCTCATCCAAAATACTACAAGATAGTGGTGATAGATTTGATGGTTTTACGATCTCACTTTCGCTAGCCGTGCCCTTATAGCTTCCAATTCTGCCTCATCATCCACACCCTCAGCAATGGGTTCCTCGTCCTGTAACACGTGCAATAAATGTTTTTATCAACAAAGGAGACCTTAGCCGATGTTTGTAGAGGAAATAATCAGGAATATGGAGGTAGGAAAAGGGGAGGGGGCAGAGAATGGACCGCAGACGTTTTTCTTGGGAATCTTTTCTTATGTTCCAGCCACAGCAAAAACAACGTCAATGTTACTACGGCTTCCCGACACATGGCGTGACACGTATTAAGACGGCTACTTTGGGCAAAAATTTCAATTTTTGGTCTAAAGTGAAGTGTTGAAGTGTCGTGTCGTGTCATGTCAAAAACATGACCTCTATGTGAAGTGAAGTAACATATAAAACAACATTGGATACAGATGATGGTGAAGGGATCAAGACTTGCCTGTACACTTGAGCTCTGTGCAGGCACCTTGGTCTTAGCCTTCCTGGCAGCAACGGGAAGCTGTGCAGCGGTCTCAGTAGCTAATTCCGTTAAGACCTTCTCGACCTCTTCCTCTGTCTCCTCTTCGATATCTTCGGAGTCCAATGCATCGTCAAGAGTCTCATTGACATATTCTTCAATGACCCCGGCCTGTGAAATTGAATGGTAGATCATCATACAGGACCGTAGCAAAACGATGCAAAAGTGTCATAACATGCAGTTTTAAGTTAATTCCAAATCAGTAAAAAAAAACTAACAAATAAAAACTATTGCAGTTGCACACACCAACAACAAACGAAGTAATTATGAAAAATACCTTCACCATCTCTTTGCTGAATTCTTGCATTGTGACAGCTACTTGTGGAGCTTTCATGAGGTTATTAACCATTTTCATAACCTCTGCACTCTTCTGCAGATGACCCACAGTACGAGCAATTGCTGCAATATAATCCAAAATCCCAAAAATAAATAATACTTCATATCGATAAAAAAGTTAAAACTCAAAAGTAGGATGGTAAAAAGATGATGCAACTAAGATATGGCACCGACAAGTACAAAGAAGGTGGACTCTCAGAACAATGCCAAAAGAAGATGTCGAAAAAAGTCCTAACTGACAAAGTTTAAGAAATAAGAAGAATCAACATACCAACACTTTCTCCGAGGTGCATTGAAATTGAGTTTAGTTGAGCTTTATTCTCATGAAGGCGATTAACGGTTTTCCTTGACCTGACTATTTCTCTGGCAAGTGACTGACCCATTAAAATACCAAAAAGCTAGTTAGCACAAGGTGAAGTGCCTAAAATCATACGGACAAGTAATAAAATAGTCAAAACATGTAGAGTAAATGGATCACGTCATCACTTCTTGAGCACTTGAAACAAAACCTCAACAGATAGAAAAGACTTCAACCATGCAATTAAAGAAGTTATTACAGGGAAGCGAAGTTTGTTGACCTCATAAGCAGGCTAGAATAATAAGACCACCTTCGTTCAAATGCCAATTGTGGGAGAACTAGTCGAAACAATCGCACAGACGAAGCATAGGTTGGCCTAATATGTTACACGTGGAGTTCTTGTAACATTGAATGACTAGCAAACAATCATGTGACGTTTTCTCAAATTTCAAAACCGAAAGACAGGTAGCCGCTTTTGAGCCTTGCTTCAACAAAACCCACTTACGGCTATCGCTATTGTTGTTTAACTAACTACTAATTTCATACATGTTACCGACAAAAATCTCTCCACTTAACAGAGTAAAGATACCGGATTATGAACATGTATTTTATCTGAAAACCAAAATGATGAAAACATGAGATGTTCGAAAAGTCGAAAACTCAATCTAGGTTACAATAAAGGAGCCGAGGAAGGCAATATAGCAACACATAGCCAGTAGTCAGTAAAAGCGTGATGGTACCTTCGCAGAACCCATGTCATTTCTCTTCGCAGCTTCTCTGATCGCCTTCTGCACACCCTTCTCTTCCCTCTCGATATCTAAACACCCATACACAAATCAGCCAACTGATAATCATCTCATTTCCAAAGACTAAAGTCCCCATCTTTCCTACATATAGGAACTCAATTGGGTTTTACAAACAGAGAGAGAGAGAGAGAGAGAGAGGAGAAAAAATTACGTGCCTCGAATTTGGCGTTCAATATTTCGACTCTCTTGGCGAAGCTTCCTTTGCCAGTCCCTCAACAACTGCTGAGGGTTTGGTTTCTGACCCAACAAGCTCTTCACTTTATCCATCTCTTCCTACCACTATAGATAGAATCCCTCTCAACTAAAACACGAAAACGAGAATCAATTACACAATAATTTGGCTAAAATCATCCAAACAAATAACATTGTAATTTGTAAAGATATTAATTCAGCCAAATTGCAAAATCAGCAACAATCACATAATAATCTAGCTATAAAATCATCAATCAAATAACAATTTGAAGAAACTAATTCAGTTAAATTCCATCAATTCAACATAACTGATCACAATACAACATTGAACTTTCAAGTCAATTCGGGAATCAATGATCAATAAAACCCTAAAATTCTTCAAAACAAAATAATACAAAACATACCCAACAACTCAAATTGATTGATCCGATCATCAGAAATCTAATCACGATCATTGAAACCATAAAGTTTCAATCTTTATTAATGAATCAAACAAAAGGTTTAAAATTCAATTAATATTGCAAACAACATATCACCATGACAAAAAAATTAACTATAAATTATAAACAAAATTAAAATGAAAGAGTAATTGAGAAGAGAAGTGAGAAGAATACCTAAGCAAGGAAGCACAGTTTGTGAATCTTCTTCTCACACTTCCTTCTGTTTTTTATCAGAGCTTTTTCTTGATATGATGCTTACACAAAAATTGGAATATTAATTTTTATTTATTTATTTGTTTATTTGTGGATTAATTGGTAGTGGTAATTTGCCCCTTAGAGCATGTACAATAGAGAGGATTTACCCTCCTCTTAGCATTCTCTCTCATCTAAGAGGAGGTCCTCTCTATTGTGACCTCCTATTGTAGGATATGCTTGGAGGATCCTCTTGGTAGGAGGATGTTTACTATTTCCTCTAAAACTAGAGGAAGTAGAATATTGGCCCTTGTGCCAACTATTATATAATATTCAACCATTTTAATTATTTGCATTTTATTTTTTTCTTTTGTTAGATGTTTAAATGTAAACAAATGGGTAAAGGATGGATAAGAGGATCCTCTCTATTGTAGACAGAAATATGTAAAAAGAGGAGGAAGATAGTGGATATGAGAGTGGGTCATAGAGAAAATGATGTGTTAAAAAATGTAAGGGTAAAAGAAAAATAAGAGGATGCTAAATGTACTCTCTATAGTACATGCTCTTATACAAGAGACTAATTGATAAATAAATGTTAATTGTGAAATTAGATACGCCAAATTTTAATAGGATTAATTGACCCCTCTACTTTTCCTTTGTGTGAAATTTAACTCTTCTCTATTTTTCGAATCAAAATTTTGCCGGAAAATCAATTTATCACTAATATCTCGTTAATGGATCACTATGACCCTGTTCTTTTTGGCTCTTTGGCGATGAACTTATAGAGGTTGAGCTGAACTTACTGAATTTATAAGAGCTGAAGTCAGTGTTAATTAAAGTTTAGTGGGGCTTATAGGAGTTGAACTTATTAGAGCTGAACTTGAGCTGAGCTGAAATTAAGCTGAAAACAACCGGGCCTATGTATATCAATATCTCATTAAATAGAATTAAATGTATTTTTCTATATACGCAGAAATACGTGTATATATACAACCGCGTATATACAATTATACAGTCTTATATACATTACATATATAAAAATCATTAGGTGGCAATGGATAAAATAATAAGTATGTTGTTTTGTTTTCAGTTAGTATTGATGTATTGTAGATTCTAATTGTTTTTATATGTATAAATATATTTTAGTACATATAAATTGATTATTCGGCGAGATTTTGATCGGAAAATAGAATAAGATTAAATTTAACATTAAGAAAAAGTAAAGGGAGATCAATTACACCAATTAGAAGTTAAGATGTTTAATTTCACAATTGATACTAGTTAAGAGGTAAATTACCACTTTTGCCATTGTCATCTCCCACTATTTCTAAACACGATTTTAAAATCTTACTTCTTATCATATTCTTAAAAATTCTCACCAAAACCTGAAAATACTCTTTGGTGTTGAGGAGTGAAAACATGACATCGTGATTACGATTTCCCATAGACTACAAGTAGAGGTGGCCAATTTAACGGCCCGACCCGAGTCACGTCGAGGGTCGTATTTTTAGAGCCCTTGCCGGCCCTCCAAAGCCCGGTTGGGCTCTCCAAAAGTTAAGGGCTGGGCCTGGGCCCAATTTTTGGAGCCGGGCCCTTAAGGGCCCGTCAAAAAAAGTAAAAAAAAACAATTACAAAGGGCCCTTATAGGCCCGGCCCTCTCGGGCCCGCCTAAGGGCCGGGCTAGGGCCTAAAATTCAAAGCCCGGCCCTTTTAGGCCCGGCCCTCCCCACCCAAGGGCCGGGCCCAGGGTTCAATTTTGGAGCCCGGCCCTGGCCCGGCCCGACCAGGCCCTTGGCCACCTCTAACTACAAGATTTGGCGCTGACTGTCGCGAGCATTTGGCTTGGGATATGATGAAGATAGTTTGATCATATTGCCACCCAACGATAGTCCAGGACTCCAGGTGAAATCGAGGGAAGGGGTACCATAGAAGAAATGGAAAGAACTGAATACCCCTTTACGAAAACTTCAGTATTGGAACGACTTTCTCAGGTCACTCACCCCTGCTTTGTTATTTAAAGGCGCAACTAAAAACCACACTTGCCTTGTTCGTAAAGGCAAAGCATTCAAAGTGCGCCAGTCTTCGCTATCTCGACTGGTCTAATTTATCAGATGACAGCGGAAGACTTTGCGGTCGACTGATGGAACTTTACTCTGAAATAAAGGCCCATCGTTGGGAAGTCGTGTTTGTTCCTTTGGATCGCAAACGTGAAGTGCACATTATGCCCCTTCGCAAGACTTTGGAAGCTGGTTTGCGTTACAAGTTCATTTTAGGAGGTGATGAGGACGCTCATGATAATCTACTTGTTGCGTTCAGAGAAGATGGTAAGATAATTTCGAGAGAGGTTAAAAAGCGTTTAATGGAACATGGCCTCGATGATTCTCTGTTTGATGATCATCTGTACGAAGAGATCACAGATCAGTTGGTTGGTTTCACTAGTTAATTTTGTCAATCAGTCGTACTAAATATTTGGGACCTTATCAACCATGTTTTTTTAGCTACTGTTTGTGGTAAGTAAATGAATAGCTAATTGTTTGTTTTTTGATGATGTTGCAAATATTAATTAAGGGTTGTGAATTTTTGATGCAGTGATGTGTCGCCGTATCTGCATCATAAATGTACCTTATACGAGCCGCAACGCTTAACCACAAAAATCAATATTCAAAACATGTATTGAAATCAGTTGACAAACGACTCGAAAATAAACAAAGGGTCCATCTGACATCATCTGGTGTTTATAATCAATCGTAATACTACTGTATATGGCAAACGAAGATTAGTGAAAATATATTTATTTCGATATGTAATTCTGAAAATAAGGCTTTTCAATGACATGGTAAACGACTAACATCATCTGTTGTAGTTACCCTGTGTTATAAAGTATATTCTGTAGTATACCTGAAAAATAAATCGAGTTAAAGATCACAAACGCCGCAACTGCTTCTGCCACATATCGAGTTCTCTTCCCGAGTTAACTTGATCAGGAGTTCGGAATTTGGAGTTTCCAGCTCAAAGAGTACCTGACATATTAAACGTGAATAAAAACAAGTTTGAGAGGTAGTGCGGAGAATTACACCAAATCATTTATAACGTTATCATTTCTTAATTCTTACCACGGTATTTTCACCTTGACGAAGAAGCGGAGCAGGCACATATAGGTTACATTGCGGGCCCGAGACCTGCAAAGACGACTCTTCGTATCTTACGCCCGACCAAAAAATGACTGAAATTATGAGAATAAGAAACATAAGTCTTTACCGGCCAGTAACGTCCTACATTAAAATTGTTGATGAAGGCCACTCCTTTACCCCAGCCTTCCACAGATAAAAGCGTGTCTTTAACTTCATCTGTGGCGTTAATGGTGAAACATCCGCTATAGAAAGCAGGTTCTGTAGATGGGCCATCTGCAAAACGTAGATATCAAAGATTTCGAGCATAAAACCTAAGCATATATGGGGAAACTCAGATCCGCACGAAAAAAAAATAAATTTGAAATTCTGAAAATAAGATATCTACCTATCAAGATTTGGGTTTTCGCAGTCGAAGCAAGCGTGATGATTGGAGTCGGTTGACCATTTAGATTGGGGAGAGGAATCGGGAACATTTTCCAATTATGAAGAGGATGATTATCCAAATACACAGGAGACAATATACCCTGAGATTACATCACAGAAATAGTTCGAAAGATGAAATACTCAGACATTTAAGAAAGTAAAAATAGACAAACAAGTAAGCTCTAACATAAATAACAGTCAAGATGAGAGAAAATTTGTCGTATTTTTTCTCGAAGTAACGAGGGTCACTATGCCAATATTATAGCAAGAGGGGTTCATAAGTTCATATTAGATTTATGTTAGCAGAAAACCAGTCTAAAAGTTTCAAAAACTACTGCTATTAGTACTAACTAACCTTTCTGTCAAAAATGTATGGGCCATAGTTAATCCTCCCCATGTTCTCCACCTGCGAATATAAGAAAACGATTTGTTCATTTGTATGCACAAGTTTGAGTTCAGCGACATGCTGGTAAAGTCAAACGGAACCACGGCAAGTGACATTTGCACATGTTGATAATCAATAGCATGGTTTAATAAAATGAAAAAACATATGCCTAAAGGTTAGACAAGAGATCCATAAGCTCGTTTTCTCGCCAAAAGAATCAGGAGGGAAAACAATAAATATGAACTATCTCCTCAGGAAGTTTCAAAAATACATGACGTGTAACAATAAACAAGTTAAGGTCTGCACGAGGATTGAGGAAGAAATCACTTTTTTTTAATAGTTCGACAAAAAATTGCAGCTGAAAGAATTATTCGGTGAGTACAGTAAAGTAAGTGGAAAAAATTCTCGCGTTCTTCCCTGTCACAGGCAAATAGACAACACAGAACAGGAATGGACTGATCTTCACGTTGCATCACTTTCGTCCTGGGCTTCTAATCCTAGGATAAAATTTATAAGAAATAAAGATGAAGTTTGCAATACCAAAATAAATAAGGTGACACTTGAAGTGCATTTGATTTCAGGAAGCTGAATTTTTTTGTTAGACCATCTCTCGATCTTGCCAGCATAAATTGAGGTTCCTTTGCAGTCATTTGAGTTGCATGCGACATAAACCTGAGCTCTATCATGTACCTGTAGAATCGAATCATGAGAATACTTCAAGGTAAGAATGCCATTTGCCAACATAACATGAAGTGTACTCGTAAAAGAACGCGTGAACTGCAACGTATTCTGCAACAGTTCACTGAAAATGGAGCTAACAAATTACTAAACGACAACGACACATGAACTTTAAGGAGATGTGATGAAATAGTCAAAACTTAAAGCAGTGCAGAAATAAATAACATGTATACGCTAATCTTATAAATGCCACTTAAAATATTGAGATTAAAGAGTTAATATAAAAGGAAGAACATCATTCCAAATTCCAATGTTAATACTAGGGTAGGGCGCCAAAGGTCACCAACATGACAACATAGTAACATACTAATTTAAACATGAGCGCAACTGAATAAAGTGCATAGAAGCAACCGTTAAGGTATATGAACCTATGATCGTACCTAAACAACCACCTAAGTTTTGGTTAAGTAGGTTCCTACACTTTAGGTTGAGTTGATTACTGACAGCAACGTCATTGCCAGGTAAGATAAGGGCACAAATTGAAGGCGAAGAGATCAAGGACAGACAAATGTGAGAGAGAAGAGATGAGGTAGAAATTAAGGCATAAAATTCTTACCTTTGGTATATATAAGGATCTCACTTTGTTATGCGCTGTATATTCGGACACGTAGAGCAGGAACCCGTAAGTCTGAATACAAAACGAAGCATAACTTTAAAAGGATTTTAAGAAAATCATGAAATAAATAACATATAATCTTAATTTTTATGCATTTGCTGATACAAGTTTTCTACCATCGAAATACCTGGCCTACAGATTCCATCGAAATTGGGTCAGTGGATTTGACGACACTGGAGTTATATTGGTTACCAATGATATCAAACAGAGATGAGACTCTTGATAATTGAACGTGTCCATATTCTGCCTTCTCATTGTTGGATGGGACGGGAGGAAGATTTGCTGCTGCATACTTCTTAATTACCCCCCGTATTGCTGAGGAAGAGGAGAACATATCAACGGAAAATGACAATCAATTTAATTAATCATCTCTCAAGAGCCAAGATAATTAGGAAATAGTACAAAATAGTTCAGTTTCATTCAAATATTTACAAAAACTTTAACCACCCCATGTCATAATGTACAAAATGCTATAGAAGAATAGCTTCGAGCATAGGCATTGGATGGTCTGATAACAGATGTGGGCAAAATAAAATCGTAAAATATCGACTAGCTACGACAAAACAAATGACAGAAAATGGCTATGGAGAGAGATTTACGGTCAGAAAATGAGAGATCTACCTCTGAACTTTGCATTATCCACGTCACCAGATTCCCTAATTGGTGCATCCTTAAAAAAAAAAGAAAAAAAAAAAAAAAAAGAAAATAGATTTCATAAGCCAGGTTGATAAAAGATAAAGAGTTAACATGAAAAGTTCTCCAGTAGATGTCTTACATAATCATAGGATGTTAGATCAGGCTTGTAATCTGACTCATTTGAACCAGTATTTGCCCCATTGTAGAATCCAAAATTTGTCCCGCCGTGTACCATCTAAAAATTCCGAGTATTTTATACGGAGTATAAGATTAAAGCCAACAATAATCATCAGATTGCAAAGCTAATTTCGTATAGCATACATAAAGCGACACGGAGCCATTCCTTGCTAAAATCTTTTCTAGCTCAGATGCTGTAAAAATAGCATCAGTCTTGGCGATTTTCTCACCCCAGTGTGTCAGCCAGCCTGTGTAGAATTCCCTACAGTTACAATAAGTTCGTATGAGCATCAGTTTGCAGCCGATACATAATCAGAATGATTAGAATACTTACGTCGACAGCGGAGGCGATTTTCCAGGGGCATTGAACTCCTTCTGCAATTTAAATATAGGCCAAGCCATTTCACCAGTTGAGAAGTCGACAGCTGCAACCCAGGACACGAAAAGACTTCGTAAATACTTATACGAAAGCAATGACGTGATTAGAAAGAACACCGATTTTGGGAAACTAATGTACGCAGTGGCTAGGTAACTACAAGGTTAGTAGTTACACGAAAGGCAATGCATGTTATATGGCCTCATAGATGATTAGATTGCGCAAGAGCCAAAAAGTTGTCTGATTTCCCTTCATAAAGACATAGTTATACAAATAATTGTTACATGGATAGTAAAACAATATTTTGGACAAACTATTCTCACCAGCATAAACACCCCTTCCCGTGATGGTTCCTTTCTCAAGGGTTTCCCTCGTGCCACCATCTGTAGTGTACCTTAGTTGACCAAGAAAGAAAATCCTCATAAGTAGAGACATGAGATTCAAGGAGGGGAAAGTCCAACTTATATAGAGTGTTTTAGGCATAATAGATATAATCTACGACAGTGATGCATGGAATAACCAATAATCCATTACACAGATTATAAACACAACCTCAAAGACACATAGCTCCTTACAAGATAACATCATTTCCCAAGTGTCTCTGGCCTAATTCGACAAGGTGACGCAAATATGCTTTATCATCTCCGTACGAACCATATTCATTCTCCATCTGTCATAATATAATCATCATCAGACTGACACGATCATTGAGTTTTGCTCACTGGATAAGCTTTTAAACATGGACATCAACCTAGGAATTAATTCAAAAAGTCACGCATCCGTCAAAGAAACCACAGTCAAGAATGTATCAGACAATCACAGTTAAGAATTGTATTCATGAGTCGTGATAGTCTTAGCTATTTCAAAATATGAAGGGAAAAAAAAAAGATACATAGCAAACTTGCACACCTGAACCATGATGATTGGACCGCCATTCTCGTAGAGAAAAGGCACGAGCATCGGAAGTAGTACACCCCACCACTTATCCACCTACACAGCAAATAAATTTGAATACGCGGCTTCACTACATCAGTCAGATGCAAGAGACTCCACAAGCAAAAACATGTACATACACAACTCAGTCAAATATAAGTCAAAAAAACCAAAAAGAAATCATCTGCATGTGGCTCATTAACACGTAGAGACATTAGCTTATATCATGCTGATAAGTGACAACTTGATCGACATGGCAAAATTTGTGAATTTTTTGTAGAACCATGCCTATCGAAACACTATTTACGGAAGACTTATGGAACAATTTCTGCACCATTGAAGTCTTAAGATAATGGCTCATGTATGGGAAAAAAAAAATGTTTCATTCAGATAGAGAAACATACATTTTCATTTCCACAGGTCCAATAATTATTTATTCTTTGGCTTATGATAGTCTATTTGTCTACATTTCTTATATATTGTAAGGTGAAAATTCGTCGAAACAATAGTCAACACTATTTCCATTATGAATCATCTTGAACACATCACACCTATTTGTGTTTTCAATATAGGGACCCAGTCACGTAAATTTGACCACCTAATGAAGGAAGGAAAGTTACATAAGCACCACAACGTGGATTAATCGTCAAGCATCCTAGATAGTCAAGATAGAGATGTCTCGTGTGCAAAATAGCATCATATTCAACTTAAAAAAAAACCATGCATACCAGCTGGAGATAAGCTGGGTCTGAAGACCTTAGCCTCAGAGGTGGCTCTTTATTAAGCAACCAAGCTGGAAATCCACCGAGATCCCACTCTGTCAAATATGCACAAATCACGGATAAGCCTGTTAAGCCGATGTGAAAGGACGAGTAGTAGCAGAGAAGATGACAATAGAATAAAATTAAATGAGAAAGGTAAGAAAATAATGAAGCAAACACCATAGCAAACCAAACCAATGTGGATACAATGTTCTAATAACGACATTGAGTATTGTTAGTAGAGCAGATGCTCAAAGACCATTACGGTAGAAATCAGTCTTAAAAGTGATGAAGAAATAACACGGAGTATACATTAGAAAAACTAATACAGCTCTTATATATGCTTCAAGTGCAGATAAGCAGCGACAATTTCCCCTTTTGATCGAGTCATTAAAGACAATGGGGACACACTATTGCATAATCACATGTTGAGTGACAAAACAATCTATCAATTGGCCTCAAGACTTTTGTATAGTGTACTGCCAGGATACGAGAATTGTGGACTGTTTAAGAAAGACAGTGACTTCAAATAACGGCATACTATGACATATATGGGTGACAATTTAACTTCAAACAACAGACCTGCACATATGTAAGGGCCAGGCCGTAGCATGACAAGGAACCCCAACTTCTGACAGAGTTTTAGATATGATGCTATGTCGGCAATACCATCAAATACCAGATTCCCAGGGCTTGGTTCATGCAGATTCCACGGAACGTAAGTCTGAATTGTGTTCAAGCCCAACGCCTTTGCTTTCATCAATCTATCTTCCCAATACTACATTGCCAACATAACTTCGTCAGCAAAGTATTAACAAAACCGTCGTGAAATATAAGATTTCACAGCAACAGAGAGCATCGATGTTCAAAAAATGCAAAAGTAAAGAGCCAGCTACATTGTGTTGACGTGCTTGCTCTTAGTCATTTAATAACTTATTCACGCTGGCATTAGTATTGAACTCCGAGGAATGTATTTAACATTGATGTACCCACCAATCTGGTGAAATAGATTTTTCATAAAGTACCTGAGGGACAATGCGAAAATAATGCAAATCACCACCAATTATCCGAAATGGCACACCGTCTTTCCAGAACATGTCATCAGCTATCTCAAACTTCTTAACATTAAGCTGTTGATATAAAAAGGGAGTGTCTTAGATACAAAGATATTCAATACCTACGAGAAGTTATAATCAAATCAACAAAATTAATTACACACTATTATTTACATCAAACAAACATTACCAACTACCTAGTTATGTCATCAATAAAACCTATTTATATTAGATTACTTTCAAAAGTATGAATTTTGACTTTTATTACTCATAACTTGATTATCGTCTTTTTCGACATTATAATGCACTCTAACTACATCAACTAGATTATATCAAGTCACTACTTACTGTACGTCTGTACAGAATCAATGTTTCATACGAAGTACAAATTATCCAAAGAAAACTGAAATTTGTTTTTTATCACATAAGTTGACTAGACTTCAGAACGATTATGTTCGGTAACTATGAAATGTTTATCAATAAGAGCAAACTTTATAACAACGAAATTGAGCAAAAAAAAACAATCATAAAAACGTTAGGTTACTCAACGAAACGCTAATTCCTATCCATGATCAATTTTCCACAAAGAACACTAAAAATTTCTAAATTTGTCCTCAATCACTCATAGTAACTTAATTTTAGACACTGTTTTGATCGATTATTGCGATAATAATACCTCAGTATATCTATGAGCAAGCACTACATTAACAAGAGACTAAGCAAATGATGAGTAGCATAAAAGACACTCAAATTAATCGACGTCGATAATCTTCAATCACGATCAATGATCCATCAAATTTCACTAAAAATATGCCAAAATTTGTCATCAATTACTCATAATAATAACTTCAATTTCAGACACTATTTTGCTTGATAATGTGTGTAAGATCATCATTAAAAACACTAAAATTAACAAAAGTAAGCAACAAATGAACAAAAACACATCAAATAATTGCTCAATTCATGATCATGATGAATAATTGCTCATGTTAATGCTCGTAACTGTGAAATTTCTACATCAACAGCAAAACCTAGATCAATTAATAATTTTTAAAATCAATTAAAACGATGAATGCGGAGTTAGTAGGAAGGAGAAAGACCTTGTGTGGGAGGTGGTGGCGGTGGTGAGAGAGGGAGTGGACAGAAGAGGCGAGGGTGAGCACGGCGAGGTTGATGGTGATGACGAAGAAGCAGCTTCCGTTGTTGTTGTTCTTCTTCTTCGCCATTGTTGATAGTGTGTAAGCTTAGTGCAAGCTCATACTCTCACTCCTCGCTAATCACTTTGCTAATCCTACTCACTAATCACTTACTAATCCTACTCACTAATCACTTACTAATCCTAATGACTCACTATTTGTATATTGAGGAAGTAAAAAAAGTAGCGATAAAAAAAAAACTAAATGAAAAAAAAAATATATCACCCGAGTAAAAACTCGTATATTAATAAATAATTACGAGATTTTGGTGGTTGTGATTTTTTTTTTTTTTTGCCAGCTGGAAACAGAGTGTTTAGAGTCTAGGTATATCACTTCAAAGTTCAATCCGTACATAAATTAAAGAGTTGGACAACGAATTAAAGAGTTGGACAACGAAGCTAGTGCCCAACGAACCTATGATTTCTCATGTTAGTCTCATTGGGGTTTTGTGTTAGGTCACTACCGCCTGATACTCCCTCCATTTTTTCCATTAAGCCTCACTTCGCTTTTTTAGATTTTTTTTTTTCAATTGGCCTCATTTCCTTTTATGGCAATAGTTTTCCTCACATACCTCATTTTTCTTACACAAACCTATTTTTTTTCACTTACAGAGTTACAGCTAATATTTTATAATTAAATTATTCTATTTTTTCTCCACCATACCTCACTTATTCCTCTTTCCATTAAAAATGGGCAAAATAAAAAGTAGCTAAATGAAAAATATGAAGGGAGTAAGGCCTTTTGACTTCATAATTCGAGGTTATGCCATACTGGCTAAAACACGGGTCTAATTTAACGGATCGAATCACATTGACCCGCTTAATTGGCCACCACCAGTAATACACATCCAAATTTTGATAAATTTTCATACATGTGGGCATGTTAAATTGACAGATCGACCCATTTACCACCAAACTTCCGACCCAAAACCACCGTAGCAATCGTCATTACAAATAACAATCATCATTGACAAAAAAAATGCAAACTTTGAGCAACAACAATGGCGAAAGAACCAATCTTTCACGCACCTTCAAGTATCTCATGGGTCAGTTATCCACCCTATTATTCGTTTCATCATAAAGCTCAAAACTTTAATGCTTTTAGTGATTCAGTTTATGCTAAATATTCCGTCGTATGCATACAACGGTCTTATTCGAGGAATTTGTGTGTTTTTTTGGGTGTGCAGCTACCCAGTTTCTGTCCAGAGGAATACCCTTTATCTTCAATTCATGGATCGTTAGACATCTTACTGAAGCTGATTATGCTGTATGTTCTTCATCTTAGTCAATGTGAATGTGAATTTTAGAAAGTTGTTTATTTTTATTGGTTTTGGGATTGTAATTTGGTCAATTTATTGAATTATCGACGCAATATTCATCTTGGGTTATTCAGAAACAGCCTCTCCGCGTTAAATTAAACAACGCGGGGGTTAAGGCTGTGTATATACGACCCCCCTTACCTCGCAATTTGCGGGAGCCATTGAGGCACTGGGGTAATGTTGTTGTTGTTGTTGTTGGTTGCATTTGCTAGATTTCGTGTGACATTAATAAGATTGGAGTCATTTTAATGAAGTTTTGTTATGAATTATGAGCTGTAGTGAAAGAAAGTTCGAAACTTGGGAATGTATCGAGTAGGATTATTAGCTTGGGTTTAAAGGGGCGCAAGCCCGTTAAAATGAGGTGCATGGTAAAAGCGTCCGCCTTATGTGCACTAGCACACTTTTCAGAAAATGATTTAGTGTTCTTGAAATAAGATTCTAGGGAACTGTGCCCATTTTCGGAATTTTAAAATTGGCTGACAAAGCCGAAGGAGTGAAACAGGTACTGGGCTAAGGCAAATAGAATGAGTATTGAGTAGCATCTAGTAAAAATAAACATGGAAATTGTACCGTAGGGTACCTCGTTAATAGTACATTTGGAAATTGTAATGTAGTGTAGCTCATTAACGGTGTCTTGTCTAAAAGTTGCACCAAATGCTCTCGAGGAACAATTTTTTTTTAAGGTAAAATCATCGGATGAGTAGCTTTGTAGCGAAGAAATGTTATGTTGATGATTTGAAACCCTCTTGTTGATGAGTTGAATCTTGGAAATGTTATGTTGATGATTGCATATTTGATTTTGATATGTATTGGAGAGAATGGTCTTATAAGTAACTTTGCGGCTAAAAAATGTTATTTTGATGATTTGACGTCAATTTGCTCAGAAATATCTGGATGAGTTTATCACCTTTCAATATTTAATATAGGATGTTGGTTGCAGATTTATGCAGTGCAATTCCATTTGTTTGTCACTTGTGTATTGTTTCTCAGCCGTGAAGGATTTCGACGTGCGTGTATGCGTGCTGAATTCAAATGGTATTTTCATACTTTTTCTCTTTTCGCACACGCTCTGATATTTTTGCATTGTTATTTTGAATACTTGGTCGAGAATTTTTAGCTTTCCAAAGCTGATATATGAAAGATTGTTGATTATCACTTTTCCTCGTGTATGTTCCAGTGATGACGACTTGAATGGAGAAAATGCAGCAAAGCTATTGAAAGTGGCGTGGCTGTCTCTTCCACTTGGCATGGCTGTTACGGTGATAGCTTGCGCAGCCGTCTTCTGGTATCAAGAGCTGAGCTATTCTAGCCCCTATGGCCACGCTATATTGTTAAATGGTAAGGTACTGATCATATCAACTTGAACTCTTTTCTGTCTATTTCTACTTGATATATCTTGAAATATTTGTTTATGGATGCGTTTTTTTAGAATGATTTTATGCTCAGAAAATATATGCTTGCTGTTGATGATTGGAAAAAACTTTTTGGCCAAGGCTCCAAAGTTGAGGGAGCCTCTTCTGTGGCATTTACTGTCCTTGCTCATTGGACTTATTATCTTACTGCAACGTTTTGTTGACATCGCAGGCTTTGCATGCTTATTGGAGCTTTTGGCTGAACCACTTTACATTCTTGCTCAGTATTTGTTCTGTCTCAAGTTACGAATGGCGGTTGAAAGCACATCAACCCTTGCTCGTTGTCTAACAACTTATGCACTCATTGCTAGGAAAGGTAGCATGGTAAGCTGTAGACAGCACGCTATTTGTTTAACGTCTTGGAAATTCTGCATACTATGGTAGCTTTGTATAACTCAGAATCAAATTTTCTATTCTTGTGCAGCAAAATGCTATTGTGTTTGGTTTGTCCCAAGCGTCATATGGAGGCTGCATTTGCTTAGGTTATTGGGGTTACTTTCTTTTTCTTCATAGATTGGACATTTCAAAGCTCTTCCCCTTCAGGTACTCTCCTTCACTTTTATATATGAGATACTTGTTTGCTGTTTAATTATATGATATACTTTTGTATGGCTAATACACCACACCAGCATCACGGGTTTATTTTTTGCTGATGAAAGGGAAAGTTACGTCATGTTGACTTTAGACAAATTAAGTGGAATATTGGGATTTTATCTAATCGGGGAATCTTTCCCGGCGTTTTCTGCTGGTCTTAATATGTAGGTTAAGTAGTATGTAGAAATATACGTTTTGTTGGCTGTGAAGATATTGTTTGTGACGTCTGTTTCTACTTCTTCTAGCATGCCTCTCAAGCTCGTCAGTTATTGTGCTGGCTAATGACTCTTTCATCCCTGCTCTCAGTACAGGCGACATTATGAGCTACGACAAGCCACTATTCAAGATGTGTACGCTGTTTACATTTCAGTCATTTCGTAAATTGGTTCTTCAAGAAGGAGAAAAAATGGTCCTTGTGTGGTTTGACACACCGTATAACCAAGCTGTATATGGACTAATAGATAAATTAGGTGATTTTTTCTTCTGAAACTTCTTACACCAAATTACTTCTCTGTTAAAGTTTAAATTTCAAGATATCTATGGCTTAGAACAGTTGGTCGATGCGTAAAGCTTACTTGTTTACTGTATTAACAATTCTACGTCTCAGGTAGCTTGGTGGTGAGAATGGTATTTCTACCTTTCGAAGAAAGTTCATATGCAATATTTGCAAGGTCTGCTACAGGTTAAATACTTTTGTTTACTACACCTTTTACCAATTCCGTAATATTTTAAATATTTACGATATCCAGTGTTCCTAATTCTAAAACGTTGTGTCAGCAGCGTCTCTCTTAACTCAGGAAACATATATTGGTCGGCATTTCAATAAAAACTTTTATGATGCAACAAATCAAATGAATCGATAAAATGTTTAGAACTTTTTAGTTTACGATGGTTACGTCTTGGTTACCAAAAATACTCGTTCAGTATTTAGTGTTTCGGATAGATGATGGTAGTAGGGCTAACTGCTGGCCTAGCTCTGACTCAATATTGTCCGCTTCGCTACAAGTACTATTTTCTACAAATCAAATGAATCGATAAAATGTTTAGAACTTTTTAGTTTAAGATGGTTACGTCTTGGTTACCAAAAATACTCGTTCAGTATTTAGTGTTTCGGACAGATGATGGTAGTAGGGCTAACTGCTGGCCTAGCTCTGACTCAATATTGTCCGCTTCGCTACAAGTACTATTTTCTTATGCATATGTTATACAATGCATGGCTAAAATATATAATGTTTATATTGCTGAAATGTTAATTTAAATGCTACAGAAGAGCCAGTCGATAGACGAAAACAGCGCCTCACAGAAGCTCTAAAGCTAGTGTTGTTAATCGGTACATCTTCCCATCGAGTTACTTTATTTATCGATGTTCTTGCTGCATTTCCTTTGCGTAAAAAGAACTAGAAGTGTAAGGTGTAGTTTTATGTATGTAAATCCACAGGTCTTATTGTCGTGGCTTTTGGACCAAGTTATTCTTATTCACTTATCAGATTGCTCTACGGCCATAAATGGAGTGATGGAGAAGCTTCAGCTGCTCTCAAATACTACTGCCTGTATGTTATGCTTCTAGCTATGAATGGTTAGTGACATCTTTCACGTAGGTAAATCGACCATGTTACTGGAATCGTGGAGTTTTATTATATGTGTGAATCAAACATATGAACATAACGACTATATTTCAGTATAGATGAATATTTGAACGGTCGTCATATTTTCAATTTTTTTTGGCTTGCATCAGGAACATCTGAAGCTTTCCTGCATGCCGTTGCAAATGAAAACCAATTGAAGCGCTCAAACGACTCGCTACTTGTCTTTTCGCTGATCTATGTTTTGCTGAATATCCTGCTCGTACGATCAGCTGGTGCCATTGGTTTAATCATAGCAAACTCAACAAGTATCCTTGTTTGTGCTTATCTTTACGCCATTTCTTAGTTGTATTGATTAACTACCGTCACTGTGTTTCTGTGTACTTTTTTATCTTTGTTTCCTTGATTTTAGTGAAGATATGGCGTTGAGAATCATATATTCTGCAATTTTTATCAAGCGTTACTTCAAGGTTAGACTTCATCTCTTTGCGCCAACCCTCGTTCAGTTACTCGATATGACTGACTTCGACCGATATGTTATATCATCGTATCTGTTGATAAATAAAAAAGTCAAATGGAGGCAATTAGATCGAGATGGAAATATTATATCCTTGTCGAAGCTGTGTGATTTAATTAGCTGTGTGCCTGCAGGATTCCGGCTCGTTTTCATTCTACAGCTGCTTGCCCTCTGGTTGGGCAGCATTGATATTGTCCGGAGTCATCACTCTCATTTCCGAGAAGATATTCCTGGACCGAAATAACTTTTGGATCTCGTTTTTGCTTCACTTTTCTGTTGGATTTACTTGCTTCTGTGTTTCAGCTGTAATCATGTCAGTCCCGTTTTCCTCTTGAATTTCATCGTTGAGAACTGCTTTCACGTTTCGTTAGAGAGTGGTTGCGTACATCAAAGTTAACTCTCGGTCTGTTCTTGTTTTGTATCAGTTATTACCGTGAACGAGGGTTCATCAACAAACTGATACGTATCCGCCATCATACTGACTAGTTGGATATATATTATTTGCTCACACCACTGAAGGTATCTTCTTTCTCCTTTAGTCTGGTGTAACAGAAGGTTAAAAGCTCTCGTCGTATTTCTTTTATATTCCTCATTTTATCGGTACCTTCAACAATGTAATAAGAATATGCTCCTCTGGCAGGTCATTGGTTTCATTATTTTTCGACTTCCACCAAGCAGCGAGATGTGATTAACGTTGGTGAGTAGTTAGTATCGGTTTAACGTTGGTCGTCGCCGTAGCTCAATGCCAGTACGACAGTACGAAATACCCCTTCTATTGATATCTTTAGTCCAACGCTCTTACTCAAGACCCTGTATTGCTTTCAGCTTTAAAGAAACGACAATCTAAAATACGTATTTTCATTGGCGGATTCCTATCATTTTTTGTTTGTATGAGACAAAAAATCGATTTCAGTGAATTATTGTTTGAGCTATTTTCGTCTTTGATCAGACTTGACGAGCTTCAAGCTCAAACCCAAGCATAATTTCAATTTGTCAACATTCTCGGACTTTTAGCTCAAGACGACTTAATTAAAGCTGGCCACTGGTTAGACGTGCTGCCATGCAGTCCAGTGTGCCGTTGCCTGACCCATTTGCCGGGCCTATTTAAAGTCGGCTCGACATGGCCCATCTTTAATAAGAGTCGACATGGCTCAGATTGAGACAACCAAGCCTAGCCTAGTAGCGTAGTAGAGCATTAGCTCAACTCACCTTTTTTTTTTCTTTGAAAATCCCAAACTTGGATTAAGTCATTACATTACGGTCATCGGAAACAAAATTCATGACATGTTCGGGGAAGAGCACCGAACCAAGTTTTCCTACCGACATGCGTCGAGCTAAGATGGGCAAGCTCATGTGCCCCTCTATTGTACTTTCTACTAACAAAAGACCATAAAACCAACTCAAAATCCAAGCAAAGATTAAAAATATCGTCAACTCGACTTTTAGTCACCTCTAGTTATGCTTATGATCTCAAACTGAACACAAGCTCGAGTTTCCAGACACGTTGAGCTTCAAGCCCTAACCTAGACTCGATCCTAATCTCAACTTTTTTCGCCTGTCTGAATTTAATTCAAGTCGATAAGCTCAAATCGATGTAGTTACACACATAGTCTCACCTATAATCCACTTGGTTAGTAGATCACTCTCTTATAGTCTTATGTGATACCTAATTCTAACTTCTACTACTCCGTACTAAGGACATGTTATTTCCAGCTTAATTTCATCTCCTATAAGTTTAGTTTTGACATTATCAGTACAAATTTACAAAAAAATAAAATAAAATAAAATAAAATAAGTTCAGCTCATCTCTTATAATTTCAGCTTTTATAAGTTCAGTTCTTATAAGTTGAAAAGAACGGGTCCTAATTACCCTAAATTGAGGGAAAGTCATACATATCATAAAATAGAATGAACACAAATTGACACAACTTATTTCACTTAACTTATCCAAAATATGTGTTCTAAAAAATTTGGAAGTGGTTGTTTGTGAATAAACCATACAAATTTTCACCTACTTTTTGAAATCACATGATGTTTGTGTTTTTACAACATTTGCTTAGCTTGCAAATTGTTCATATCATATTTTCTTGGATATATATGAATTTTGTTACACGGGTTACACCATGTGTTTTTTTAAACCTTTTTAGTTGTTGATCGTGTTTTAAGATTTTGTTGTTGATTATTCGTATTTGGATAAACTCGAAGTTTGTATTTACTCCCTCCGTTCCAGTTATTTGTTTACAGTTTGACTTTTTTGTGAGGGGTATTTGAGAGAATTGTAAACAAAGGACTGAGATAGTATTGGAGATATTGTCGACATATCCTAACATGATATCTCGAGATTATTACGATATTGTCGATATCTCGACAATATCTCCAATAGATAGAGGAAGTATCTTGTTAAAATATTCTAAAAATGTTGTTTAATATGTGTTAAATTACAATAATATGAAATTTTTTACTTATAATTTTGACATATTGATGATACCAGTATTTTTAATGAGCTTTTATAAGACGATTAATGATTCGTAAATTACCAAAAAAAAAATTGCCGCGTTACACAAATTTATTAGGGGATTTAGGAATTAAATCAAAAAAAAAAAATTAAATAGTGACTACTTTACAAAGAGATAAAATATCAATGGGGCTCCAAATTACAATCAAGTTTGTATTTAATGCAATCGATTATGGTATTTATAACACACTATGTATTTTCTCATTTGTCACTATGGTTATAATTTACGCTATATTATACGGAGTATTTCATTTATGTACGCTATATTATATTCATTTATGTACGTCACATATGAGCTCATATATACGGAGTACATTACTATAGTTTACTAAATCACATTTTGTAGCATTTTTTTTAAATATAATTGTTTATTGATAGCTTCACATGACGCACATTTTTGCAAAATATATATTATTATAATTTAAACACTTTATTTTGTTGGAAATATTATTTTATTTTGACAAATTTTAAACTTCACCAACTCTATATATAGTACTCGTAAAACTTTTTTCATTCGTCTAAAAGAGACTGCGAATGGTTGTGAAGAAAAGCATAATACTCAAGCATGCTTAATTGCTTATAATGCTCTAATTATATCAATGGACATGTTTGGTGGTTTCATTCCTTTTTTTGGTCAATATACAAAAAAAATGTAATTACCATTATTTTAATTAATTATCACCTTAGATAATATGAAATCTAGTGTAAATCAAATATAATAAGTCAATTAATATTGGAATGGTTTTTTTAATATGTATTTGCTTTATTAGTTAACTTATGAGTATAATAGCAAAATTAATTATTTTAAAAGAAAATATTTCTCCGTCTCGGTGATTTGTTTACATTTACTTTATACACATTTATCGATGTGAGGAGAGAGGTAGAGAAAAAAACCTAATAAAATACTTCCTCCATTCCAATAGGTTCTTTACGTTTGCTTTATGCACGTACATCAATACTCGTTTTGTTTCGTTCATATATTTGGTTTCGTATTCTCGAAAATTTTAAAATTTTGATATTAATAATGTGCTCGATACGACAATTAAAACAAGATCACACATGACTATTTTTTATTTTGTATTTTAGAAGTTATATCGAAGATTATACACACTTGTGAATAGTGTCAAAAAAGTAAAACGTAAAGAACCTATTGGAATGGAGGAAGTAATAATATAAGTACAAATGGGGACCCGCTTGCTTAAAATTATCAAATGTAATTGGTTGAGGGAGTAGGGGTCCACCACCCACATGGGTCACACATGAACATTCATTTACTTTTGTTTTTTTTCAAATTGACGTAATTGTTAGTGTATAAAATCGATCTTGGACCTGTAACCATTAGCTTAAGTTTTTGTTTGAGTTGGTTCATAACATGATAGTACCAGAGTCTTGTGACAATAGGTCACGGGTTCAAATCTCACTACTTTTCCCTTTCAAAGTGGATTAGGGGCGTGTTAAAGTAACTATTAACTTAAGATTTTAGTTCCTGACAGTAACTAACTCAATAAACCTGAAGAATAATGATTTATATTTTTCATATTATTTCAAACTTTTAACTAAATTACACATTTCGTTAAATAAACCAAAAGTGTTCTTCATGATATAAATTTAAGTTGAGAGATAAATAAAACAAAGGGTAGAGTTAACGAGAATATAACTTAACTATCTGCAGAGAACGATTCCTCGTTTATAATAAATTCAAATATTTTGCGAGAAAGAATCGTACTCCGTATATATATAACTAAAAATATATGACAACTTTGAGTTACCAACCTACATATTTCCTCTATCTCAATCATTTGCTTACATTTTTTTCAAATTTCCCTCATAAAAAAATCTAAGTGTAAACAATTCACTAGAACGGAGGGAGTACTACATACATGTGAACAAAAGAAAGATCAATAAAGAAGATAGAATGAAATTTACCTAATCTAAGTATATATATAACATGTACTCGTGGAAGATAAATTCAATTAATTTTAAGACTTTTTATGGTAGAAGATTAAGCTTCCACGATATCACTAAGTAAGAATTATCACACATAAACATAGACTAAAATGGTAATTAATTTGTTCAAATTACACCAACAAATTACGTGGAAAGTAATTGATTATTAGTTGTACGTTAATATTTTCTACATAACTTATCTACCTACACAAAATCTAGTTTTGGTGTAAAACATTATTCAAAATTAAACTTTTTTTTTTATTGCAAAAGAGTAGTTGTGTTTTGACTTGTGAAATTTATCGTACTAGGGAGTACAATTATGTTTAATTTCAATTTTCGGTCGGTCGTAATTTCTAAGTAGTATAATATTCAATCTCAAAGATGTACAGTAATCACGATTATATATAAGCTATGAGGAGTGCTATATACCTTCTCTTATCACCTTCTCTTTTACATTCTCCTCTAACAATCAATTTAAATAATATATTTTCTTGTGTGATCACACTGTTTAATATATTCATTATTTTATGCATTGTGAGGGGAAATCAGAAGATTGTAAAAGAGATTGTCCAAAAGAGACTGTCGATAGTATTTCTCATAAGCTATAGCACGAAATATCACTAAATAACGTTATGGATGGAACATTTGTTTGTGCTAAGTTTATGATCCTAAATACATTTTGGTTCGAACTTGAAAAGTTAATCTTTTCAAATTATTCGTGTTTTAATCGATTAATTTAAATAATATTCTAAACTGATTTATTGAAGATTTATTCATCGACATATATATTAATTTTTTTTTTTTTTTTTTTTTTTTGATGACGAGGGGTTAAGTCCCCTCGGGTAGTCTGGAACCTCACACTTTGTTGCACACTTCCAGGTTAACCCAAATTCCACATGGGCAACCACCACTTGGTTAACATATATATTAATCGATATCCCATTTTAATTATAAAATTAGCATAGTACAACTTGAACAAATCTCTTTAATGGGGACTATAAAATAAAACTATGACCCTTTGACATGCTTGTACCTATACATATACTCACATTTCATTCTCTTAGGTCCTATTTTTTTCGACTTTCTGAAACTAAATTTATAGGAGTTGAGTTGAACTTATAAAAGCTGAACTTATAAGAGATGAACTTATATTAAAACTGAATTTATAGGAGCTAAACTGAATTTTAAGAGTTAAAATTAAGCTTAAAAGAACATGACCTTACTATAAACATTTTTTAATGAATCACACCAATAACCAATTAACCATCCATATAAACATACGAGTATACTACTTTCACCAATTTCTTTGATACTTCTTTTATATATATGACCTTTGTCACCAAAAAAAAAAAATATATGACCTTTTTAGTTTTTACACCATGAATATAGCCTATATAGGTCCCACAAATAATAAATCCACGTAAAATAATCCATCATAAAACATGCAATTTCTTAACTTTATTTTTTTATAAATAGTCTAACATTCAAATCACTTTAATCCATTATCCATCAAACCCTTTCTCCCATTATAAGAAATTACACTAATTTCATAGTTTATTATATCGGTGTCGAAAGATAAATAATCGATTTTTATATTATCTTACCCTAATTCCGTTATAAATCATGGTTTCTTCGATGGTTATGTTAATTCTTTTCTTAACCTTTTGTCATGCTTTGGTTAACATACAAGCCTCTCACCATGTTTATAGCAACCTTCAAAATAAGGTGTCCTCTCAATCAAATCCGTCTACGGAACCTTATCGAACTGGATACCATTTTCAACCCGTTAAAAATTGGATAAACGGTAATTACTATACCAAATTATTATTTAGGATATTTTAACGTGCGTGTTTTTACTGAATGCGTGTTAAAAAGTGTGATCAGCTGTTAATTTTTATTTTGTTTCTTATAGTATTTAATTTGTTCATGAACTAACGTTGACTTTTCTTTATTTGGCATGAATGGTGGAATTCATCGATTGTTGTACGTAGATCCAAACGGTTAGTTTTCAATTTCCTCTAAACTTCGCTTATTTCTTAAAATTTCTAATTCATAAGTCAATGTATGACTACAGTTTATACTATTATGTTGTTTGTACGTAGGTTGTTTTGTTTACATTACGTATGATTAATAAATTTGACTATTGTTTTGTAAATTTTAGAGCTTTTGATAAACATATATAATTATGATTGCATTATAATTACAAGTAAAAAAAAATTGTATGATGAAACGTAAATTTTTGAGTTTAATCGTAGAGACAATTCTCTAATGAAATTTTATACGTAATACATTACTCTACTTGAAATTAAAAGTGAACGTTTACGAGCATGTAATTTGGATTATCACGATCCACATAAATGATGGTGTACCATTCACAATCGTTTTCCTGTAAACATAATTATAAGGAGTATTTAAAATAACATTTATCTAACATTTAATTAAGTAATAAGTTTTCAGATAAAATACAAGTGTAATAATAGACCAGTTGAACATGCAATTAACTTGACAATTTTCTTATTACATTATACAGGTCCAATGTTATACAAAGGAATTTACCATTTATTCTACCAGTACAACCCAAACGGCGTGGTCTGGGGTCCACCAGTATGGGGTCATTCGACATCGACTGATATGATCAATTGGACACCCCAACCACTAACCATGAACCCTCAAACCCCAGCCAATAGATACGGAAGTTGGTCAGGTTCAACCACAATTCTCCCCGGTAACAAACCTGCTATTCTATTCACTGGAATTATCAACCAGCAAAACAGTCAAGTCCAAGTCCTAGCCGTACCCAGGGACCTAAATGACCCGTACCTTAAAAATTGGCACATACCCGGAAAAATTAACCCGGTCATGACCGCTACTCAACAAAATCAAATCAATGTCAGCTCATTTAGGGACCCGACCACGGCATGGACCCTACCAGATAATAACTGGCGGGTCTTGGTCGGGAATAAAATAGCAACACGTGGCGTTGCTCTAATGTTTAAAAGTAAAGATTTTGTAAAGTGGACTTTGGCCCAAAACCCGTTATATTCGTACCCGAACAGTGGAATGTGGGAATGTCCTGATTTTTACCCGGTTTTGACCGACGGGATGACTGGTGGAGTTGCAACCTCGACAATCGGGCCCAGTGTGACACACGTGCTTAAAGTAAGTTTGGATGACACGAAACACGATGTTTATACGATTGGAAATTATGACGTGAACAAAGACGCGTATAGGCCCGATGTTGGTTTCATGAATGCCTCTAGTTTGAGGTACGACTATGGGAAGTATTATGCTTCCAGAACGTTTTTTGATGGGTCAAAAAATCGAAGGATTTTGCTCGGTTGGGCAAATGAGTCCTCGTCCGTGGCTGATGACCAAAAGAAAGGATGGTCCGGAATTCATGTAAGATAATTAGTCTCTTTTTATCGCTTTTACTTAGATCAACTAGATGACTAAAAATTTATTGAAATACAGGGAGTTATAACGTTACCATAACATAAGGCGAAACTTTATAAAATACTCCGTACTCTATAATAGACGTACAACTGCTTAGAAATGTGTTACAAACAAATCATTTTACTATACGTGTAAGATTGTTTTATATACAAGTATTTTTGTCATGTACGTCGATTTGTGACGTGTTTTTATTTATTTTCGAATGAAAATGTAGACGATTCCGAGGCAAATATGGGTAGACAAATCAAAGAAGCAATTGATACAGTGGCCAATATCAGAAATTGAGAAATTGAGAGGAAAACCATTAAACGTAGGAACCAAAGTAATCAAAGGAGGTTCATCTGTTGAAGTTTCTGGCATTACTGCTGCTCAGGTATGACTTTTGTACTTCGAACGTTACAATTTAATATACTCCGCACTTCGCACGTGAGTATTATATATTACGTCTCATATAAGAATTAGTGTCGATCTTAAATTCCATGAAAGCCCATCTCGACCAGTGTTGCGGATCGAAACACGGTCGACACTGACTGTTAGGGATTTTCAAGACCGTTTTTGATATTATATCCTCGATGCTAACAATATTGCTGGTGATACAATGCTAACTTTCAGGCGGACGTGTCAATATCATTCAATATAAAGGATATGACAAAAATCGAGAAATATGATGCAAAATGGACGGACCCACAAATGTTGTGTAGCCAAAAGGGTGCAACCGTAAAAGGTGCGCTTGGACCGTTCGGGCTACTAACTTTGGCCTCAAAGGGCTTGGAAGAGTACACTGCTGTGTTCTTCCGAATTTTCAAAGACGGCCACAAACTCGTGGTTTTAATGTGTAGTGACCAAACAAGGTGACTAATTTCGTACTATACTCTAATTTGTTTAATCACTTGTTTATAAAACGGAATTAAAAGCTAAGTACAAACAATCGACATAACTGTTTCTCGACTCATGTTTTTTAAGCTAGGTTTTACTGATCAAGTATATATGATCGTGTTTGCGTAACGTAGGTCTTCTCAGAACCCAACAACGGACAAAACGACTTATGGAACTTTCGTGGATGTGAATCCTATTGCCGAGGGGTTGTCCCTACGGACTCTGGTAAGTCAAAAATCAAAAGAGATTCTCGGATTGACCAATATAATTGGAATTCATGCGTACAAAATGTTACTAAAAATTTGAAAATTGAAAATTTTAAAGAAAAATCCCTCACTAGAACAAACAAAATCTTAAATAATTGTAAAGTGTTCGACGTCGTTAGATGAATGATGAAATTATAGAGTATGTTATTGAACTGCTTGATAACACGGCATTTTATTTCCGATGACAACAGATTGATCGCTCGGTCATAGAGAGCTTTGGAGGGAAAGGAAAGAGCGTAATTACAGCAAGAGTGTATCCAACAATGGCAACTTTCGGTGAAGCACATCTATATGCCTTTAACCATGGCTCATCAAGTATTGAAATTACGGAATTTACTGCATGGAGCATGAAGAAAGCGGATATAGCTTAGTTGCCGAGTACTTACAAAGCAAAATTTAAATTTTAAATTTTTCGACATTGTATTAAATTGCGGAGTGTGCTAAATATGTTTGTTGTACAAAACCATACCACTGGTTATAAAAGATGAAATATTTTTGTATGTCTCGTTGAGAACTACATCAAGAAATTTCCGAAGTTACGGAATAACTGGATTCAACTCAATCGAGATGGAAAATTTCCGAGTCAAACTGAATGGTAGTATTACTGAGCAGAGTGAGCACTATATAAGTATATAAGCGAACGGTGTGTTTAAAACTTCGTTTCAAAGTTCACGCACAAATGGAGCAAAGATAGGACTCATGACACAAACACGCAACAAAAACCTTTCAAAAAAAAGTAAAAAGAGAAGGCGAAAGGATAAAAAGCCGAGAAACTTAAAAGAATCAAGCAATTGTAATAAAAGGATTTGCTACCGTCAAAACTCATAAAGCTTCAAGGGCACACTGCAAAGTTCCAAGCCTTCGTTTCTGCAACCATACCAAGGGAGGTATCGTCTAATTAGTCCTCTATGGTTCCGAATAATTATTTCAAACATTTAAACTAATGAATTAAGTAAAAATGAAACCAAAAATGTCAATATATGATCGGAAAGATAAAGGGTGAAACCAATTACTTGTTGATATGACGGATCAAGCAATCGGTATTGATGTCTCCTTGCTCTTAGGTTCATCATCATCGTCATCGTCATCTTCATTCTCCTCGTCATCTTCGTCGTCGTCATCTTCGTCATCGTCATCATCGTCTTCATCTTCATCTATATCCTCGAACTCATCACCCTGAGCAGCCTCCCCAGTGAACCACGATACAGCATGGGGAATTATCTTGTCTCTAATCGTCGAGCTGCATGAATGGAGAGCACAACATGTCAACATGATAGGGCATATATGAGAAAGATGTGTTCATCATGTTCATGGATGACCTGATTAGAACGCAACATATAAAAAATTTAAAAAACAATATGCTCATGATCTGTGAACTCACCCAATCTCGTAGTCTTGCTCCATCAAATTTTGAAGTTCCTCAGCCTGTCAAGTTCGAATTTAGTAACCGTAGTCACATACTCACACAAAAACGTCGTCAGAGTTTAAAAAAGCACACTCACAGCATCGTCATCAATATCATCATCACCCTCGGGAACCTCTGGAGGATTAAAAAAGTTGAAAAAACTTTCACAACTTTCAATCTTAGTGATAGGTTTCGTATTCTTGGACCCCTTTTTGGGTTTCTTCTTCAGGATCTTTTGAGTCAAACACTTCCCGGGAAGCCATTCAATCTCCGTCCTAAACAATAATGAAACAAATACAACATATTCAAAAATCAAGTGGTCCTGGACTACTGAGAGATCCAAATCAAAGTGTTGAGCACAGCTTACCCTATCGCCTTCTCGAGAATAGGTTCATCCTCATCAACCATATGATATGTTTTAGTAAGAATGGAATTCTTAAAATAAGGATTTGTATCGAAAAAAAACTCTAGCTTGAATCCCTTGGGATCGTCAATCCGAGTCCACCTAATATCTTTGAGATACTTAAGAGCTTCTTCATCACGTTCGGTAATCTAGGACCAAACGCATAGTGTATTTAGATTATATACATTAAAATTTGTGTTGCTAAACCAATTTTAAAAATCATGCAAGCATTTACCTCCTCGGACAAAACTTCATTGGTCTGCATTGCGGTGAGCCAAAAGCTCGGTACCCCTTTCTCTAAACAAGCATCGACAAAACCATGTTATTTCCATTTTTGCAGTCACTTTGAGTAATACGTGCAACAAAAGTGAGACAGTGTACAGACACTACCTTCTGAAGGTTTTTCCTCTCCTTGCCCTGGAACAGCTTCATTTGATACTCCTTCAACTTCGACAAAACCGTTCACGATTTCATACCTCTGCCAATGAAGAGAACACATAAATAATTACGCTAGTTTAGAATATTGCACTCTAGAACAAGGAAATCGGAGAAGTATTTTGTTAGCAATTATCAGGAACAAACCTTTGTGTAAAGTGGTTGATAGAGCTTTTGATATTTCGCTTCTAAAGCAGCCCGCTCCTCCAAATATTTAGACTCAAGTTCATCATGTTCTTTCTATACGAGAAATTCAGAATAAGCATTAGCAAAGACAAACTCGTAGACGTTCTGCTTGAATGACCAGTTCACAGCATTACTGAACGTAAACAGTGAGCAACTGAGTATGACTCTATTACAAAGATGCCAATCGAAACGAAAGTGAGTTTATGGATGAACATGTAGACGGTGACGACATTGTCGTGCTCATGAATGTATCCACTACAATAGATACCCATCAAACATTATATTACAAGTACAAATACGTCGTTCATATATACCAAAAGTCATCAATATGAGTTGAAGTTCATTCTCAACAAAACGAAATACCGTCAAATTTCCCATCATTAGAAAAGTTCCCTGATATAATGCAACTCTCATCTAATATCTAATAATGTCTCACTAAAAATAGAAAATACTCAAACACATTAAACATCACTAAAAAAGGATTGAAATCAAAATTCCTTTTTTTTTTTTTCAAAAATAAATTCGGGAGCAATATATGTTGTGATTGCTGTCATACATTCATGCTAAAATTAATCAGCAAGTATAACAAATTTTTACGACGGTCTTCCATGAAATTTACTTGAAATAATCAAGTCAAATTAACGACGAAAAATTGAAATGAAAATCAAAATCAAAACCTGAAGCTCTTGAAGTTTCTCAACACGCTTCCGAACATTGGGCGTCAACGATTCGATCAACTCTGAGTGTTCACCTGCCAAATTCTGCAATTTATTCTGCAATCATCCCCAATTTCAATCACTCAAAACCCTAAAAAACCTCAAAATTCAATAAAAAAAACAACTCAAAATCATAAACCCAGAAATTAACTGACGAAATCACGAACCTTGAGCGCATTTACAAGTCCAGCCCTATCCTGTGGACTCAATGCTTCACCGAAAAATAAAAAAGCGGGAAAATCAAAATTAAAATGAAAATGAAAAATCAAGATCAAAAATCGAAATTAGGGTTTCATTAGGGCAAAATTGGGAAATTTACCGGCGGTGGATGGGAGATTGTCGGCCAAATCGGCCATGTTCAAGGGATCTTTGCTGTCGTTGTTGCTCATTTTTTTGTTTTTTTTGTTTTTTTTGCTGATGATTTTTTGCGATGATTTTGGGGGAGAAATGTGTTGAATGTATGCAATAATCGTGTCTAGTTTAAAGCAAGTTTTAATAAGGGCTAGGTAAATTGAGTCGGAACAAAAATTGACGTTTTTATATGAGTAATTTAAAATGATTTTTGAATAAATATTCAAATTCAAATGAAATAATAAGATAATTATAACTGTTTTTTTCTCTTTTAATTGATTTTGAAGTGTTGAAAAATAATTTTATATGAAAGAAAAAAATGAGTATTTCATTCGAAAATAATATTGTAAACAAATGACTGAATTAAGGCGTAGGTATTCGTGAAATAATACTCCGTATTGAATAAGTATAAATGACGTTTCCTCTCAATTTCATACATTTTATATAGTCCCATATTATTTACTATATCCTACAATTTACTTAATCATATACGAGTAAACTTTTTCATTACTTTATAAAATAAAAATATTTTTAAAATAACTTTTACCACATAACTTTAAAAGAGAGTGAAATTCAACTCCGATTTTTGATTTTCTATTAATTATCAATAAAATTCATTTTATATTTATATTATACAACTAATATCAAGTGAAAAAGACTATATTTAGTTTACTAATGTATACTCCCTCCATTCAAAACGAAATCGCACTTATGCTTTATGCACAAGTTTTAAGAAAACAATTTTATAATATTAAAAGGACAACTAGTGGGAAGAAAATCTTAATATTTAATATTATTTGTATTAAAGATGTGGGCCCTAGTAATATAATAGTATTATTTATATAGCCAAAAAAGGAAATGTGCAATTTGGATGTGAATGGACCGAAAAGGAATAAGTGCAATTTGGAGTTGAATGGAGGGAGTATAAAATTAAGGGTCTTACTCTTTCACCCGCACATTTTACTTAAACGCCCACGTAATTTACGATTTTATCCTTTTCATTCCACCCAAAATTCCATTCATTCATACTTCTCTCTGTTTTTTCTTTAGAATTAGGGTCTTTGATTAAGATTTTTCTCTTCTTTTAAACTGCTTGTTTTGAAGTGTCATTGCAAATATTAGCACTTCGCAGTAAATTGGATTATTGACACTAGTTTCTTTTATTCAAGGTGCTCGTTAAAGGAAAACAAATTGGTATTTCGGCATCCATTTTTTGATGGGTGAATGTCTAGCACTAATCATCCATTTCATAATTCAACATTATAATCATGTTCTCCGTAAACCCTAATTTCTTTTTTTAGAAGATAAACCCTAATTTTTTAGAAGATGAACCCTAATTTCTAATTGATTTTAAGAAAAATTGAATTGATCAAAAAATAATTAAAATTTACTTGTTTATTAATGTATGAATTTCAATCCAAAATTTAATATCTCGATGAATTCAAAAATTAAATGATGTGATTTTTCATTGATTTACTTTGTTTTGTAAAGAGAGAAAAAGGTGAGAAGAGGAAATGATGAAGGGGTAGTAAGTGGAAATTTTATGAAAAATTGCGGGCATTAGAGTAAAAGACGCGAGTGATTGAGCAACTACGAAAATTAATTATCTACCTAGAAAATAATTTTAGATTTATTGTTGACTTTAGTTATCGAATTCTGATATTTAATACTCTCTCTATCCTAAAATAAGTGTTTCCTTTGTATTTTAGGAGGATTTAAGAAATGTTAATGAAAATTGAAAAATGTTCACAGTTCTTTGTTAAAGTTTCTATAATTAGAATGAGGACAATTATTTTGGAAAAAATTAGTAGAAAAATACTCCGTAATACTTATTTTGAAATGACGAAAATACTACTTAACAAAAATTGAAAATAAAAGATATTCCGTACCCAAAAAATAAAAATAAAATAAATGAAAGGTACTAAACATAAAAAAAGTACTATCTCACGGAAAAAACCCTCGCATAAACCCTAAAGTCCTAAACCCTTTTTCAATTGAAATTGCGAAGTATCAATTCGAGATGAAGAAAACAAGCAAGGAACTTCTTCAATTTGAACACCAACATCCTTCATCCTTTAAAGGTCAATTCTTTCCTTTCAATTTTAACTTCATATTTCGGCTATTTGTTTTTTTAATCAACTAATTTTTTTTTTTTTTTTTTTTTTTTTTTTTGGTGTGGCAGATTCAGCTTTATTAGTATGTGGTAATGCCGAAAATTCAGATCAAATCAAGCGATCAAATCCCCCTTTCATTGCTTCTCTTCCTTCAAGTCAAGGTTTTTTTTTTTAATAATTTATTTTAGTTATTTTAGGCAACTTTTTCATGTGTAAGGGCCTGTTCTCCTCATCTTAAGTTTTTCTCTGGTTCAGAAAACTTCAGAAAACTTCAGATAACTTCAGAAAACTTCAGATTTCTAAATAAATAAATTACCTAATAATAATAATAATAATAATAATAATAATAATAATAATAATAATAATACATAAGTTATATATAACATTAATGTTATTAATAATAGTGATAATAATATTATTAAGAATAATAATTATAATAATATTGATAATAATTTGAATAAAAATAAGAACAATTCAAAACCATTTTATAGCAAATCATAAATTAAAATTAGTGCAAATTAAATATATAGACTGGTAATAAAATTTTCATAAATACTTATCTAATATTAATAAAAATAAATGCTAAAAATTATTATTTCCATTAATAACCGCAATTTTATTAAAGAATTGTTATTATTATTATACTCCTATATTGCTTGCTAAATTTTTTTAGTATTTAAATATTAGTGAAAAAAGCGCATGGATATAAAGATTTGAATATTCTTGGTACTACAAATATTATCCTCAAAGTTTATCGTAAATGAAACAAAAAGTTAAGTTAATTATTCTAAAAGAAGATAAATTTAAGCGAAACTCGTTACAAAAATAAATAAAAGTAGCAAATATAATAACAATTACAATTACCATAATAATATTAATAATAATACCAATAATAATAATAATAATAATAATTATAATTTCATATTATTTCAAAAAACTTCAGAAAACTTCAGATAACTTCAGACAACTTCAGAAAACTTCAGATTACTTCAGAAAACTTCAGATAACTTCAGAAAACTTCAGAAAACTTAAGATTGGTTCAGAAAACTTAAGACGAAGAGAACAGGCCCTAATTGTGTAATCAATGAATATAATGCTGGAGAATTGTTAAGTATGTCGTTTGTTTAGAAACGATAGTAAATTAATCGTTTTTTTTTTTGTTGTAAAATTTTGATATAATTGGTATAAATGAATGGGGATGGAGTTTGATTTAGTCTAAATGATTTTGAATCGAATTACGAAAACAAATGTCTGAATCTTTTATCATCAAAAAGACGAAAACAAGGTTTTCCGGATTACCTTTGAATTTCGTAAGGGGAGAAAACGCTTTTGATGGTTGGAGCTTGTTCATATGATGTTTTTTCGGAATTAATGGTTACTGTCGAGCAAAGGCCGCGTCATTGATGTTCTGTTTTTGTCGATATTTTAATCGTTTCACAAGAATTTTACGTACGTCTTTGGCTGCTGGTTGTAGCATCTTTAAGTAGAATTTGATGCCTTCACATAAATTTGAGTAACTCCAACTTTTTTTGCAGTGCTCGGTAAGGTGAAAGATTTCCTCGGAGTCATATCCGAAGCTAACAAAACCCTCGAGCTCCAAGCAAAGGTAAACAAATACGGAGTAACTGTAAAAAAGACTAAAAACCACTGTGAAATTGAAATGCGGAGTAATTTATCTTTTGACTGGAATTTGCAGGACAAGCCCGAGGACTACAACATTGAATCTTTAAACGGAAATGAATCAGAGTTTATAGAAATGGTAAACTTGAACACTGTTACCATTACGTCTCTCTCCACTTTTAACAGTACAAAATGTTGCAACTCTGAAGCGAATTCCGTGCTAAGTTTTGAATGCGTGTCGTCATTGCAGGATCTTATGCTGGGTGTTGCCGATCTTCACACTCCCGAGGCAGTGGCTGCAGCAGAGGCAGCTATAGCTGGGAATCAGCCGATTCTTGATCTTCGTAACAATGATGATTCCTCGGAATCAGAGACAAGTACCGATGATGATGATGATGATGATGACGACGAGGATGACAATGACGATGATGAACTTATGCAGGATGTTAGTCCTATAAAACAACAGTCAGCAAAGAGCAAGAAAAAACGTTCGAAAATTGTTGAACTCTCATGATAAAGATATCTCTTCTTCGCAGGATTACAAGTCCTCTGCATCTATTCATCGATTATACACGTAATTTTGGTTTTGTTTATAGTGTAATCTCGTTTGAGAGATTGTAGAACTGAATCTATCATTTGCCAGTTATATATGCTCTTTCGAGATCCATGCTGTACAACATCAGTATAAATTTTGAGCCGTCTTTGTTTACTGTCTCTGCAAGTCAGCCATACTGAAGCATTTTTTCCGACACCAAGCAGATCGCAGTCAAATTGTAGGATTCATATCAACTTTACAATAAATTAATTGTAATTAGAGAAACGAGAGTTAGATACAAACTTGTTGGTTCCAGTAAAACAGCCGACACGAGTTTTGGCTTTTCCAATACCGACATACAACTGATACAAGTCATACAACCGATAATTACAGCAAAATTGTCTAAGCTAACACGGAGAACCAACCTAATCTCGCTGATCTTATCCGAAAAACCTAACAACTAAAAGGCAGTAGTTAATAGCTCTTACACGCGCTATATTTTCCGCGGAGCCATTCTTTGAGCTAAAGACAAATAAAACCAAAGATATCAGAAAAGGTCATCCTGTGAGTACTAGAAAAAGAAACTGAACTGTGGAGGCTTCTACTGTCTTTGTAGACTTCGATGAACTTGATAATAACGCAGCGTTTCTACTTGGTTTCTTCGAGAGTAGACATAATCCAATCAGCCGCGGATGTTTGAGCGTCTGAATCCATGTAGGGAGATAGAAAGAAGGGAGTCACAGAAACCTGTCAATAGATAAAAAAAATGTAAACCAAAGTGTTGTCCCAACATTGAAAAGTCGATAAAGAAATACAAAACCAGAGACGAGTGGGTGTGGGATTTCCACTTACGAAATTATTTTCAAGTGCTTTAACATCTGAATCATCGTCGAGTTCATCAACTTCCTTGTTGAGAAACTGCACAGTCACGCATCAGGCATATAAGAGCTATCAAACTTCAAAATCCACTCATAAAGGTATAACTTGTGAGAAAATAACAGCCAAAGACGACATCGAGTATGAGTATGTCTCACCTCTAAACGAAAGTACTTTTTCACACCCCGATCGGAGTTGGATTTAACGGCGACACCAACTGATTCGATCTCCACATTCCTGTTTGGATTAGTGGTACGGCGTGCTGCACCCTGGAAAGACATTCAAATATAATTAGAATGATAAGTTCACGTGGAATGCAGGCACAGAATGAGTAACTTTTGAAAGTTACTCACAGCAGCGGATGCATCTCGGCCAAGCTGTGCAAGGTTGATGCCGAACCCTGGTTGATTAGGCGACATGTATCTTGCTGGATTGCGTTTCGTAGACGCCGCTTGCCAGCACAAGGTCGATCTCCATAAACTTTGCTTTGTCACTTTGAACCCCTGCACAGACATCAAAATAAAGCATGGCATCCAGTCAAAGTCGAACTTCGTAGAGGACCTATTCTCTACGTCTTAAGTTGTCTGAAGTTTAAAGGTTGATGAAGTAATCTTAAGTCATCTGAAGTTTTGATATTTCATAAGTTAAAACAAATAAAATGACAAAAACAAGTCCTCAGTATATGATCATTATGCACAATCATCAAAAAACCAATTAGGCGACGGAAAGAGAAGATAACGTCACTGAAATAACAAGATACGTACATACCTTGTTTGACGAGGGAGATGTAGGAATTTGTATATTATAAGCACATTGTTTAGGGAAACTCCCATTCTCTGCGTCTCTGACTGCAGAATTTATTACTCGCATCGACAGCGCCACTGCGTCCTTTATATCGCTTTCGCTGCTCTCGTCCTTATTCCTAAAACAAAAGATACAAACGATAAAAACCACGACAGACTATCACCATCATAATAAAACAGATGGTAAGTAATAGTACTCCTAGCTGTTAAAAAAGTCGACATTGTTACCAATTCAACGATATGGAAACAGAAGGCACGCCACTAATCAGTGCCTCTCTTGCCCCAGCAACAACACCAGAGTAAAACCTTCAGCCACCGACAACAAATCAACGCGTGCAAATTCCATAAAGATGTTCCGACAAAAGCATAAGTAGAGTCGAAAGTAATTACATGAGTATTACTTACATATGATGACCACAACTTGATCCCTTATCGATTCCGCTGATGATCTACGCAAAAAAAAGAGCCAAGTGAATAGGTAAGATCCTCGTTTAACCACCACCTAGTGAAATTATTATACTCGTAATTACCAGTGTCGGTTTGGACCAAGAGAACAAAGCACCAGATAATGCCAGTGAAACGCAGTCAACGGGAGTCCCTATAACCAGCAGAACGCGGATAAGATTCTCGAGTGACACTAGATCTCTATCCAAGTAATGTTGATGAGTAGCATCAATGAAAAGCGTGTTCAACGTGTTGTCTCTCCGACTTTTCAGCTTTAGCTCACATACCCATTCATGACACTTTCGACATTGGTACGACACTTTCAACATATGGTATCGTTAATTTAGTTTCCAATCAAACGTTACCTGAGACCTCATAAGCAGTGGCACCATTCATTTCGACAGAGCTAACAGCAACGCTTTCCCCGAAAGTCACTGAATGCCCGGCATAAGACTTATCCCTAGCACGACATTTCGAAATAAAATCAAGGGCAATCATTTACCATTCAACTGTCAAAAGGAGCAACTTTCCACAGCAAAATATTTGCAACAAAACCAACTACACACCTCACCAAAAGCACACAAATATATTTGTATCATGTAAAAATTTCATATCAAACATCATATGTTTAAACATACAGCATATAAATAAATAACTTTTACATTAAATGAGACCGTTATATACATACGTAAAATAAAAATAACCAGGAAAACACACCTCAAAAACAATGAACACCCAAATAAATATATTATAAATAGTATAGAAGAAAAAAGGAGCTCACAATTGAGGAGCACAAACATAGACATTGTAAAGATTTTCCTTAACAAGAGCATCAACAAGGTAAATGAGACCAAGAGACTCAATTCCATCACCATTTGTCACCAAAATTCTAGGTTTTGAACTATCTTCTTCAACACCACCACCATTATTATCACCATTAAAATTTGAAGACGACGAAACGGGTTGATTTGATTCATCATCATTTGATACTTTTCTACCCATTAAAGCTTGTTGAAGGTTTGATACAAGGTTGGGTGGCATTACATTGTTCTTCACTGAAGTTGTCATCTTTTTGAGTTTTTAATTACAAAAAATGAGGAATTTTTTAAGAACCCTAATGAAGAAAAATTGAAAAAGATTGCAATTTTGGGGATTAAATTGGGTGAAATAAATGAGGGTAAGAATAAAGATGGAAACTTTATTGGGTGAATTTGATGTGAAGGAGCGATTTAACCGGCGTTTATTTGGGAAGAACAGAGAGAGAAAAAAGGGGAAATTTTTGAAGGGAATTTAGAGGGAAAAAAAATGTCCGAAACATCTGTTGGTTTATTTGTAGACTTGGCCAACTGCGCGGCCCGGCCCGATTTGGCCTGGCCCAACCCCTCTGACGAGCCTCATTATTGATTATTGAAGCCTGGATCGGCCCTCCTCAAGCCCGGCTGGGTCCGGTTTTTATAAGGTCCAGGCTCGGGCTTGATTTTTGAGGCCCAATCCTTTAAAACCCGCCTGATTTTAAAAAAAAATGTTAACGTTGGAAGGTCTAAGCCCGGCCCGACACTCTCAGGCCCGCCTAAGGGCCGGGCTAGGGCCTCAATTGAAAAGTCGGCCCTTTGGAGGCCTAGCACTCGACTCCAAAGGATCGTGCCCGGGCTTCGTCTATGGAGTCCGGCCCTACTCGGCCCTTGGCACATCTAGTTTATTTAGAGGGATTTTTTGGTTCAATGTTGGTAAACAAATTTTTCGGAAACTTTAAGATCACATGAAATTCACGTGAATTGCCAAAAAAATTATTTGGTTGTCATGATCAAAATAAATGGGGTGTTGGTAAATCAAATTATATACATTGACATTCATTTCTCATGAAAATTCTAATTCCCATAAATTCGGTTACAAAATAAGAGAAAGTTTTTTAAATTTATGAGATTTTTAAATTCCTATGAATTTAAAGGGTAACCAAACAACACCTAAGTTTCTCTAATAAATGTTTTGAGATTCATTCGCTGGTCGCCGATTGTCCCCCGCCGATCGCCCCCGCCCTACCCTATATACAAACCCTAATATAATTTCAATTAAATTTATTAAAAGGTAAAAAAAAAAAAAAAAAAAAAAAAAAAAAAAAAAAAAAAAAAAAGTTAATTCAACGTCAAAGATTGAAATTCAATGTAATTATTATGAATTGTTTTTCGGGATTCATGATTGAATAATCAAACAATTGGTTGAATTTTGATTACAAAAGTTTTTGGAAAAAAAAAAAAAAAAAAAAAAAAAAAAAAAAGAGAGAGAAGTTTGATAAAAGAGTTTGTATATTGTGAGAGTGAAAAATAATAGAGTTGAAAAACTAAATGGAAAAAGTATACTAAAACTCGTATACAAAAAATCAATAACGTTAAACTTTTACCTTTGAGCTCGACAAAATTTGAGTCAACCCAACTTCAAACTCTTTCGACCCCAAACCCCGTATCGGTCGATTTCGGTTGAGCCAATTTAGCTCAATTGAAATGGAACTTGAGGCTATGCCTAATCAGATCACAAGCCTGTCACCTTGGTAAAAAGGGTGGCTAACCTGGCGTGTATGGTTTGCAGGCTATTATGCACGCTCGGGGGTTTACCCAGTGTGTCACGGTCCGGGTTTTCTCTACCGAACGTGACGCGCACCCTTGTCGAACACGAGACAAGGATGCTAGCAACGGGGGCCAAGACTTGATGGGGGATCGCCCACAAGTACATGGCAAGGGTCTCGGAGTCGGGACTCGGGACTCGGGGTCGAGATCTCGAAAATTCATGTCGTAATTATCACAATCGAGGTCTCGGAAGGCAACGTTCAAGCAAATGAATTGATCGTAAGCAACAACAAAGCAATATCAAGGCTTGAGTACAAGGAGGTTTTTCATTGACAGACTCCCTATAAAGAGGGAAATTTGCTTGTACACATCTTTTGGTAGTGGACATTGAACGCGCACAAGAGCGTATACTTTTCTAAAACGCCTAGAAAACTAAGAAATACATAAAATCCCGAGCCAAGATTTAACAAAGAGGATGTTAACTTGTCAAGGTATCTAAAAAGTACAAAAGTTACAAAAACTAAAATGCGGAAACGTAAAAACTACGGGGTCAAAGTGCGGATCGTCACATTCTCCCCGACCTAATTTGTTGCCGTCCTCGGGAACAACTTCATTATTTGACACATCTTCATACGAACTTCCCCATTCAGTAAGAGAAAGTGGACGCTTGATCTTCGTTGATGTCGATCCGGATGTCTTCGCGACTCCCCATCAGCAAGAGGTAGTCGTGCTTCGTCTTGAACGGATGTTGGCTGACTTGTCTTCACATTGAAGCTTCATCAGCTCGGCTTTGATCGCTCTACTCACCAAGTCTTGGACTTGATGGTCTTCAAGGAGACGGAGTTGAGGAGTCCGCCTCCTTCTTCGATTCGCCTTACGCCTTGATGCTCGAGGAATTTCCCAATCCTTATTCCCGACACACGGAAATTCATGGGTCTTTTGGGCATGACCAACGTTCGGCTTCTCGGGAATGAATTGGCACTTGTGGGAATCCGTCAGCAAGGATCCTCCTGCCTTTGGGGTCAGCAGCATCTGGCCCTCTAATCCAACCTGTTCGCCCTTTTTGGACTCCCCCTCGTGGAGGCGAGGAGGAGCGCTGCGAGGTCTTCCAACCTGCAAAGATTTGGCCTTAGGTTCCAAGGAACCCTCAGCCGATCGTAACAAATTTGACACACCAGCTGGCTCCACTGAGCAGAGCGGCATGTCCCTTCGTTGAGGGCCGCCATTACGCGCATTCCTCCTTGTGTTCCTGGCACCGAAGTCCCTCGGTCGCCCTCGATTTGGCCCCAACCCAAGTTGCATTGCCGCTAATCGAGGGTCCTTCTCCTTCTGGTCCAGCGTCACGAGCTTGATCACAATGGGGTTAGGACCCATCATGAAAAGGGATTGGGTTTGCGGTACGACCACAGTCTTTGTCCGCTTCAAGAACTCCAATCCGAGAACTAACTTGGAATCATCCATCGGCACGACAGTGAAATCAAGTTGTCCTCTCCAGCCAGAGTTGCCGCGAAGTGTTCCCAGCCATCCCGCATATGTGCTTGGCGGACGAGTTCACAGCCTTCATAGCATGTCCGTCTCTCCGCTCCCAACCCATACCGAGCCTTCTGGCCTCTCCTGGGGCAACATAGTTATGAGTGGCGCCGGTGTCAATCAGAGCACGGGCTCGCCTCCCATTAACAAACATCTCCACATAAAGTCGACTTGGGGCCTCGTCCCCCTCATCGTTCACCTTTACCATAGAGCTGAGACGTTGAATGGATCCCATATGATAAATCTCGGGCTCGTAGAGAACAGTGTCTCGTTGTTCCTCTACGCCTTCATCAGGGTCGTCGCATTCAGCCTCCTTCGATAAGGCAGCGAACTTGCTCCGTACAGCATCAAAGCTCCCCTTGTGAGGGCAATCAATCATTCGATGAGGTCCCGAACAATAAAAGCACTTCATGGGCTTCTTTGCGGTCGACGCCTCCGATCCTCTCGTGGACACGGAACTCGTCTGGCCTGCACCTTGGGATTGATCCCTCGTTTAGCGAAACTCGCCGTCAGAACGGTCGTTCTTTGCTTGTGTGCCGCTATCTCTGGACACACCCGAGTTGCCACCGTTCCAGCTGAACGTGGTCTTCTTAGGGGCTGGCTCTCGTTCATCCCGATAATCGACGAGGCGCTCAGCAGCAGCCATGGCTGCGGAGATCGTAGCATGTCGATCTCTCATGATTTCCACTTGTGCCCAATCCTTCAATCCGTCGATGAATTGGAACACTCGGTCATCTTCGGACATGTCTTTGATCTCAAGCATACAAGCAGAGAAAGCTTTCACGTACTCACGGATGGAGTTAGTGTGCTTCAGGGTCTTCAGTTTCCTTCTAGCCGCGAACGCCGTGTTCATCGGGTAGAATTGATCCTTCAGGGCCTTCTTGAAGTCATCCCACGACTCCATGGTGATCGTTCTCGCTTGGATCTCTGCAGACTGAGCGCCACCACGCCTTGGCGTCGTCTACCAAGTACATGCTCGGCGGTGTCGACCTTCAATTCCACATCGGTGACTTACACGAAAGTATTGCTCCATGTCGAAAATGAAGTTGTCGATCTCGCTAGAATCCTCGTCCTCCTCGTAGGAGCGAGGTGGGGTGCTTTCACCTTGCGAACCCCGTGTTCGATTTTGAGTGCTCGCCTCCTCGAGAGAAGCACCGCTCGGTCGACTCCTCCACCTCCGGTGTAGGAACTCTATCTCTTCTTTCGCGGCCTCACGTAATTTATCCGCCTCCGCTAGATGCTCGCCAAAGCATCGCCTAACTCACGTGGTGATTCTCATGGCTCGTGGTTGGTTTCGTAATCTTCGTGTCCGGGTGTCGAGTTGCCTCTGCGGCTCGAGCACTGCTCTCTAGCAGGGATCTTGTTCACGACCATCTGGCGCTCGGTACCGATCCTTGGTAGAAGGCTACCGGGGCATTCTTATCGGGGGCCACTTGCGGTCTTTCGATTTCGCCATCTCGGCTCTCGGCTCGTCGTGGAGACCAGAGCTTTGATACCAAATGTCACGGTCAGGGTTTTCTGCGAGCGTGACGCGCGCCTGTCGAACACGAGACAAGGATCTTGTAACGAGGGCCAAGACTTGATGGGGATCGCCACAAGTACTTGACAAGGGTCTCTGAGTCGGGACTCGGGACTCGGGGTCGAGATCTCGAAAATTCTGTCGTAATTATCACAATCGAGGTCTCGGAAGCGCGTCAAGCAAATGAATTGATCGTAGCAACAACAAAGCAATATCAAGGCTTGAGTCTGAGGAGGTTTTTCATTGTGCGCTCAGAAAAGAGGAAATTTCTTGTACACATCTTTGGTAGTGAACGTTGAGCCAAGAGGCGTATACTTTTCTAAAACGCCTAGAAAACTAAGAAATACATAAAATCCCGAGCCAAGATTTAACATAGAGGATGTTAACTTGTCAAGGTATCTAAAAAGTACAAAAGTTACAAAAACTAAAATGCGGAAACGTAAAAACTACGGGGTCAAAGTGCGGATCGTCACACAGTGTGCACCAAATGTAGCGGCTGCGGATTCTCCACGTTATCAAAAAAAAAAAAAAAAAAAAAAAAAAAAAAATGGAACTTTTTTTAATGAATGCCTTGACATTACTTCGTACGAATACAACTCTAGAACCCCCCACGTATATTAGTTTGGGTCTAAAGTAAAAATCTCCCTCAAAAAAACTCAAAACCTTAAATCAACTGCAAAAATGGCGGCCAAAACCCTAATTCGGTCTGGAGCTTCGATCGCAACTCGGTTTCTCAACTCGGCGGCAAATTCATCAACGAGTTCGACTCAGCAGGCATTGTTTTCTTCACCGTCGAAGCTTTTTCTCTCTCCTTCACTCTCTAAGTCTCATCCTTTTCAGTTCTTCCCTCACACTCGCCAAAACGACGCCGTTTTACCCTCCGACGTACCTTTTTCGTCACCTCTTGGTACTCACTTTTTTTTTGATATATCTGATTATTTTTTACTGTATTTTTTTGTTTGATTAATCAGTATTTATATAATGATTATTGTGGAAAATGTAGGTAGGAGTAAGGAGGTGGAGGAGAAGACGTCGGAGATCGCAATGAATATTTTCCCGTTTGGTCACCCTTCCCTTGATTTCTTCTTACCTGATGGTAACTTTTTTCTATATAGATTTACTGCGGGTTTTTTTTTACCTAGTATTTGTTTTTTTGTTTTTTTTTAAATTTTTTTTATCTTGCATAATGTGGATTTTAATTATTTTTCTGAAATTGGGGAAAATAATGTAAGCATAATATGGACACGACTCGAGGTAGTTTAATTGCTCCGAAAATTGGGGAAGTTTTGGATGTAGTTTGAATAGTCGTGTTAATTGGCGAATTTGATTGGGGAAATCAAGTACTTCGGTTCAATTGTCTGATGAATTGAGGAGCTAATACATGAGGGAAGATTACGACACTTGCTAAGCGTAGGTCATTCAGTGATAATAATGATGTATTGGGGAAAGTTTGATAAACTGAAGAGCTAATGACTCTGGAGAAGGAAGATTACAGTTTCTTAGTGTTTATTGTAGTGTTTTTGACTTCATTTTTGATATTTGAGATGATTATAGTCACAATTTGTGGTAATTTTGTTAAAGTTCGTGAAATGAGGGATATATTGTAAGCTAAACAAGGGCATGAATTAATGAATTTTTAATTTTTTCTGAAAATAAGGAAAAATAGAATTTATTTTCAGTATTGTGGATTTGGTTGGAAAATTGAGTTCTTCGATTCAATAGTTGGATGAACTGAGGAGTGAGAGAAGGTCATTTAGTGGTAATACTAATGTACCCTTAAAATTTCGATTAACTGAAGTGCATGGTTTCATAGTATTTGTTTAGCATTATCGGATTTTGAGATGATTGTAGTCGCAATGCGTGGATTTTTATTACGTTTATGAAATTGGGGAAATAGTGTAACAAAAACAAAGGGTGTATCAATGAGCTTTGATTGAGTAGCCTAGTTGCTTTGAAATTTTTCTGAAAATTAGCAAAATTAGAATTTAGTATGAGTAGTTTGTGTTGAGTGGTGGATTTGATTAGGAAAACCAGTACTTTGGTTCTGGAGTTGGATGGGGTGAGGAGCTAATATTTGAGTGAAGATGACAGCACCTGATCGGTTAAAGGTCATATACCGATGTTAAGCTGATGGTTGAAGGCCCAAGATCGATTATATACTCTAACAAGTTTGTTCTGAACAATTTGATGATCTGAAGAGCTACAGCCGTGTACTAGTAAGATCATGGTTTTTGGGTTTTCATTTACATGTTGAATTTTGCGATAATATAGGAACGGCGTGTAGATTTATTTATTTTTGTAAAATTGGGGAACTAGTGTAAGCAAAACAAAGACATAACTGATGAGCATTCTTAAACTGATGAGATAATGTGAATTAGTTTAAGTAGTTATATTGTGTGGCAGGAATGATTGACAAAATTGACTACTTACATTAAACATGATGAATCAAGGAGGTAATATAGACATGAAGATCACGTTATGCGAAAGAGATAGGTTATTTTGGGATGGTTTGAATGGAATATGCACTTTGCCACGGGATTCTAAATTTTAAGGTGACATGCCTAAATGTGGGGATTAGTGTGCTATACAGTTTATATTTTGAGCTAGAATAGTAACTTATACTGTATTCACTTGGAAAATTATTTAGAGGATGAGATTTCATTGTCTAAATGTCTAGCATTTAAGGCTCGCTTTACTGCTAAATTTGTACAGTATGTTCTCATTTTTCCGCTCTCAATTCCGTTAGTGTATGCTGACGTTGTTATTACTTGTATTTTCCTTATTTATCATACTATTGTAATTGAATCTATACTTCTTCTTTGTCAGTCATATACTCGGTAGATGATTACGTCGTTACTTAAAATATATTAAAGTATAATTTAGCTTTATAATGACATAGTATGTGCTCTAAATGAGCTAATGAGTAAACAATTACTCAAGGAGTAAAATGGAGGAAATAAAAAGAAATACACTACTTATATTGCTCCGTACTTCTTGAAAATTAGTGAGCTATATGTCATGAAAACCATTTTATATCTTATATTGTGCAAAATATATTTTCTAATATAGTTATTTAGTTATTTTTCTTACGTTATTTCTAAGCACATTATTAACTAATGACAAAAAATTAGTGTGAGAAATACCGAACCCTATTTTTTTTCATATTTTCAAGCCAAGTTCAAACTTTAACGTTGCGCTCGACGAAATTTGAGTAGACGTAATTGAAAACTCATTCTCACATGAACTTTGATCGAGTCAGTTTCGGTTAGCCAATTTAGCTTAATTGAAACAGACCTATCTATGAATGCCGAGTATTACAATGTTGCAACTTCATGTTTTAGTTTGGGTCTAAAAGTAAAAATTGCCCCCAAAAAAACTTAAACCTTCATCAGCTCCAAAAATGGCGGCCAAAACCCTAATTCACACCGGAGCATCGATCACAACTCATCATTGGTTTGACTTAGCAGATGTTGTTTTCTTCACCGTCGAAGCTTTTTCTCTCTCCTGCACTCTCTAAGTCTCACCCTTTTCAATTCTTCCCTCATAGTCGTCAAAACAATGCCATTTTACCCTCCGACGTACCCTTTCCGTCACCTCTAGGTCGTCACATTTCTCCTGATTTTGGTAATTGTTTTTTCGATTATTTATTTGATTGATTAATTTTTTAGCAAGTGTTGTCGAAATTGTGGGAAGGAGTAAGGAGATGGAAGAGAAGATGTCTTAGATTGCAATAAATATTTACCCGTTTGGCCACCCTTCCTTTGATTTCTTTTTACCTGATAGTGATTTTGTGTATAGATTAACTGCGATTTCTTTTTCTATTTTTTTTTTATCTTGCATAATGTGAATTTTAATTGTTTGTGAAATTGGGAAAATAATGTGAGCTGAATAAGGAAACGACTTGAGCTGTTTTAACTGAGTAGCTTAATTGCTCTGAAAAATGGAGAATGTTTGAATAGTTGTGCTGAGTGGTGTATTTGATTGCGGAATTATGGTAGTTTGATTCAAATGTTGGATGAACCGAGAAGCCTATACAGGAGGGAAGATTATGTCACTTACTAGGCAAAGGTCATTTCATGATAAGTGATAACATTAATGTGTTGGGAAAAATTCCCGATCCGATGATCTAATGGCTGTGTGTCTGTGTGTAGTAGGAAGATCACAATTTCATAGTCTTTTTTTTTTTTTTTAAAATTTGATTTTGTGTGTGTGCGCGCGCGCGCGTATGTGTTTTTGGCTTTGAGATGATTATGGTCACAGTGTGTGGGTTTTTTTTTTGATGTTCATGAATTTGGGAAAATAGTGTAAGCTATATGCCATGAATTGTGTAAAGAAACGTAAGGGCGAGAATCAATGAACTTCAAGTGAGTAGTGTAATTCCTTTGAAGTGTATTTTGTGAAATTAAGGAAAATTAGTAGTTTGTGTCAGTGATGGATTTGGTTTGAAAATAATTTCTTTGATCGGAAGTTGGATGGGTGAGGAGCTAATAAACGAGTGAAGATTGACAACACCTACTAAACGAAAAGTCATATAGCAATGCATGAGTGTGTACTGATCAGTTTGATGAATTGAAGAGCTGCAGCTGTGTACTAGTAAGATCACGGCTTCTTTCGTTTTCTTTTGCATGTTGAGTTTTGGGACAAATATAAACACGGTGTGTAGAATTTGTGTAAGCAAAACAAAAACTAGGACCTGGACTGATGAGCATTCTTGCAGTAGCCATATTTGCTCTAGCTTTATTCGAAAATTGGGAAAATGTGAATTTGTGAATTTGTTTGAAAGTAGTTGTGTTGAGTGGTAGAATTGATCTAGAAAATCATGTATTAACATTAGACATATGGATGAGTCAAGGACTTGATGTAGCTATGAAAATCAGGTTACGTGAACGAGATGGGTTATTTTGGGATGATTTGAATGTAATATGAACTTTGCCATGGGTTTCTAAATTTTAAAGGTGAAGTGGCATAGAGTAGTAGCTTGTCTTCACTTGGAAAATTATTCAGAAGATGAGATTTGGCTCGTTGATTAATTTTTTGTTTTGAACGGAAATTTTGAATAGTGAATATTCGTTTCGTTGTTAAACACGCAAGGCTCATTTGAGATGAGCGTAATCATTACGGTAGTAGTAGATCTGTAACAAGAAGTTAAAGGAAATTGGTGATTAATGGTGGATGTAGACGGTGGGAGGAGAAGGTAAGGGAGGAATGATTACCCTGTATGGGGGTAACACATTACTTTGGGATTACTCGGGGAGAAGCTGGGTAATTATTTCTCATACCATCCCTTCCCTCAAAATTTTAGTTCATTTTTTAGCTCTTTTTTTTTGTTCATTTTAGCTCTATTTGTTCGTTGATGATTATCCCCATCGCAAGCGTACCCTTAATTGGATTAGAGTTTAGACTTGAAGGGGTGCCTAAGGAGGCTACATGCGTGCATGTTTCCAAGCAATTTCAGAGGTATTAGATAGGCTTGATATTAATGGCCGCGGCCATACCGTTTTGTATATACTTGATTAGGACTAGCGTTGCTTACGAACTGTCTGTTCAACACTTATAGTCAATATGTTCCACTTTTTTTTCCGAGACACTATGTAAACGGCTGAACGTTATGGTCTGAAGAAGGTAGGACAATACTTTCCATTGCTTCTGAAATTTGACTACAAATGGCAGGATTCTTTAAATTAAGTTACTGTCTGTAGGACAACACTTTCCATTGCTTCTGAGATGTGATTTCAGTCAACGACTAAAGTTGATACTTTCTGAGGAGTAATGTTTCTTACAAACTGTCTTTACAACACCTACAGTCAGTAAGTTCATTTTTCGGAGACACTATGTAAACTGCAAAACGATGTGGGATGTGGTCTGAAGAAGGTTGGACAGTACTTTCCGTAGTTTCTGAAATATGACGAGAAATGTCAATATTCTTGAAATTTAAGTTCTTATCAGTAGGACAACGTTTCCCACTGCTTCTGAGATGTGATTTCAGTCAACGAATAAAGTTGATACTCCCTTTACCTACAATGCCCTCCCTGGCTAGAGTTGCTACAGTCTCTTTTCCGACATGAGCTTTCCTTGTTGAAATATGTGGTTTGACCTTCGATTGTCATGATAATTTGTGGTTTGACCTTCGGTGTAATGCTGGGTCTCGGCAATATTGTAGTTTGGGTTTCATTCTCACATGAAAAACCAAGCCCACACTCAGCTGATGCTTTATCGGTCAAAATTGACTTAGAATACCCTTATAGAGAGAGTTATAGGTAGTGATGGAAAAGAGAAGAGGGCTTTTTTCTTTCTCGGCTGTTTTTCAGTCGATGTTCTCTTCAATCCTCCCAATTCATTTCGTATTCCTTTTTAGGTTGATCCATGCATTTCTTTTCGTTTACTTTCTAGGTAAAGTTATTACAATTTTTAGAGACCTTCTCTTGCCCACTTGCAGTTTTGTACTCCGTATGTGTTATTTTTTGAAAACGAATCCTAAAACAAACACGAAGAATCGGGTGGATCGGAGGGAGAGAGTATTTACTTAATAATTTTAAGCCAACATTATAATGGTCCGACACTTCCCTTTGATATGTGAACTAACTGTTTGGGATTTGCAGCAAGTGATTCTTCGGATGATCCAATGATCTTATTTCCTAAAAGAACATTTCAGCCAAGCACCCTCCGACGTAAGAGAGTTCATGGATTTTTTGCACGGTATGTATCTTCTTTTTCCCCTACTTTATAGTCCATCCATCCAACTTTTGTCGTTTCATTTAACTTTGGTGGCCGAATTGCCTGTTGACCCTTAGTCTAATGCACACAATAGGTAGACGCGATATGGTAGTACTTGCATTGGGTAGCAATTTGCTCTGTTGCATATTCTCACGAACAAACATTCGGCACACTGCTGGTTGTCTGCTGGTGAAGGTAGTCTTTACGATAAACAATGCTGTTACTAATGTTCTTATGATTGGTGTTTGCAGCAAGGCTACCAAGGGTGGCCGAAGAGTGATTAAACGGAGAATCGCAAAGGGTCGACATAGAATTACAGCATAGGATATTGTCTCCGTCTTTTCGTCTTGTTGAAGTAAAGTCCTTCACTCGCTCTCTTACATTCCCAAGTCCTCGGTCACTTTATTCGTGTTGATGCAATATGAATTACTCATAAAATCCGTGATCGGTTCGATATCCATAGCCCGAACTAAGTTGTTTACGTAATAGCTACGTTTGTTAACATTGGAGCTTACGAAGGCCAATGCTCTTGTAGCAAGTAGTCATCGCCTTTCCAAACTTTCTACATAACTGTGATTCGATTTGATTTTCAGCCCCCGCTTCTTTGGAACAACGACCACAGCCACAGATGCAACGCTGCATTAGTTATTCGGTGTGGTTCTTTTGGACTTATTTGAAGTCGGTTCTGTTGAGTTCAAATTAATTTTGTTATAATTGTTTTATAAAATTTATGTTGAAGGAAGTTCCGTTTAATTTAGATAAGTTCTAGTACGGTTTAACAAAATTAAGTCCAAGTGAACATGACCGTTGTAACCAAAGTGAGTGCAATGTGGTAGGCTCTTGACGGTCTTGTCAAATTCATGAAAGCCAACCATTTAAACACAAAAACTGAACCGATATACGTCATATGAAAGTAGTTATAAGATCGTTTTATGTTATGTAAGTGTTCTTACGAGAGACACGCATGCGCCCTTCAGTTTCGGAATTCAAAGCCAATATTCATTGGTCGACGAGCGATCTATTTTGCAAGAGTTAGCAATAATTGGTGAATGGTGTGATGTTAAGGCTTGCACGTTTTATTTTTCTAATTGCATAGTTGTCCTTTTTAAATGCCAAAAATAAAATGGTGATTAATGAAATAAGTAATACACTAATATTTATTTCAATTGTGTACTCACCCATGGATTTTTTTTTTTTTTTTTTTTTTTTTTTTTTTTTTTTTTTTTTATGAAACGCAAGATTTCTGCAGGCCTTAGAGAATTGAAGTAATGCAACACGATACTATGGTTTTTAACAACTACATAAATTTTTTTACGGTTGATCTGTTTAGTCATTTGTTTAACTTTTTATAGACATATGTGTTATGTGTTTAGATTATTGTTTTTTAGTCTACTTTGTATTAAATTGTATTGTGGTCCATAAAGATCAATGATGTTTAATGAGGTTTGCGTGGTGTGTTAATGAATGATGTTGGATGATAACTACATTGATGTTGGTTCTTTTGGACATAACACAACTAATGCAAATGCAACGTTTTCTCTATACAAAACTAAAATGTAACGTATGTGAAGTACTACGGAGTACACATCATTGATCTTTATGGACCACAATACAATTTAATGTTCGTATGTGAAGTACTTCTAAACACATAACAAATGCAAAGCAAATGCAACGTTTTCTCTATACAAAGCAAATGCAACGTTTTCTCTATACAAGACTAAGATATACTCCGATTCAGTCATTTGTTTACATTTTTATTTTTGGTGTAGAAATGTCAACGTTTTCTCTATACAAAACTAAAATGTAACTTAATTATCATCCAAAATCAGTTAGGCGAGATCAAAATCTTCAAAATCAATGACCATTTTGGATCATATTATTTTATTATATGAAAAAAAACATCAATTAGTACTCCGTCGAGAAATAGAAAGATAAATGACTGAGACAGATGAAGTATGTATTTTCATAATTAAAATACATAGCGTTGTTTGTTTCAGATTTTTAAATAAAATACTTTCAAATGGAGATTTAATAGAGTAATTTTTTTCTATCAAATATGAAAACGTTTGATGAACATCTTAACTCATTCAAAGTATATTTGCAAAATTAAGATATTGAAGTTCTTCACATATGAACATTCAACGAACCTCTTGCTAATTAAGCAAAGACTATTTAAATGATTGATGTCAAGTTGCAATTTCGTTCATGGACCATATTTTAATTCATTGGAATCGTTCAATTTAAGAAAGAAAAGTTGAATATTACTCCTAATTTTAAATATATGTATAATCTACGAATAGAATGTTTTACGATTTCATATTGCTGAAATGCTCTCTCTCATTCTTCGACTTAGTATCATATATACGGAGTAAATTATAAAAGTTACAATCTTAAAAATCTAAATATAGTCACTCTCTGTGCCACAATGTTGAACTTATTTAGTTTTATTCAGTTTTTGATGCAAATCGTATTTATTCGTTTACAGTCAATTTTTTGCTCGAAAGTACAATTTGCAAAAAATATATTTTCTAAAACAAAGTAAAATATCTTATTATTTTATATTTTTATAATAATTTTTTATATATTTTAAAAAAGTTCTAAATATTTAACCTTTAAAGACTAAAAGATAAGATTAAGTAAGATTAATATTGGAAAAAGGAGAGAGTATTAAAGTATTAATTAAAAAGAAAATTTACATACCATGCACTACGTAATTGTTTATCTTGGAAACAAGCACAACTAGAAGACATGGCCTGCCAACTACTACTCCGTACTTGCTCAATGCAATCCATTTTTGCTTATCATTTAAAATTATAGATATTTTCATTCCGACATTTGCCTCAACAAATGTAATAAAGCAAGTGTAGGGTTTGGATTTGAAGGGAGGGGGTATATTTGATTTGATTTGATTCTACTCGTACTACTTTTTGTCACAAATTACACCAAATATTAAAAAGATATTAGTCATATTCATATAAAAGTTGCTCTAAAAGGTGATTGTACTTTATTTTTGGCCCGCTTATTAAGTAGCAGGAGTTATAATCTACGACTCGGTAATAAAAAAATACTCCGTAAATACCTTGCAAAATACGTGACTAAATTGTTTATAACAATGGTTCTCCTAACCCTATAGACGATCAACATAAATATTTTGCATAACAATTACTCCGTACATATCAACCAGAAAGATCTTGTTATATATGTACATAATAATAAAGTGTAGGATGAACTATAAAGTAATTATTTTCAAAAATTATACGTTTTGTAACCTCACTTTGTCTTAAAAAAAAAAGGGTTTTTTAGATCACTTCTTTTACACCTACATTTAGGTATATGATGACCACTATTAAGTATTTAGTGACACTTGTCTTACACTGATCTAAAAAAAATGACCGTCTGTCACAAGACTTACTCTTTTTGTATAAGACAGTCTTACGTTAAATTATTATAAAAAGACCTTATTTATAGTCACTTTTATAATTCTTATTTTTTTTTCTTTTTAGTGATAATTGTGATTGTGATATCATACTATTAATATTAATATTAACATTAACATTAATATTAATATTAATATTAATATTAATTATAGATTAAAAGACCTTGAAAATGTGGAAAATGTGTTCAAAGTGTAGAGAGACATTGAACTTAAACCCTGAAATCTCTCTCTCCATATTCTTTCATTCTACTCGTAACATTTAATTTCTTCATCTTTTTACTTCTCTCTCATCTAACAAACATACATTCATTCATACTTTCATTTTTTTTTTTTTTTGGTAGATCATTAACAACAATTATAATACTAATAACATTTAATTAAAAAAGAAAAAAAAAAAAAGATTTGGTCTTTTAATTTTTGTAATAAGATCTCATTATTTCTAAACCTGGGTTTTATCAATTTTAATCTTGATTTTTAATTCAACAGTTCTTCTACATTGTGTGATCATCAAAGGTACACCTAATTTCCTTAATTTTCCCGCCTTTTTTTTTTCTGGGCATTGTTTAATTTTGTTTGATTTGATGTAATTCATTAGAAAGTTGAGATCTTTGAATGTTTTTTTCATCTGGGTATATGATTTTATTGATTTGGGGATGAATTTTTAGCTGGAAATTGTCGATTTCTGCTCATTTTTTGAGTTATTTATTGCCATTTTAGCTCTTGGAATTCAGCATTGGTTTACAAAGTTTGAATTTTTGTACGTTAATTGCATGATCAAGAATTTAAAAAATTTATGAATGTGTGATTTGACTTATTTTTTCGTTGGATTACTGGGAATTGAAAAAGGTGAATTTTTTGATTGATTGATTGATTGATTGTTGTCTATGTTCTGAGTTTTCTGAATCTTGGTTGAAAAAGTCGTTTTTTTTCAAAGTTGACTTTTTAAAAAAAATTGAGATATGTTTTTAAGTTTTGAATGAAGTTACTTAGTTTATAGTGTGATTTGGATTTGAAATTCTCGGGTAAAACGGTCTCATATTATCACAAAAAGTTGTAAAGTTGTTCACTAGGATTTAAATTTATGTTTTCTGTCTTTTTTTTTTTGTTTTGTTTTAGTCTTTCATTCATTAGTATGATTATAGATATCATTGGCTGGTTTGATTCTAAAATGTGTGAGACCGTCTTATAGCATTTACATTTTTTTTTTTGGTAGGAATATATTGTGCATCAGACATTGAGGTGCTGAGGTATCTTGGGAATTTGTGTGTCGAAAGTAAGTTTCAAAGAGATGCTTTTGGCTTTGGTTAAGACATCTCTTCTGAAACTTAGTTAAGTTGCAAAACTATAGGATATGGCTCGAGGTAGGATACGTGCAAAGATTCGTAGGAGTAATCTGTACACGTTTGCCTGCCTCCGTCCCCATGTCAGTGAAACTGCTGAACCGAGCTCGTTGCCTGATGGCCCTGGCTTTTCGCGAATTGTACATTGTAATCAGTCAGACCTTCACCGCAGAAAGCCTCTTAGATATCGGACTAATAATATCTCGACTACTAAATACAACATCCTTACGTTTCTTCCTAAAGGTCTGTTTGAGCAGTTTCGTCGTGCTGCCAACATGTATTTTCTCCTGGCAACATGTCTATCTGTCACGTCAGTGTCCCCATTTAGTTCCGTTAGTATGATTTTTCCTTTGGCCGTTGTGGTTGGTCTTACAATGGCCAAGGAAGCTGTTGAAGATTGGCGTAGGTTTATTCAAGATATGAAGGTCAATAATCGGAAAGTTAGCGTTCACAAAGGAGAGGGTGTGTTTGGAGATAGGACGTGGCAGAAGCTTTGTGTTGGAGATGTGGTAAGAGTAAAAAAAGACGAGTTTTTCCCTGCGGACTTGTTATTGTTGTCGTCAAGCTATGAAGACGGTATTTGTTATGTGGAGACTATGAACTTAGACGGTGAGACGAACTTAAAAGTAAAGCGTGCGTTGGAAGCAACCCTTTCATTAGATGATGATGCCTCGTTCAAAGATTTCAAGGGGATGATCAGATGTGAGGACCCTAATCCCAACCTTTACACGTTTGTCGGAAATTTGGAGTATGAGCGTGAAATTTTTCCTATCGATCCAAGTCAAATTCTTTTAAGAGATTCAAAGCTCAGGAACACTGCGTACGTGTACGGAGTGGTAATATTCACTGGACACGACAGTAAAGTGATGCAAAATGCAACAGATTCACCTTCAAAAAGAACTAAGATAGAGAAGAAAATGGACCATATCATATACTTTCTCTTCTCGGTGCTCGTGTTGATCTCCTTAATCAGCTCAGTTGGTTTCTCTGTAAAAACCAAATTCCAAATGCCAAGCTGGTGGTACTTACCGCCTGACAAGGAGGGTCTCTACAATCCAAGTACACCGGAACTATCTGGTCTTTTCCATCTCGTGACCGCCCTCATATTGTATGGTTACTTGATCCCCATCTCGCTTTATGTGTCCATTGAGTTTGTGAAGTTTTTGCAAGCCATCTTTATTGATCAGGACATTCACATGTATGATGAAGAGTCCGGCACACCAGCACAGGCGAGAACATCGAACTTAAACGAGGAGTTAGGCCAAGTTGACACCATTCTTTCTGATAAAACTGGAACTCTGACTTGCAATCAAATGGATTTTCTCAAGTGCTCTATCGCAGGTGTTGCTTATGGCACCCGTTCTAGTGAGGTGGAACTTGCTGCTGCGAAACAGATGGCTAAGGACCTTCATGAGCAGGAAGCTGAAGCTAACGCTGGTGAGGCCTACAGAAAGCCGGAAATAGAACTAGAAACCGTGGTTACTTCCAGAGATGGTCCGAACCATAAGCCTTTGATTAAAGGCTTCGGGTTTGAGGATGATCGGCTTCTCGGTGGCAATTGGCTAAATGAGCCTAATAGGGAGATCATGTTACTGTACTTCCGTATTCTCGCAGTCTGCCACACTGCAATTCCCGAACTGAATGAAAAAACTGGCGTTTATACATATGAGGCAGAGTCTCCCGATGAAAATGCTTTTTTGGCTGCTGCTAGAGAGTTTGGTTTCGAGTTTTGTAAACGAACTCAGTCGACTGTCATTGTTCGGGAAAGATTTCCTAACCCTAGTCATCCTGTCGAAAGGTTAGCATATGTTCTAACACTCTTGCTGAATATCTTTTTCTATAATATGTCTGTGTTTGTTTAGTACTTAGAAAGTATGATTTTATTGACCCCTCTGTCGTGTGGAACTTTGTAGGGAGTACAAAATACTTAATCTACTGGATTTTACAAGCAAGAGGAAACGAATGTCTGTAATTGTGCGTGATGAGGAAGGTCAAATAATTCTTTATTGTAAAGGCGCTGACAGGTCTGTAACTCTGATTTTATTCTGTACATCATATTTTTAAATCTTTTCGAATATTTTTCATCGACCGCCTTATTCATATGAGATTACAATGCTTTGTTTAATGCGTCTTAAATCTGTTCATTCTGTTGTTATGCAGCATCATTTTTGAACGATTAGCTAAGAATGGAAAAACTTATCTAGAAGCCACCACTAAGCATTTAAATGATTACGGAGACAACGGGCTGCGTACCTTAGCTCTGGCTTATAAACCCCTCGAAGAGTCGGAATATTCTGAATGGAACACCGAATTTCAGAAAGCGAAGAGCGCTATTGGGGGTGATAGAGATGCGAATTTGGAACGGGTCGCAGATCTTATGGAGAAAGATTTAATTCTTGTCGGTGCAACTGCTGTTGAAGACAAACTACAGAAGGGCGTTCCTGAATGCATTGATAAACTCGCTCAAGCTGGTCTCAAACTGTGGGTTCTCACCGGTGATAAAATGGAAACCGCTATAAACATTGGGTATGCGTTCCATTTCCGTCCCTTACTATTTCTGGGGACTGATTTGAAATCAAGACAGCTCTCCGAATTTTGTACGCTGATACAACAGTCTTTCTTTTGCAGCTTTTCGTGCAGTCTTCTTCGACAAGGCATGAAGCAGATATGTATATCGACTGCAAATATCGAAGCATCTGGTAATGAATCCAATGAGGTACCTATAATCTTCAGAGGAACTATATAGAATTTTTTCAAACAGAAAGTTATTACATTTCATGCTAGAAAGTTTTGGTTTTGACAACAACTCAGGCTATCAAAGAGAATATCTCGCTACAAATCACCAACGCCTCTCAAATGATCAAGCTCGAAAGGGATCCTCATGCTGCATTTGCCTTGATTATTGACGGAAAAAGTTTGACCTACGCTTTAGAAGACGACATGAAACATCACTTCTTGAATTTGGCAGTCGAGTGCGCTTCTGTTATTTGCTGTCGTGTTTCTCCCAGGCAGAAGGCACTGGTATGTGATGGCATCAATTTTTATTTGCTCCATACTTCCATAACTGTCTTGAAACAAAGAAAACAGTAGAAACTTGACTTGTTTTCATATTAGGTGACGAGGTTGGTCAAAGAAGGGACCGGGAAAACCACTTTGGCCATCGGTGATGGTGCAAATGATGTCGGTATGATCCAAGAAGCTGATATTGGGGTGGGCATCAGCGGGGCTGAAGGAATGCAGGTACGAAAACTTTACTTCTCTTGTTAATCATTTACTCCATTTTGTTATTTACTCTAAGTTGGTCTCTCCCAAGTTTTACATAGGGCTGTAATAAATAATATGTATGGTGGAGTGAATATATTGATGCAGACTTACCGAGCTATAAGCTTTGTGCAGGCGGTTATGGCTAGCGACTTTGCTATTGCTCAGTTTCGGTTTTTGGAAAGACTTTTGCTCGTCCATGGACATTGGTGTTATAAGAGAATAGCTCAGATGGTAAGGATTTCAAACTCAGACTTACATGTATCCTCGGCTTCTACATATTGACCATGCATTATACTGTAGCATCTAGGAGGGCTGTGTGGTGGGAAATCCTACACCATTTATGTGTGGTTGACAGTGTTCAAATTTATTTTCTGTCTTCTACTCTTCTTCATTTCTTTTTTATTTTAGTTTTGCTTTACTTGTTAAAATATTTTTTCTCGCCGTTATCATTTCCAATATCTATATGACAACTCATTTAGACAACCTTGCCATCATCTTGTGGCCGAGTCATTGTTGATGCATATCAGTGATTTATAATTTCATTGAATTTGGTGCAGATTTGCTACTTTTTCTACAAGAACATAGCTTTCGGGCTTACACTCTTTTACTTTGAGGCTTTTGCTGGATTTTCCGGGCAAACTATTTATGACGATTGGTACTCGCTCTCCTTCAATGTCATTCTCACGTCGCTGCCTGTAATTTCGCTTGGAGTGTTTGAGCAGGATGTTTCTTCTAATGTCTGCTTGGAGGCAAGTTTTTCCACCTTCATACTCAGTGATTTTTTCCGTATTACCTCCATCTCATATAACTTGAAAGTAGTCACGTAAAACATGTAAATATTTATACTTACATCGTATTGCCACGTTGTTCATTACCAGTTCCCAGCTTTGTATCAGCAAGGACCACGAAACCTTTTCTTCGACTGGCCTAGAATTCTCGGGTGGATCGGAAATGCCCTGTACACATCCGTCATAGTATTCTTTTTGAACATCCTCATCTTCTACAAGGGAGCCTTCGTGGCTGAAGGACATACCGCTGACATGTCAGCAGTGGGGACCATCATGTTCACGACCGTCATATGGGCAGTGAACTGCCAGATAGCCCTGACGATGAGCCACTTCACGTGGATTCAACACCTGCTAGTGTGGGGCAGCATTGCAATGTGGTACCTATTTCTGCTGATTTACGGTGCAATGCCGTCCACCATCTCAGGAAACGCCCATAAACTCTTGGTCGAAGCCCTGGCACCTGCCCCGATCTTTTGGGCGGTCACATTGTTAGTGACTGTTGCATGTAACCTACCGTATTTCGCCCACATTGCTTTCCAACGAGCGTTCAACCCTATGGACCATCATATTATCCAAGAGATTAAGTACTACAAGAAAGACGTCGAGGATCATCACATGTGGGCGAGGGAACAGTCGAAAGCAAGGCAAAAGACCAAGATCGGGTTCAGTGCTCGGGTTGAAGCCAAAATCCGACAGTTGAAAATCAAACTGCAGAAAAAGCAGTCTGGTGCTAGTTCAACCTACCAGTCTCAAGAAAATTAAAAAACTGACAAATTTTTTCCTTTTTTTTTTTTTCCATTTTTGGTAGGTTTTGTGGCTATTTTTTTATATAAAAAAAATGAAAAAGTAGGAGTAGTAATTTCAAGAGTTGAAAATGTGGAGCATTGCATGAAAAGAAGAGGTGTTGTAAATGTACTTTTAACATACTTTCTGTATGCGTACCATTTAATCTCACAGTACAGTTTGTGCAAAACATTTACCCCTTCATGGTTTCTAATTTCTGTTCTTCTTTCCTTGGCTAATTTTGTTTAGATAACTAATGAATTTTCAGCCCCACCACCAATGATACTTGTTGGCCGTAGGCGGCCAAGGAAGACTCTTCGACTTCTACCATCAAAATCGCTTAGCTGATGTGATATCAACCTACTACCACCTGAGGAAAACCAACATCTACAACATTTCCAATCACATCGCACTCGTCTAACCCCATGAGTATACAAACGTTTGGTGGAAGTGCCATTTATCTAAACTGACCAAGCTTTAAATACCAATGGAAGGATTGGAAATTCAAGAAATTTTGAACGAGCGTTTCGATCATTTTCTGTCAATGAACCATGGTTATTTGTGGAACAACATCGGAAATGCGTACATTAGAATCCCAACAATGTTCTACATAGTTCACGCGTAATGTCCATGTTGTTAAAAGCTAATAATACAAGCGATAAGCGTGTCGTGTACAAAATACAAGCATATAGTGTTGGTGATTTAAGTGAATCACCTTTCATTTGAGGTAGTCGAGATTTGGTTAAAATCGAGTAAATTTGAAATGTTATAATATAAGTTTTGGAGTGTCGGGTACACGCTTATATAAAAACATGATTCGGCTAAAGAATGAATGTGTATGGGCGAATTAAATGTACGCCGGAATTGTATTTATTTTATAAAAGCGTATAATCATTAACAATTCTAAAGTAGCATAATTGGTAAAGGCTTAAGATCATTGAACTTGAGATTGTGGCTTTGATTCTAACCCAATGCCTCTTACTTTTGATTCACTATTCCCTCCTTCAAAGTTCCTTTTTTCACCAAATATCTTTTTGCTTCGGCTCCAATTCATAATTATTTTGGTGATTTTGGTGAAAAGTCATAATTATTGTCTTGGATGAAATTTTTTCATAATTTTTTTCCTTAAAAATTGTGTGCATGCATGAGTATATATACTCAATATACATGACGATTAATATACACAAAAAGCTTAAAATTCTATAGAGTTTGAAAGAACAAACACACAAAAATTTAATTAGCATTCTCTTGATTCTAGTTTAAGAACAAGAGGGAAATTTTTGTGTTATTCTGCGAGCGATTTCTTTAAATATGAGGTTAATAGGGTAGAAATACTCATTATGGTGCATTGGTGCGTTTGGGAACAAAGATTTGTTTTGGAAAGTTGAATTTGGCCTAAATTAGGTGTTTGGGAACTTAGACAATTTGGATTTGTATTTGAGTCAAATCCAACCTAAATCAATCCCTTAAGAAAACTAGTCAACATCAAATGACACCCATTAGGGTGTCATTTCCAAATCCAAACTCACGCAACTAGTGGTTTGATTTTAAAACTCTTTTGATTTCAAATGTCTAATTCTGAATCCTAAATTTGAAATCAAATTTGAGTTCCCAAACACTACTTTAAAGAAAACGATTGATCTCGTGATAAATGATTAATCGAAATTCATTAAAAATATATATATATTTAGGATCATGTGAGAACTATAGTCTCGTCGTTGAGAACTGTGCGAACTATTATTAGCCGTTAGATTACACTCAATCTTACTGATAGTACCTCTCGAAAAAAAAAATGTAAATGTTTGATACTTTTTGACATAAAAAAATTAATGTTAGGTACTATTCCCACATTTGAGTTAAATGTTTAATTTCTTTTGAGAAAAAAACGCTTTAATATAAAAGGCGATTTACTTGCTAATCTATTTTTAGTTAGTTTCAATTTATTTTCAACAATAATATGATTAGTGACATGGTAAAACATACCAATTGTTGACTCGACCACGTCGTTTAATTTTGATGATGACTTTGATTTTTGTTACTATGCTATAATCCGTATGTTAGTATTTATGATACTTAGTAGGTTGTGAAGCATCCAAGTAAGATTCAAGCTATTGTTATGGGAAACGCGGATCAAATCAAGACCATATAACATCTCATGAAGAACTAGTACTCTATGTATAAGTATGGTTCTTGTAATGACTAGGGTAATGGTAAAACAACAAGGGAAACACGAGTTTCTTTCCAAGGTTGCAGTGTCAGGCTGGGAAACACACGTTTCCCTGGTCTAAACACTGGAACCGTGGATTATACTCTGCGTTTCCAGGAACTCTGTGAGAAACGTAGAGAATAACTTTCAAGGCCTTTTTCGAAAAGACTGAAGTTGGTTAAGATATTTTCGAAAATGTTCTTTACAATATCTTATCTTGTTTTGAAATATCTTACCAGTCTTTTGAATTGATTTTGTGTTGCTTGGAAGAAAAGAATCATCTTGAGAATATTACATTAAATCTTTTATGGAAACAAAACCTCATCACATTATACTTTCCTCCTTTATCAATTTTGGTTTTGGAAAAGATTTTATGTGATCTGATTCTTTCATTACTTAACTCGTTTTCTGAGAAAATTATTTCCACCTTTTTCGAGCATTAAGTTTTTAACTAAGAAATTTTGCAAACCGTTTTTAAACTTTATTGTCTTTATTTTGCAAAAATTTTGAAAGGCCTTTGAAACCAATCTCTCGTTGTTTAATTGTTACTCAAGTCACTTGTGATATCATTGTCTCGTATCCGTTCTCTTGTGAACAATTGTTGAGACACAAACTAGCTTTCTTTTGTTTGAGAGAAAAAGTGCAACTTGAAAGAGTTGTTGAGAGATTAATATATTGTAATCCGGAGTAGGTACTAATATATTAATAAGAGAATAGTGGACGTAGGTCTTGGAGTGTGAGACTGAACCACTTCAAAACCGGCTGCGTACTTACTTTCTGTTTTACGTTTACAAGCATTTTCGTTTACGTTTCCAGTTTTATTTACTGCGTTTCCACTACGTTTCCAAACAACTCTTCAGCGTTTCCAATAAATCTTTCAGTAGTTACTTTGCGTTTCCAGCAGACTTGAATTAAACGAAATTAATTCTAAGTCTTAGAAACGTGATAAATTGTTTAGTCATGAAAATTTGAAAAAGTTTTCAAGCACCCAATTCACCCCCTTCTTGGGTACTTTCCCCTTAAACTCGGATCCATAGACTCTTCACCAATAAAGTCGCAAAGACCAGCAAACTCGTACTGCTCATAGACATCGAGAGCAAACTCAGCATAAGCTTTTGGACTTGTTACCAAGGGTATTCTGGATCCATGTTTTTGGACACTTATCTTCATATGTTCAACAAGCTTTCGGTTTAGTTCAGGCATGAGTTCCATAATCCTTCTCTCCAGTTTCCGGGGAAACTGCAATAACAATTAAGGTCATTGCAAAAACATACAAAAAAATCCATTCATAATCTATAAATCTATCTATAATCTATAAATCTACAAATCTAAAATATTTTGTACAGCAAACATCACACCAAAATAGTTTGTACATGTGTCAAGTTGTGGTTAAATCTTTATCACGATCTTCGTTCATATGTGAAGTACATTTGCAAATATATTTGAGCAACTCATTCGATTAAAGTTTCTCGATCTTACACACCATTATTCATTCAATTCTAAAGTTTCATTTTGAAGTTTTTTGAGAAATAGTAGTCACATACTAATTTCACTTCCTCAAATTCTCCATCACCAAGTATAACTCATCATCTTCAATTCAGGAGGGAGGGAAACACCAAAATTGTTGGTTCACCTAAAATCGTAATTACAATCTCCCTAAGAGTCCGTCGCTAAAATCATTGCTTGGGAAGTCATCACAAATGCCTAAACCCTAATCTATTGAATAAATTATTAAATAATTTTAAACCTAGTGGAAAAGACAAGCACATTGCACATTGCACATATATAAACTCTTAAAAACATTAATGATTATATGACATCATACTACGAGAACAAAAGTAATCGAACCTTGTAATTCTTCATTTCTTTCTCGGAAAATTTCGTCACGTTTTTTTCACGTTCTTGGTCTCTCAAAGCCCGTGTATAATCAAGTACTTGGGACAAGTCTCAATCTTATCAACTTGTTTCTCGCTCAAGTAGAAACCGGGTGGGTAAGTCGTGGAAAGAAAAGCAACTCCCACGGGTAACCCGACACCCTCTGACTCGGTACCCTCCAGTAACTCAGCACCCTCCAGCAACTCGATACCCTCCAGCAACTCCACACCCTCACTCGACACCGGACCCGCACCCGCACCCGGGTCAACTTACTCGGTACCCCCAACCTCAAGTGCTCCACGCACCCTCTTTCACCTCCTCCTCCTCGCATTACAACAATTAATTACTTGTGCCACAAAATATGCCACTGAAATTATTTTATGTGGCATAATTTTGCTTTGTCACAGAAAAAATCCATTGTTATTGCCACAAAAAAAAATTATGCCACAAAAGAAAAAATTATGTGGCAAATAATCACTTGTGCCACAGAAATAGTTAAATTCGTGGCAAAAATAGCTATTTTGCCACAAACCAAGACACGCATGTGGCAATAACATCTATTTATGCCACAAGAGAATAAATTATGTGGCAAATAATCACCTGTGCCACAAAAATAGTTAAAATCGTGGCAAAACATCTATATTGCCACAAGTCAATCTATGTGGACGTGACAAAAATACCAACATAGCTACAAATTGTTTAGTGGTTAGCATTGTCATTTCAAAATTCATAAAATGTGATGGAAAATTACGATTGATATAGTTATATCGTACAAATATGGTGACAATTAAATTGATTTGATACAAAATAATTTCAAAGTAATGGAAATAAAAATATATATATTTTTTTTTTCGTGTGACGTAAATTCAGTCACGAAATCTATTGTTATAGTATGTCGAAAATATCGTTAAATGTACACAAGAACTAAAAGTAATCCAACCTCATAGTTCTTCATTTTTTTCTGTGAAAATTTCCTCACTGGAGTTTTTTTCGGAGTCTTGATCTCCCAAAGCCTGTGTAAAATTAAGTTCTTGGACAAGTCTTAATCTTGTCGACTTTGTTCTCGTTCAAGTAGAAGTCGGGTGGGTAAGTCGTGCAAAGAAAAGCAACTCCCTCGGGTAACCCGACACCCTCCAACTCGATGCCCTTCAGGAGCACCCCCACCCCACACCGAACTCGGACCCGCACCCTCACTCGCCACCGAACTCGGACCCGCACCCTCACTCGCCACCGAACTCGGACCCATACCCTCACCCCCAACCTCAAGTGCACGCACCCTCTTCCTCCTCCTCTTTGGGATACGCCTCACCATTTTGAGTTAATTTTGTAAAAAAAAAAAAAACAAATAGAAAAGAAATGCAAATTGTTGTTTAAATTGTTTTTTTTGAAAGAAAAAGAAGTACCTCACCGGTTTGATAGAAATATTTTTGTGGAGACAGTAGAATTTCACAAAAATAAGAGAAGGAAGAGAGAGAACCTAATTCATGAGTTATTTTGGTTGAACATAAAATAGGGAAATTGTGTGTTGTTTGGATTTTTGAAAAATGATCAAAAATGGTACGGTAATAGATTTACTGTTTTTTGTTAGGGTAAATTGCATGGAAGTGTATGCTCTATAAGGAAATTTTTGTTGAAAATGTAGTTTTATTTCAGGACACTATCTTTATAAGATGCGATCAAATAATCAAATTAGACGTAATTATCACTTTTTTGTTACGATTTTTTTTCCTTTCATTTTATAAAAATAAAAAACAAATATCATAAATATTATACGAAGTACTATATAGATAAATTAAAATATGGGTGAAAATAGAAATAATCAAATTAAAATTAAAAAGAGAAATTATAAATGGGTTTTACGAATCTACTTTCACCGTCTCAATTACGGAGTATTTGTTTATCTATTTTGTTTTTTGAGAAAAGATCATTATCATTAATAAAAAGTCATACGACATCTACAACATATGTCAAACTCAAACGGATACAACTCGATAACAATCATAGAAAATAAATTCTTGTTCAAAGACTGATCCACTTCAACAGAGTCTCCATCATCGGTAATACTCCGTAGGTAATACTACACCTCTCTTTTCCTGCACAAGTAACAAATAAGATCCCGTTAGAAAATAATTTATCAGTGAAATAAGAAGTAAAAGTGTTTTTTTTTTATTGGTTTTCTTGAATTTTGTGTCAAAACGAAAGGTAAACAAATGACTACATGGATTTTTTTTTTCTTTTTCTTTTTCTTTTAACGTAGTTACTCTTCCACCCACGAGTTTTACTAAGAACGCCCGCCTTTTTCATTAATTTTCCACCCCATACTCCTCGATCTTGTCTCTAATTCTCTCAATTTTAATGGAGTATCAAAAACATTTTTTTTCTTTCGAACTTTTTAGAAATTGAATCAATCAATCGAAATAATCGAATCGAACTAAATCGAAATGAGCTTAATCGAATCGAATCGAATCGAATCGAATGAATGAATCGAATCGAAATGAATGAAGTTCAATTAAATAATATAGTTGTGTTGAACTGAACAAATCGAATCGAACTAAATGAATCGAACTAAATGGAGTTAAATCGAATCGAATCGAATCGAAGTGGAATGAATCGAATCGAAATGAGCTTAAAATAAGCTGGAATGAACAGGTCCTTAGTGATTAGAATTAACGAAGGGTGTGTTTGGATAGCAAAATAGGAAGGAAAGGGAGGGAAGGGGAAATGAGGGGAGGGGAGGGAAGGGGAAGGAAGGGGAGGGGAAATGGTGGTGTTTGGATACCATTTTCCCTCCAAATCTTGCCTATTTTGAAGGGAATCCAATTAGGCTTAGAGGAGGGAAAATGGATCCCTCCAAATCCATCCCCCTCCATTTCCCTCCCTCCATTTTTTGTAACCAAACGATAGAAATTTAATCCCTCACTTTCCCTCCCCTTCCTTTCCCTTCATTTCCCTCAATCCAAACACACCCGAAGTAATTAGTGAGTAGTGACTAGTGAGAGTATTGGCTTGTACTCAGCTCACACACTAATCCACTATCAACAACAATGGTGAAGAAGAAGAAAAATTAGAAGACTCTTCCTCACAACCGTCACCACTACCACCAACTCTCCGTCATCTTCTCTCTCCTCGCCGTGCTCACCTCCGTATCTTCTGTCCACTCACTCTCTCACCACCGCCACCACCTCCTTTTTACTAACTTCAATTCGCATTTATCGTTTTGACTTTTGCTTAATTTGTTGCTAAGCAGGTTCGAACTCTTGACCACAAGGAGTAGCTTGAAGTTAGTTATAAGTTTGTTATGAGTTTGTTAGAGTTTGTTAGAAGCTTGTCTATATATACCTCCATCAATTCATTCATTCATATGTACGTACACAATCATTTTACAGTTACAACAAATTAATAATACTATATTCTAATTTCGTCTGGTGTTCTACAAACGACATCTTCAAGCTATTATTCACACACCATTAATGGAGATTGATACCTCAATCTCATATGGTATCATTCGCTAGGGTGTTGATTCTGGTGGATTTTCGTCGTTTATTCTCTTGCTTCCGCATTATTCATCACATTTCTGGTGTTTTTTCTTCTTCATTCATACCTAATTGCACTTTCTGGTAATTTTCCCCAATTATAAACCCTAATTTTTCGTTTTTTCTAGTGATTTTCCTTCTATTTCGTCTTGCGTTTAATGTGATCTCCTATTTTCTGTCACAAAATCGTCTTTAATCATGCCTGAATCAGCTAATTCTGATCAATCTTCTCCTTATCTCATCTATGATGATCCTTTATATCTTTCGCCAACTGATCAAACTCATATACCTCTTGTATCCTATGAGTTTGATGGATCTAATTTCATGCTTTGGAAACGTGATTGTTTGATGGCTTTAGAAGACAAGAATAAGCTTGGTTTCATCGACGGTACTTTTAAACTACCTGAGAAAACTGATCGCAAGTATCATCATAATTTTAATTGATCTAGGTTTTGCTCTTGTTGTAGATTAGTTCAGTGTGTTTATGTTCATTTGTGGCTTACATTTGTTGATTTTAGTGTTTGCTCTTACTTATAATGATGATCGTATAGATATTATCAAGCAAAATAGCGACTGAAATGAAGTTAATATGAGTAATTGATGACTAATTTAGCATGTTTCTAGTGTTTTTTATGGATCATTGATCGTGATTGGAGATTATTGAGTGTCTTTTATGCTACTCATTATTTGCATAGTCTTTTGTTGATTCCGTGCTTGCTCATGGGTATACTCATGTCTTATTTCGCAATAATCGAGCAAAATAGCATCTAAAATTAAGTTACTATGAGTGATTGAGGTCAAAGTTGGAAATTTTTAGTGTTCTTTTTGGAATTGATCTTGAATAGGAATTAGTGTCGTTGAGTAACCTTGCGTGTTTATGATTGTTTTTTGCTCAATTTTCGTTGTTATAAAGTTTGCTCTTTATTGCTAGGCATTTCTTAGTTACCGAACATAATCATAACTTAGTCGACTTATGTAGTTAAAAACAAATTTCAGTTGTTTTCGATAATTTTTGTGAAACATTGACCCTGGATGGTAAGTTGTGAGTCTAGTTACTTTTGTTTATCAGATGTTGTTATGTTCATTTTTTTTTTGCTTAATGTTTGCTCTTGTACTTGATATAATCTTGTTGATGTTTTAGAGTGCATTATCATGTTAATCAAGTTATTATGAGTAATTAGAGTCGGAAGTCGTACTTTTGAAAGTAATTTAAGATAAATAGGTTTTATTGACATAAGTAGGGGATGTTTGTTTGATAATAGTGTGATTAATTTTGTTGATCTGATTAAAACTTCTCGTAGGTATTGAATATCTTTGTATCTAAGACACTCCGTTTTTTTATCAACAGCTTAATGTTAGGAAGTTTGAGATAGCCAACGACATGTTCTAGAAAGACGGTGTGCTGTTTCGTATAATAGGTGGTTATTTGCATTACTTTCGCATTCTCTCTCAGGTACTTCACTGTGAAATCTATTTCACTATATTGGTGGGTACATTAATGTTAAGCTCATTGCTCGGAATTCAATGTGTATACCAGCGTGAATAAGTTACTAATTGACTAAAAGCAAGCAAGTCAGCGCAATGTTGCTGGCTCTTTGCTTTCGCATTTTTCAAGCTTAGATGCTCTTTGTTGCTGTGAAATCTTAAATTTCACGACGATTTTGTTGATACTTTGCTGACGAATTTATGCAGGCAATCTAGTATTGGGAAGATAGATTGATGAGAGCGAAGGCATTGGGCTTAAACACAATTCAGACTTACATTCCATGGAATCTGCATGAACCAAGCCCCGGGAATCTGGTATTTGATGGTATTGCCGACATAGCATCATATCTACGACTCTGCCAGAAGCTGGGGTTCCTAGTCATGCTTCGGCGTGGCCCTTACATATGTGCGGGTCTGTTGTGTGAAGATAAATTTCCCCCCAAATTTGTCATAGTATGCCGTTAATTTGAAGTCATCATCTTTTATAAACATGTCCTCAATTCTCGTCTCCTGGCAATAGACTATAAAAAGGTCTTGATGCCAATTCATAGATTGTTTTGTCATTCAACATGTGTTTACTCGATAATATGTCCCAATTGTCTTTGATGACTCGATCGAAAGGGGAAATTGTCGCTGCTTAAAGCCACTTGAAGCATAAGAGCTGTATTAGTTTTTCGAATGTGTACTCCGTGTTATTTCTTCATCACTATGACTGATTTGTACCATGGTGGTCTTGAGCATCAGCTCTACTAGCAATGCTCAATGTCGTCGTTAGAACAATGTATCCACTTTGGTTTGGTCTGCTATGGTGTTTGCATCATTATTTTCTTCTCTTTGCCATTTAAACTTATTCTGTCTTCGTCATCTCTGCTACTACGTGTCCTTTCACATGCTGCTTAACAGGCTTATACGTGATTTGTGCATATTTTACAGAGTGGGATATCGGTGGATTTCCAGCTTGGTTGCTTAATTAAGAGCCACCTCTGAGGCTAAGGTCTTCAGACCCAGTTTATCTCCAGCTGGTATGCATATTTTTTTTTTTTTTTTTGAATTGAATATGATGACGAAATTTGCACACGAAACATCTCTATCTAGGATGCTTGACGGCTAATCCATGTTATGGTGCCTATGAAACGCCCCTTACACAGTGACATTCCTAACACGTAGTGGTTAAAATTTTTGTAGATATTCGAATGAAAATGAACAGTTTCGTATTTCTTAATTATCTTGGCTCTTGAGAGAGGATTAATTATTGATTGTCATTTTCCGTTGATATGTTCTCCTTTTCCTCAGCAATAGGAAGGGTAATTAAGAAGTATGCAGCAGCAAATCTTCCTCCTGTCCCATCCAACAATGAGAAGGCAGAATACGGACATGTTCAATTATCAAGAGTCTCATCTCTGTTTGATATAATTGGAAACCAGTGTAACTCCACTTTCGTCAAATCCACCGACCCAATTTCGATGGAGTCTATGGGCCGAATATTCCGAATATATTGTTATTCGTTTTTTTTCTATGTTTTATGGTTTATTAGGCTAGGTCGCAGTACTATTAGGTAGTTACGATTTGAGATAGAGAAACGGGGTAGGAAAGCCATATTCAGCTGTTAATGTTAGTTTCTTAAAATCATGGTAGAAAACCTGTATTCAGCAAAAGCAGAGAAATTAAAATAATATTTATTTGATTTCATGATTTTCTTTAAATCTTTTTTTCAATTATGCAGACTTATGGGTTCCTGCTATACATGTCTGAATATACAAAGCATAACGAAGCGAGTTCCTTATTTATTATACCAAAGGTAAGCATTTTATGCCTTAATAATTTCTACCCCATGTCTTCTCTCTCACATTTTTCTGTCCTTGATAACTTCGCCTTCAATTTGTGCCGTTATCTTACCTGGCAACCAAATGTTGGTTGTGTCTTTTCCAAGCAATGATGGTGCAGTAAGTAATCGACTCAACCTAAAGTGTAGGAACCAACTTAACCAAACCCTAGGTGGTTGTTTAGGTACGATCATAGGTTCATATACCTTAACGGGTTCTTCTATGCACTTTATTCAGTTGCGCTCATGTTTACATTAGTATGTTACTATTTTGGGATGGAGGGAGTATTAACTATTGGAATTTGGAATGATGTTCTTCCCTTTTATATTAAACTCTTTGATCTCAATATTTTAAGTGCATTTATAAGATTAGCGAGTATATGTTATTTATTTATTTATGCGCTGCTTTAAGTTTTGACTATTTCATCACATCTCCTTGAGGTTCATATGTAGGTGTCGTTTAGTAATTTGTTAGCTCCATTTTCAGTGAACTGTTGCAGAATACATTGTAGTGCACGCGTACTTTTATGAATACACTTCATGTTAGGTTGGCAAATGGCATTCGTACCTTGAAGTATTCTCATGATTCAATTCTACAGGTACATGATAGAGCTCAGGTTTATGTCGCATGCAACGCAAATGACTACAAAGGAACAACAATTTATGCTGGCAAGATCGAGAGATGGTCAAACAAAGAAATTCAGCTTCCTGTTATCAAATGCGCTTCAAGTGTCACCTGACTCGCCTTATTCATTTTGGTACAGTAATCTTCCTCTTTGTTTCCAATAAATTTTATCCTTAGGATTAAAAGCCTATAACGAAAGTGATGCATTTGAAAGATTAGTCGAATTTCATCTGATTTGTGTTCTGTTTCGTCTATTTGCTCGTGACAGAATAAGAGAACACGAGAATGTTTTACCTGTACTTTACCGTACTTACCCCATAATCCTTTACAGTACTAACCCAATAATCCTTTCAACATGGTTGATAAGGTCCAAAATATTTAATACGACCGATCAACAAATTAACCAGAGAAACCAACGAACTGATCTGTGATCTCTTGGTAGAGATGATCATCAAACAGAGAATCATTGAGGCCATGTTCCATTAAACGCTTCTTAACCTCTCTCGAAACGATCTTACCGTCTTCTCTGAATGCAACATGTAGATTAGCATGAGCGTCCTCATCACCTCCTAAAATGAACTTGTAACGCACACCAGATTCCAAAGTATGGCGGAGGGGCATAATGGGCCACAACATTGTATCCAACTTAACATGTCGTCTGCGCACTTCATGTTTGCGATCCAAAGGAACAAACACGACTTCCCAACCACGGGCCTTTATTTCAGGGTAAAGCTCCATCAGTCGACAGCAAAGTTCTCCCTGATCATCTGATAAATTAGACCAGTCAAGGTACACCAGCAACTTCTTGCCTTGCAGAGGAGATTGACGCACTTTGAATGTTTTGCCTTTATGAACCAGGCAAGTGCGGATTTTAGTCGTGCCTTTAAATAACGAAGCAGGGGTGAGTAACCTGAGAAAAGCAAAGCGTCGTTCCAATATTGAAGTTTTCGTAAAGGGGTATTCGGTTCTTCCTATATCTTCTATGATACACCTTCCCTTGATTTCACCCGGACTACCGTTGGGGGGCAATATGACCAACCTATCCTCACCATATCCCAGGCCAAATGCTCGTGACATTCTGCGCCAAATCTTGTAGTCTACGGGAAATAGTAACCACGATGTCACGTTGTTACACCTCAACACCTCAAGGAGTACTTCCAGGTGTGAGTTTGTAAAGTTGAAAAGAGGTACGTATATGACAATTATCTCGAGCTCCTGAGTTCTCTCAATGCATTCCTTATAAGTTGAAATAAGATTGTTTAAGAATAGACGGTCACAGTACACGTACAGGCCTACATGTTTCTTGCTGAGCTCAAGGACAGTTACCGATTCATCATGGACAGACCCAATTCTCGGGATCCTTAAGTTAGGATCACAACGGATTGCTTTCGGGCTTACACTCTTTTACTTTGAGCCTTTTGCTGGATTTTCCGGGCAAACTATTTATGACGATTGGTACTCGCTCTCCTTCAATATCATTCTCACGTCGCTGCCTGTAATTTCGCTTGGAGTGTTTGAGCAGGATGTTTCTTCTAATGTCTGCTTGGAGGCAAGTTTTTCCACCTTCATACTCCGTGATTTTTTCCGTATTACCTCCATCTCATATAACTTGAAAGTAGTCACGTAAAACATGTAAATATTTATACTTACATCTTATTGCCACGTTGTTCATTACCAGTTCCCAGCTTTGTATCAGCAAGGACCACGAAACCTTTTCTTCGACTGGCCTAGAATTCTCGGGTGGATCGGAAATGCCCTGTACACATCCGTCATAGTATTCTTTCTGAACATCCTCATCTTCTTCAAGGGAGCCTTCGTGGCTGAAGGACATACCGCTGACATGTCAGCAGTGGGGACCATCATGTTCACGACCGTCATATGGGCAGCCAGATAGCCCTGACGATGAGCCACTTTACGTGGATTCAACACCTGCTCGTATGGGGCAGCATTGTAATGTGGTACATCTTCCTGCTGATTTACGGCGCAATGCCGTCTACCATCTCCGGAAACGCCCATAAACTCTTGGTCGAAGCCCTGGCACCTGCCCCGATCTTTTGGGCGGTCACATTGTTAGTGACTGTCGCATGTACCCTACCGTATTTCGCCCACATTGCTTTCCAACGAGCGTTCAACCCTATGGACCATCATATTATCCAAGAGATTAAGTACTACAAGAAAGACGTCGAGGATCATCACATGTGGGCGAGGGAACAGTCGAAAGCAAGGCAAAAGATCAAGATCGGGTTCAGTGCCCGGGTTGAAGCCAAAATCCGACAGTTGAAAATCAAACTGCAGAAAAAGCAGTCTGGTGCTAGTTCAACCTACCAGTCTCAAGAAATTTAAAAAACTGACAAATATTTTCCTTTTTTTCCATTTTTTGGTAGGTTTTGTGGCTATTTTTTTTTTCTTTTTTATAAAAAAATATGAAAATGTAGGAGGACTGCCGTGCTGGGCCGCCGCGTCTTGGCGTAGGCGTCTGAAGTTAAATTTTGGCATGGCAGGCGCGATTAGCGTCTGCGCGTGCGTCTTGTTTTAAAAATGAAGGCCAGCGCGACGTGGCCCAACGCGTCTTGCGTCTGGGTCGTGCCTTGGGTCATTGGTATGCCAGCCCACGCGGCCCACCCGCGGTATTTGTATATTTTGAGTTTTTTTCGACCCGAGCGATTGAAAATTTATTTGAACGAATTTAATTTTTTAAGCTTAAAATAATGCAAATACAAAGTGAATTTTTTATTATTAATCATTTAAAAATTAAAAAAAGTTAAAAATACGAAACAATTTGACCTCACAACCACCGCTGTAGTTAATTAGTCTCACAAAACGTGAACCCGATATATATTGTATAATATCAACACTCATAAATCTCAATATATTATATTATAACGGAGTATAATAAAAGAAAACTTACAAATAATTAATTATAATTCACTAAAAATAAGGGCTAAGACGTGCCGTAAGCGTGCCGACACGCGTGCCTAAGTTGGTTCGTGCCTAAGACGGGTCGTGCCATGCCGTGCCAAGGCACGCCATTTTCATAAAAAGCAAGGCCAGCACGACGGCGCGGCGTTGCGTCTTGCGGGTCTTTGGTAGTGCCTGATGTGGGCCGTGCCAACATTGGGCTGCGTGCCATGCTGGGCCGTGCTAGCCCCTTATCCCACGGCCCAACTATCTCTAGTAGGAGTAGTAATTTCAAAAGTTGAAAATGTGGAGCATTGCATGAAAAGAAGAGGTGTTGTAAATGTACTTTTAACATACTTCCTGTATACGTACCATTTAATCTCACAGTACAGTTTGTGCAAAACATTTACCCCTTCATGGTTTCTAATTTCTGTTCTTCTTCCCTTGGCTAATTTTGTTTAGATAACTAATGAATTTCCGGCCCCATCACCAATGATACTTGTTGGCCGTAGGTGGCCAAGGAAGACTCTTCGACTTCTACCATCAAAATCGCTTAGTGATGTGATATCAACTTGAGGAAAACCAACGTCTACAACATTTCCGATCACATTGCACTCGTCTAACCCATTGAGTATACAAACGTTTGGTGGAAGTGCCATTTATCTAAACTGACCAAGCTTTAAATTCAGATGGAAGGACTGGAAATTCAAAAAATTTTGAATGAGCGTTTCGGTCATTTTCTGTCAATAAACCATGGTTATTTGTGGAACAACATCGGAAATGCGTACGTTAGAATCCCAACAATGTTCTTCACAGTTCACGCGTAATATATTAACCCACAAATCTCATTTAAGACGAGTTATCCGTCTTAAATATTTAACATAAGACAAAATCAAAATATGTTGGGAAAAGCAAAAGTGCTTTTCTTTTGTGTGCAAGTGGCATAATACTTGACCCTTTTTAAATTTAAGACGGATATATCCGTCTTAAAAGAGACATACTCACACTAACCACCAAAGCAAACTAGTGCTAAGCAATGTCCTTGTTGTTAAAAGCTAATAATACAAGCGGTAAGCGTGTCTTCACTACAAGAAAAACACGTTTTAGCAACTAACCAAATTGGTTGCAAAACACTGAAAATTAGTTGCAAAATGGATTTAGCAACTAACTAGCAACTAAATTTTTTTGGTTGCAATAAGCTCAGTTGCTAATTATATTAGTTGCCAAATTGGTAGCAAATTTGCGACTAAATTAAATACGGTTGCAAATCAGCAATCAAATACTATAGTTGCTACTTTGCAACCAATTTAATTTGATTGCAAATTTGCAACCGAAGTTTATTGGTTGCGAATTTGCAACCAACAATTTAGTAGTGAATTTGCAATTAAAATTGTGCTCGGTAGCAAGAATTGGTTGCTAAATGTATTTTGGGATTTAAAAAAAAAATACCTCCAACCATTAATGGTTGAGAGGATTAATTAGTGCTAACAAATACAAATTACAACATCTTTCAAATACATGTATATGCTAGTTAAAAAAATCTTATATACAATATTATTCCAAGTACATGTATGTTGGTAAAAAAAATAAAACAAAATCAGATATACAATTGAAAATTAAACAACGAATAAACATTAACAAAAAAAAAAAAAAAAACTTGCCTACTTTCCTTTTAAACACTTTTTAAGTAATAAAAATTAAAGTGTTGAGGACAAAAACCATGACTGTGGGATCTCCTGTGGTTGTCGATGGTGGCGAGGCTGAAGATGGGCACCACAGTTGAGGTCAGGTTGACCAGATCTGACAAATGAGGGAACATTGACAGTGGTGGTTTCAGATCTGACAAACAGGGGACTGGTGGTGGGGGAAAGAACTACGACGGTGGTTGACACAGCGACTGTCGACGGGGAAGGGCGCCGAGGACCGTGGCTTGCTTCGGCGATCGTCGTTGCTTGTTGTTGTTAGATGTTGGCTGATGTGTTTATGTTTGTGTATTAAATGGAGGGTATCAAGAAACAAGAAGAAGAGGGGGATTGATGATAGAAGAAGTAGTTTCAGTATTTGAAAATGAAATTGTGGGAGATGATAAAGGGATACATTAGAGTTTAATGTGTGCCAAAAGAAATGAGTGGAGGAAAAGAGGAGTGAATGGGGGGCGACGTGTGTGATGGTAGACCAAAGGGTTTGCTTTCTTTTTTTGCTTTAAATACGTACGAGTATATTATATACGGAGTACTTCGTAAATTATAATACTCTCGTATATGTTACTTTGTAGTACGAAGTATGTTGTAGAAATTATCTTATTGTACTTTTTACATGTATTAATTATAAGTTTATTATAAACTCGTAAATTTATACTCGTACTACGTATTCAATATAAACCATATTACATTCACATAAAAAGCTTGAAATATGAAAAGAATTTAAAAACTTTATTAAAAGTAACTACATTAAAATTTAGTTAGAACAATTTTACATATAACAATTTTACATATAACAATTTTACATATAACGATACGTAGAAACTGTAAATATATTAGACGCTAATTTGCAACTAATAAATAATTCATTTCTAATTAGCGTCCATATTTAGCAACTAATTTAAAATTAGACGCTAATTTGAAACCAATGAATAATTGGTTTCGAATTAGCATCCACATTTAGCTACTAATAACAAATTAAACGCTAATTTGCAACCAATGGGTAATTGGTTTCTAATTAGCGTCTATATTTCGCAACCAATTACAAATTAGACGCTAATTTGCAACCGAATAATAATTGGTTTCTAATTAGCATCTATATTTAGCAACTAATTACAAATTAGATGCTCAATTGCAACCAATATGTAATTAGTGGCTAATTAGAAACTAACTTATTGTTAGTTGCAAAAATTGGTCGCAAATGACCCTTTTTCTTGTAGTGCTTGTACAAAATACAAGCATATAGTGTTGGTGAGTTAAGTGAATCACCTTTCATTTGAGTGTAGTCGAGATTTGGTCAAAATCGAGTAAACTTGAAATGTTATAATATATGTTTTGGAGTGTCGGGTACACGCTTATACAAAAACATGATTCAAATGAGTATGTCTATGGTGAGGCTGCCTCATACCATAAGACATCATTAATTAGTACACCATACTTCTCATACACCCTCCAACACCAAATAATTGGGCGTCCCTCAATTAAACTAAAGCAGACATGTATCAACCCCAACAAAAATTCTCAACTACTTAACCACCGCTTCATACTGCTTCAACTGCCAACACGGGCACCACCACCAACAACCTCGTCGGAGGCTACCCAATTTGACAATTCTCATCTCAATTCGACCATCTTTACCCTAACTACCACCAAACTTTTCTAATTCGTCGCTGTCACCGTCTTCTCGCGTCGAACCGTCGAGCATCATCACCACAAGATGAGTTTAATCTGCTTGATTTCGATTTGGTCCCTTCTTGGTGATATCCAACTTCTTATTTCCCTTGATCTCGTCATTTTTGGTAAACCTAATTTTATTTACTCTCAATTTTGACAAACATAATTCGTAATCTTTGAAATGTAACTGTACCTTTATGAAACGTAACTGAAATTCAAATTCATCAACGTTACTATTGAAATGTAATTTAGTTACTTTTGATACAATATAAATTTGTTTTTATCGTATATTAATTGCGAAAGAATTTGGAAAAGATCTGGTAATTATCAATATTATTTTCAATTGTTTGCATTAGATTTAGTTTTGAGTGGATTAAATAGTATAGAAGGTAGGAATAAACAAGGTTAAAGAATGGTGAGAGAGGTGTTACGATGGAGAATCCGGTCACCGGAATTTCGTTCGTCCGACAAGGTCGCCGGTGCAGTCGGGATGATGGTAGGCGTATATTCAGACGAGTCTCACGTGGTTGGATGAGAACGGTAATGGTGGTAGAGCAATTGATGGCTATAGTTGTGACAATAAATCTAACGTTAATAAGTTTGTAATTTGAGGATAATTAATTTAATGATGGGTAAGGTTGTCTCATACTATAAGACTACCTTATTGAAGAATTTGTCAACTAAGTATACACCAGAATTGTATTTATTTTATGTTATATCGAACTTACTGGAAACGAAATTTAACAATGAAAATACACCGAATCGCCTGCGCTATCCTTATAGAACAATTCGACCCGTATATTAGTGCCCGGGTTGTACCGAATTTTCTACGGAGATAAGACGGTGTCCTCGGTTTTCGGCACGAAAAACAGAGATTTAACTTGAAGTTTTTGTGTACTGTATTATTTACTGTAAAAGATGAATGTAATCAGAAAAATATTTTGTGTAACTTTCTGATTCCTTTATCTGTGTATTTATAGATAAAGTGAATGAGGGATACAGGGAATAGGATTCTGTATTTATGCGAGACCCCCGTCATAGTCGTTCGAAGTGGCAACTATTCCCGTTAAGTCGTTAATATTTATGCAAGTGTACACTCCGTACTACCCCGAGCTTACATTATAATATAATGACTTAACCCATCTTAAACCAAACTTGGAATACATTAAATGAACCGGCAATTTTACACTTAAATCACCAACATTTTATAGAATTGTTAATTATCAATAATTCCAAAATAGCATAGTTGGTAAAGGCTAGAGGTGGCAATCGGGTCACTCGGGTCGGGTTTGGGTCGGGTTGTATCGGGTCGGATCGTATCGGGTTCGGGTCGTATCGGGTCATAACAGTGTTCGGGTCGAGTTCGAGTCGTATCGAGTTCGGGTCATGTCGGGTTATAACAGTGTTCGGGTCGGTCTCGGGTCGGGTCCGGGTCATATCGGGTCGGGTCATTAAAGCTAAAATTGTCGGGTCAATCGGGTTCGGGTCAAATTCGGGTCACTAATAATTTAGGCTTAAATTTTGGCGCCAAAACAAATTTTGAAATTTTAATATTTTTCAAACCAATATTTGAATTTTTAACTATATCCCAATCTCAAAATGTCAAATATTATATTTGGTGTATATTTGAAAGATTGAAAATTTTGAAAAATTTTAAAAAAAGTTTCAAAATTTCTTTAAAATCTTTAAAGTTTCGGGTCAATTCGGGTCACGGGTCATTTCGGGTCGGGTCAGCTATCAAATAAACTCGGGTTGAATCGGGTTACGGGTCATCTCGGGTCGGGCCGGGTTCGGTTTCGGGTCAGACTTTATCGGGTCGTGTCGGGTTCTGATCGTCATCGAATCGGTTGAATTCGATTTTGGTCACTATAATTTCGGGTCCTATCGGGTCGGTTTTGCTCGGGTTCGGGTCGGGTCACTCAAGTCGGGTCAAGCTTGCCAGCTCTAGTAAAGGCTCACGATCCAACTTGAGGTTTTGGGTTTGAATCTAACCCAATGCCTCTTTCTCTTGGTTCACTATTCCCTTCTTCAAAGTTCCTTGTTTCGCCAATATCTTTTTTGCTTTGACAGCTGGTCAAATTTTTCCGGACTTTTATGGCGGGTGTTTTGGTAGTTTTGTGGAAAGTCATAATTTTTTTGTCTTGAAAGAAATATTTTCAGGATTTTTTTTTTCCTTAAAAATTGTGTGTATGCATAAGTATATATACTCAATAAGTCAATATATATGATGATTAATTAATATACATAAAAAGCTGAAATTTCTATAAAGTTTAAAAAAACAAACACACAAAATTTTAATAAGCATTCTCTTGATTCTAGTCTAAGAACAAGAGGGAAATTGTTGTATTATTCAGCGAGATATTTCTTTAAACCCGAGGCTATTAGAGTAGAATTACTCATTAAAGAAAACGATTGATCTTGTGATCAACATTTATCGAAGTTCATTCAAAATATATATATTTAGGATCATGTGAGAACTTGTAGGTACCGGGATCAGACCATGGAACCACTCGACGTCTTGCTAAGGCCGTGAAGTTAAAACGATTAAGTACAAAAAACCTTTTAAAACTGTTTTGGAGCCGCCACTAAATTATGAGGGAAATTTAGAACCCGCCTCCATGTCCTCATGCTCAAAGACACGTCTTAGAGTTCAAGGCACGTCGACACCTATCCGTCTAAGGTTATTGTGAAACCAGATTCGGATTCGGGTGAGGGTACTTTTCTAAAGCATAAATCAAAATAATGTTTTTATGAAAGATCTTTTGGAAAAGCCTATCAAAAGATAGCCTCTACTAGACTTGAGAACAATGCAAAGAATGATACATGAGCCTAAGTAATACGCTACGTACAATTGCGATAAGGATGTAAAAATAATGCAAAAGAGATTGATTAAACCCTCAGTTAAGCATGCTTAACTTGTTAACGAAAACAGTTCAGTTTAATGACGAATTCATTTTAAGTGATTTAGATGCAATAAGAGGATTTGCTAAAATGCATGCAGTAAAATAAAGTTCAATTAGCCATTGATTTATTTTAGAGAGGTCAGTTGTTTATGCGACTTTGGAAAGGTGTTACGAATAGGGTGTGTATTCGAGGTGCATGGCCGCCTTATGAAAAGCAGACTTGCGTACCAAAGCCGAGGTGAGCCTAATGTAGGCTCTTGCTAGTCTAAGAAGTAAAGAAAGACCTTAATCCATGGTAGGATTAAGTATTACCTGTCTCGAATCAGGAAACTGGCAGCTTAAGCTTCAAAGGGAAGAATTCAACACTAGAAAAATGAAGAATTCAAAGGTGTTTATGCGGAAAGGCTTTTGAGAGGGTTTTGAGGTGTGAATTGTGTCTTCTGTTCTGAATTATTGTGTGTTTGTGAGTGTGCTAAAACCTAGGAAGAAAGGTTGAGAGGAGAGGTGTTTTCATGTGTGGAAAAACTTATGTTCAAGGGTCGAGCAAAGGGGGGGTATTTATAGTAGAGTTGTCGTAGAGAACAAGGAAGAACTGGAAAATAATTGAGCAAACAGCAAGGGGTCTTGCGATTTGCTAGGGTAATCGCAAGGGCTCTTGCGGCTTGCCCTATGAGCCGCAAGGCCTATTTCGGATACTCAGGCGGGCAAAGTCTCCAGATTTCGTATTTCCTTAATCCGATTTACAATATCTTCGAAATATCCTTTGCTATCTCTTTGCTTGTACTACAAGTAGACCTTGTATGACCTTCTAGGGTTTATGTGGGTGAATTCTAGGGCCTAGGAAAGCGGGCCAAGGGCGGACTGGCTCTGCTCGGCCCGAGCCACGAAAATGTAAAAGGGGTGCATCTTATGGCATTTTGTGAAATAAGACATTCCGTGAGGTTGTCTCGGGTGTTTGCTAGTCCTAAAAGGTGGTTTTAGTGACTGGGCCTAAATTTAGGTATTTAGGAGAATCGAATTGAACCTCGTTAATGTAAAAGGATCAATTAGACTATGTGTTTGAAAGAGGGTGTGCGCATGCCGATTAGGACCTGAACTCGAGACAAGCTAGACTTTAGACCTAAGGACACTAAGAGTGATGACCCATAAGGAAACCTCATTTGCATTTTAAATCACTTAACTCGAATTCGGCCATATTTAGAACCATTTAAGTCAACATAAAAGCATGCAATAAAAGTCCATTGTTACATCACCGGGTTTTTGGCAGAGGTACAGATTTGGGTATCTACAGAGCCCCGGTTTGGTGAGCTTAGGACTAAAGCGAAAGTCAAACTACACGACAACATCCTGACCAGTTATGGTCTCGATGTTATCACGGCACGGAGTATGTGTTCATGGGTGAGACTAGGACTCAACCAGGGCTTATCAGGGAGGGACAAACATGTTTAGGGACATGACGGCCCCTTGCATACTCGTAAGGGCATGCCCGCCGCTAATACCTTTGCGTGTTATTCTTGCCGCTTGTCTCGTAAAAGAGCGTGCGTGCTTAGTCTCGTAAAAAGAGCGTATATGCTTCATGCTTCGTGCTAGTGCTTTTGCTGGTGCTCATCTCGTAAAAGAGTGCTTATGTCCGCCGGGAATTATCGTCCGAGGAAAATGCTCATGTCTAGTGTATACGCAAAGGTTGTGTATGGTGCTTCAAACTCGTTTAAGAGTGTGGCGGACTTTAGGTGACGCCTTAACCGAAAAGCTTGCGATTCCGAAGAAAATACTTAGGCATGGAAATTAATCGAGCCCAAGGTGGAGAGTAAACGTGGAATAAAACATGCTCTGGAAATTGCCTTGTCGACTAGTGACTCTTCCGGAAAATCTCTTATCAACTGGCGACTTCAAGCTTGAACTCACTCGCACATGTCGCGGTTTCAAATCCGGAAAAATTCGAATCTGCGATTTGCTCTTCTAAAGATCTTCAGACTTCGCTTGCCTCTTGTTGGATTGTTGTTACTTCTGTGACTTCGTCTTGTGTCTTGTAAATGTTCTTGCTTTGGCCATGAAACGTGGTATCATTACGATTCCTTTGGGTTCACTTGATACTCGTCTCTCGGACTTGGGATGTCTGGTGCTTGGATGTCTGGGTCTGTGTTTGGGTGTCTGAATGTTTGTGCACACGTGAAAGTGTTATGCTTTTAGTGCGCATGCTTGTGTCTTGAGGCGATTCTGGAGGTGTCGCTAACCGTGATTCGTTCTTGAGGCGATTCTGGAGGTGTCGCTAACCGTGATTCGTTCTTGAGGCGATTCTGGAGGTGTCGCCAACCGTGAATGCGTGATTTCTTCGGGCGTCATGCGAAAAATTACCTTATTTTTCGTTGACGGAAACTTGAGGGCGTGATTTGTTCTTTTTCAGGCGTCATTTCGCGAAAAATTACCTTATTTTTCGTCGACAGAAGCTTGAGGGGTGTATGGTGTGAGCCCCCAGTTTGACCGAGTTAGAGTGTATAACGATGGTCAAACTTGATGACAAGGTTGCTCGATTGAAAGTGTTTTTGAGTTACCCCTTCGAGTTTGATTAAGTTTTGTACGAAAATTGAGTCAAAATGAGGAGCATGTTTTTGGTATTAATTGTGTTGGAGAAAGGTGTTTTTGGATTACCCCCTCGAGTTTGTCTTAATTTGGTTGGTATTAAGGCAAAGTGGTGTTGGCTTTTGGTATTGGCTTTCGTTGACGAGGCTTTAGTGTAAAGCTAAATCAAAGTCTTGTTTGTAACTAGGACCATACTTTGGTGTAAAAGTAAAGTCAAGATTGCGACTATGCTTTTAATTTTGCCCCCTTAGTTTGGTTAAGTTTTGGTGTAAAACTAAATCAAACTGGAAATGTTATTTCGCCTTGAATGAAATGATGTTTTGGTGTGGGGTGTTGGTCGTGTTTTGCAAAGTCGCCACGATTCACGGTGTGTGGAATCGGACCAGCGTAGTTCTTAATGCGGTTTAAGGGCATGCCGGCCGAAGTGTTTGAGCTAAGTCGAATTGTGAATTTGACTCGCTTTTGCTTCTGGGGTGTAATTGTCTTGAGGGTGTCTCTTATCAAGGTAGGGTCTTTACTTCGGCTTGTGGGCTTAGTAGGACTTTTGCTTCGACTTTTTCTTTTTTCCTTTTTTTTGTAGAGTTTTAGGACGTCCGTGAAGGATATCTATTTTGTTGTATAGGAGTACGATCCTAAAATGGAGTGTCAGCCCCCGGTCTTGGTTGTAGATGTATATCGCACTCATGGTGCATGAGTCGACCATAACGCTTGTGTGGCTTCCTAGTCTAAGGAGGTGAATGTATGGCTTCCTAGTCTGTGGTTTCCTAGTCTAAGGAGGTGAATGTGTTATCTGTAGATCGTAGGAATATCGTAGGTAAGCCCCCAGTCTTGAGGTTTGGTACTTCGGGATGGGTTATTTCCATCGGGTATGGTCATTGTTGTTATGCAGGTGAGCAGCAGTTGTTCATTTGTCGTTTGGCTTGGGTACAATGTATCTTGTACCATCAGGTGAGGGGTACCAACGTCTTTGGATAGGTTGTGTCTTGAACGGGTTGGATCCAAATTCGTAGAGCGTGGTGTATCCAATGTTGTTGGATAGGCTGTACCCAATGCCGTTGCATAGAGCGTGTCTTGTGTGATTGGACATCTTGGGGTAGCGTGCATCCAGTGTCGCCGGGCGTACTCCATGGGCTTGACTGCATTTTGAGCATCGTGAATGTCTGCTTGTGTCGTGCTTGATGTCTTCTTCGTCTCTTATTTGTACCTGCATAGTTAGTACTCAAAGAAAGAAAGTTTTTGAAAATGCTCTCGCGTTTTTGGAAATGCCTTTTGTTTGAAGGAAAAATCGTTTTTTCTTTACAAAAGAAGATTTTGAAAATGCCGTTTTCGTAAAAGAGATTTTGAAAATGCTGTTTTTTGTAAAAGAAGATTTTGAAAATGCTATTTTTGCAAAAGAAAAATTTGAAAATGCTGTTTTTTTCAAAAGGAGATCTTGAAAATGTTGCTTTTCGAAAAATGCTTAAAGACGTGTCTTTTGTTTGAAATGTATTGTCTCGGGCGTTGAGCTAATTTTTAGAGAGTGCTTCCTAATGTGTACTAATTCGGGAAGTGCTTCCTAAAGTGCATTGACTCGGGTGCTAAGGTGCGTTAACTCGAGTACTGAGTTAATTTTTGAAAGGTGCTCTATGAAATGTTTCAAAGACAACGATGAAACTAGTGTTTGAAGTGTTTCAAAGACGAAGGTGAATCGTATGCGTGACTCGAGACTCGACAATGATAGGGATGTAAGTGACTGTGACACGTGCATCGGTAAAGCCCCCGGCTTGGTGACACACGGTTGTTCCAGTGGCCTGTCGTTGTTCCTGCAAAACGAACAAGGTTAGAAAAAAAAAGCAAAGTCCTACTCTTAGGCCTAGGACAACTTTGTCTCGACGTAGTCGTTTTAACGCCTCGATAAAGAAACAGTTTGCCTTTGATTTTTGTGGAGTTTTGTGGATTTTTGTGAGGATGTCCTTGACTTTGGAAGCTTTGGACATAATTTGTAAAAGGGTTGGTTGAGCCCGGGTGAGCGGCCTACGTATCCGTGGGTACGGAATCAAACCTAGCGTAGTTCCAAAGGGCGTGTTTGTGAAATGTGTTTGTTTATGTGGAAAGGGTGTTTATGTGGAAAGGTGCGTGTTTAAGGACCCGCTGGTCCAAAAGGGTGTTTTTGGGTGTAAAAAGGTGCGTGTTTAGGGACCCGCCGGTCCAAAGGGGTGTTTATGTGATTGACCTCGATACATTGCATCTTAAAGGTAGGTTCTCCTTAGTTGATCTCGACCGTTTGTTTGTCACATCAAAGTCCAATTTGATGGAGAGGGGTTCTATTCCCCAACCTCGATAATTGGGTGAACCATCGAAGTATGTCGCTTCTTCATTGATGTTGTAAATTCTGTCGTAGTGTCGATAATGGGCTCCTTGGTGCCAAATTCGGCTCGAAGCAATGTCCATCGTGCCATATGTCCTTTCGGCACGGGTTCCTTGAAGAGGTATTAGACTGGGTCCATTTTTGAGTAGACCTTTGTTCTCTTAGCCACTTGACTTTCGGGCTTTCTGATTGTTGTTTTGTCCCTTTCTTTAAAGACTTTGAGACTTCTTGATTTCTTGAAAACTTTGAGACTTGTTTCCTTTTTTGATTTTATGGAAACTTTGAGACTTGTTTCCTTTTTTGATTTTGCTCCTTCTGCCTTTGTTTTGACTGTATTCCCCTTTTTGTGTTGAAGAATTCGTCGGGCCCTTTATGACTTGGGCTCAAGCTTCGACTTTGCTAGACCCTACGGTGGGAAGATTGCATGTGATCATGTGTCTATCACGCCGGACTCCTCTGACAAGTTCGTTTGCTTATTAGGCACGCGATCGAGTACATGGAGGGCGATCCAGGAGTACTCATACTTTTGGTTGCGATCAAATTCATGACCACTGTGGAGCTCCAAATTAATGGATCCTCCTCCAAAAGCAGCGGAGTAGTAGACCACAAGCAGACTACCGAACCTTAGGTATCTAGTCGCCGAAAAACCTACTGGTTTTACCTTGTACTTGATGTTGACTTGGACCTTCGTACCCGGCCTAGACGTCCTTCGGATAGCTACTCCTAGGATGCAATGTATGTCGGTGCAAAATGGTTTTTGTATAAGAAATGTGAAAAATGGGTAAAGGGAAACTGGGTTATAGGCAAACTTATTCCCTTATCGATTTGTTAAAATGTCGTACGTCGAAGACTCGATTATCCTAGACTGACGGAGATTGACTCGATGCTTAAAAACTCGACCCGTATTTAAAAGACTCGAATTGCTTGAGGAGATCCGCCAAATCGTCGATGGTACTTGAGTGGACGCCTTGTCGGTTGCTTCGTGATGCACGTGTCATGGGTACACGTCGATGCCCTTGGTGACGAGTCTCGATTAACGCATACTTTGATTCGATTTTGTCTTTGAAACGATTTTGTTCTTGGTGAAGGTGAGAGGGTGTTTTGAGTTGAAACGCGTTGCCACATTTCGACTCTGCGTAAGAGCGATTCGAGGTAGTGATAAGCTACTTGAATCGAGGGTGCTTTGAAAATGCGATGGAAACGGTAGTGCCCGTTTTCATGCATTTACTTAAGGAAAAGTTAAACCGAAGCGACTAGAGCCACTTGGTCCAACATGAGAAAACCTCGGGATTGAGCTTGCTCATTCCCGGGATTTGTGCTTTTGCAAAAGAAGGGGTGCTTAATCCTAAAAGGCTTAGGCTAGGGAAGACTTTTGAAAAAGTGTTTATTTCGAAAGAGGTGTAAAAAGGAAAGGGCCTTGAGCCGTTTGATTTGTTTTTGTGAAATTCCTCAAGAATAGGCTGACATCCTCGGGTTTGAAAAGAATTTTGCAATAAAAGGGTTGTGATGACCGCAAGTCGTGCGGCCGATTTTGAGCTAGAAATGTTTTAAAACGTTTCATGCTCGACGATGTTTGGTGATAGTGTCGCTAAGATCCTATTGGTGGATGCTCGAAATGGCGTTTAAGCTATTTGAGTCGAAGGTGTCAAAATGCGATGAGGACGAGCTTGCTCGTCCACATGGATTTTGTCAAGGGAGAAATGGATCGAGGTGGTTTGAGCCATTCGATCCGACGTTAGAATCCACAAGATTGGGCTTGGCCATTCTTGGGTTTGGCGAGGGATGCTACTTACTGGGTTGGTTTGACAATGAGTTGTTTGAAAGGTTCGAAAAGGCCAAGGGTCGTGAGTTTGCTTTGAAAACTCTCCAAAAATGTGTTCCCATTCTTGGTTATGCTTTGTGAAAAAGCACGGGATAACTGGGTTAGGATAACCATTGGTTATTTAATCCATTTATGTTTTCAAAGGCTTAGGGAAAGTGGGTTGTGTGACCTAAGAAAAAAAAAGTCCACGAGCTAGGGTTTTGAAGCTTGCTCGGGTTTTTGCTTGTTTTTGTAAAACGAAGTTTTGAAAGATGTTTATTTCAAAAGTTTGTGAGAGAAAATCCACGAGCTCGAGTTGTAAACCTTGACTCGGGTTTTGATAGTTGTGTAAAAGGAAATTTGAAAAATGTTCATTTCAAAAGTTCGCGAGAGTTTTGTTAAGATTAGATGTTAGTTGTAAAGAGTTAGATGTTAGTTGTAAAAAGTTAGTTGTTAGTTGTAAAAAGTTAGTTGTTAGTTGGATGTTAGTTGTAAAAAGTTAGTTGTTAGTTGTAAAAAGTTAGATGTTAAATGTTAGTTGTTAGGTTCATTTATACCTTGAAAATTTTGAGTGAGTTTTCGAAGATATGCAATGCAAATGAATTTTGAAAAAGACTATATTGTATAGCCTCGCACTCGTACGTATGACTCTTGGTCGTTTGGTCAAGTCTCGTATACCTCCAACCGATTTGAGTACGCTTTGGCAGGTGCCTTTAACCCTTCGCCCACACAGTATAACGTGTAGGATACGAAGGAAGCCCTGGGGCGGTCAAATCAGTTTGCTACGGCAAGCCGTGGAGGGGTGAGAGGAAGGTTAGTCCAGAACGTGCCTCGTCGAATGGACGATGCCTGCGTTTGGAACCACCTCTCGGGGTGTTGGTGTGTGAATCCGACTAGATTCGACTCTAACGGATATGCTTAACTCATGTATGTTGATTGTTCTCAAGTCGTTCAAGTCTCATTTTTATTTTTAAAAGAAAAAGCTAGTTTTAGTTTTAAAAATAAAACCTATCCCCAGCGGAGTCGCCAACTGTAGGTACCGGGATCAGACCATGGAACCACTCGACGTCTTGCTAAGGCCGTGAAGTTAAAACGATTAAGTACAAAAAACCTTTTAAAACTGTTTTGGAGCCGCCACTAAATTATGAGGGAAATTTAGAACCCGCCTCCATGTCCTCATGCTCAAAGACACGTCTTAGAGTTCAAGGCACGTCGACACCTATCCGTCTAAGGTTATTGTGAAACCAGATTCGGATTCGGGTGAGGGTACTTTTCTAAAGCATAAATCAAAATAATGTTTTTATGAAAGATCTTTTGGAAAAGCCTATCAAAAGATAGCCTCTACTAGACTTGAGAACAATGCAAAGAATGATACATGAGCCTAAGTAATACGCTACGTACAATTGCGATAAGGATGTAAAAATAATGCAAAAGAGATTGATTAAACCCTCAGTTAAGCATGCTTAACTTGTTAACGAAAACAGTTCAGTTTAATGACGAATTCATTTTAAGTGATTTAGATGCAATAAGAGGATTTGCTAAAATGCATGCAGTAAAATAAAGTTCAATTAGCCATTGATTTATTTTAGAGAGGTCAGTTGTTTATGCGACTTTGGAAAGGTGTTACGAATAGGGTGTGTATTCGAGGTGCATGGCCGCCTTATGAAAAGCAGACTTGCGTACCAAAGCCGAGGTGAGCCTAATGTAGGCTCTTGCTAGTCTAAGAAGTAAAGAAAGACCTTAATCCATGGTAGGATTAAGTATTACCTGTCTCGAATCAGGAAACTGGCAGCGCTTCGCTTCAAAGGGAAGAATTCAACACTAGAAAAATGAAGAATTCAAAGGTGTTTATGCGGAAAGGCTTTTGAGAGGGTTTTGAGGTGTGAATTGTGTCTTCTGTTCTGAATTATTGTGTGTTTGTGAGTGTGCTAAAACCTAGGAAGAAAGGTTGAGAGGAGAGGTGTTTTCATGTGTGGAAAAACTTATGTTCAAGGGTCGAGCAAAGGGGGGGTATTTATAGTAGAGTTGTCGTAGAGAACAAGGAAAAACTGGGAAAATACCCGCTGAGCAAACAGCAAGGGGTCTTGCGATTTGCTAGGGTAATCGCAAGGGCTCTTGCGGCTTGCCCTATGAGCCGCAAGGCCTATTTCGGATACTCAAAGTGCAAAGTCTCCAGATTTCAGATTTCCTTAATCCGATTTACAATATCTTCGAAATATCCTTTGCTATCTCTTTGCTTGTACTACAAGTAGACCTTGTATGACCTTCTAGGGTTTATGTGGGTGAATTCTAGGGCCTAGGAAAGCGGGCCAAGGACGGGACTGGGCTCGGTTCTGGCAGAGCCACGAAAATGTAAAAGGGGTGCATCTTATGGCATTTTGTGAAATAAGACATTCCGTGAGGTTGTCTCGGGTGTTTGCTAGTCCTAAAAGGTGGTTTTAGTGACTGGGCCTAAATTTAGGTATTTAGGAGAATCGAATTGAACCTCGTTAATGTAAAAGGATCAATTAGACTATGTGTTTGAAAGAGGGTGTGCGCATGCCGATTAGGACCTGAACTCGAGACAAGCTAGACTCTAGACCTAAGGACACTAAGAGTGATGACCCATAAGGAAACCTCATTTGCATTTTAAATCACTTAACTCGAATTCGTCATATTTAGAACCATTTAAGTCAACATAAAAGCATGCAATAAAAGTCCATTGTTACATCACTGGGTTTTTGGCGGGAGGTACAGATTTGGGTATCTACAGAACTATAGTCTCGTTGAGAACTGTACTAACTATTATTGGCCGTTAAATTATACTCAATCTTACAGATGAAATTGATCCAATATCATTAAAAAGCTTGACGCTCTAATATCAAAATCACACACATTGATTTATGTTTTTACCATGTCACTAATCATATTATTGTTGAAAATAAATTGGAACTAACTAAAAATCAGGGCGGTTTTTTTAGCATGCTCTATGCGTTCTAAAAACACGGGTCCCAAATATTCGGGGCCCCAAAAAGTACAAGTCTAGTCCATATATTTCATTCAGTGTTATAAAAGTTGATGAAATTGACCCTGATTTTAAGGTTTTCACTGTAATCCTTCATGTGTCATTAAAAAGTTTATTTTCGCTTAGTGTTTTTTGCTTGGTTGTTGTGTTTTTTATCTAGTAAACCAATTTTGATAACCCTAATTCAAAATTGATTACATTTAGATTAAAATTAGGTTATCAAAATTGTTAAAGGGCAAGGGAAAAAGCAAATAAACCCCGATAAAGTGTTTACAAAGTCAATTTAAAACAAGAAGAGTTACAAGGGTAAGGGAAAAAAATAGGATAGAGACTTTTGTGGGTGAAATAGGTGAAGAATAGAAGTTAGATAGGGCAGAAGGAGAAACAATAGAGGAGGGGGATGAGGAGTATAACTGTATTAGTCAGATGATGAAGTTGACCTTTAAATTAAGTGAATTAAGGTGATGTTGATTGTTGATGATGAAAATGGAGATGTGTTTTTTGAGCATTATGATGAAGATGTGACATAGAAAGAGGTAGAGGAACACTTCTAATTAGTGATAGGCCACTTAATCTAGAAATTCATGTGGGTGAAGACATTTACCACTACAAGAATACCATATATGCACCGCTTTTATGAATGTGATGAGAATGATGACGACTTTGTTGATGTCGACATTATGTGAGCAATGACTGAAAGAAAATTTAAGAGAAAATTTGGGGTCATAAGAAAAGTGAGAATACAAAGAGATGAAATGGGGTAACAAATAAGGAAAAGATCGAGTGAAATGATTTAAAGGAAAAAATTAGAACTTTTCACCAGATTAGGAGGCAAAACACATGTAAGTAATCCTAAAATAAGTTCACATTACATTTGATGGTTTTTTGGATGGTACCTTTCGACGAAAAAATAAATAAATATTTGGTACTGTTTGACAAAAGGTAAAATATTAGGTCAATGTTGGGTACCTTTTGACCAAAAACTCTATATTAAAATATGAATAATACCGAAACATAGGACGGTCATTTATATGTGCACTGTGAAGTAATATGAATTCGTTAGAATTTTCATCGAAAATCACTTCAAAAACATAGATCTATTAACATACTTAATACCTTAGCATTGTTTTTTAATCCTAGCCCGACCCCAAAACCTATATGAATCCGTGCTTTCAGACTTAAAATACACTTGACTTGCATTTTACCCAACATAAACTAATCAAGCCCCTAACCCCGTCCCAATCAAACCAAACCCATTTGATCGTAAAATTGTATAGAGTTAAATGAAATTGGGATATTAAGATACATTGATAAATAATTATCATATGGTTTTGTTTACAATGCAGCGGAGAGAATCGATGAAGAGGGTAATTCGGTAGCGCTGACTTATCGAGATATCAACTGGATTGGAGTGACGATTACTGATATGGTGAGAATCATCTGGTCATATCCTCCCCTTGTTGATATGTTGTTGTTTGACTTGTGTGCTTTATGGTAATTTTTAATTTTCATTTTAGCTCTTGGATCACAAATTATGCCTCGAAAATTTGTTAAAATGTGGCCAAATTTTATTTATCTACGGAATTTAATAATTTTTATTGTCACCGGAAAAATATATGTCACGACAAAAATAATATTGTGGTAAATAATTGCTTGCATCACGGAAAAATTACACGTAAAAACATATAGTTAACCAACAATTATAGCCACGAATCTATTAACACTCGTGGCAAAAAGTTCCTAATATAATGTTTTAGCCACAATTATAGCCACGAATCCAGTAACAGTCGTGGCAAAAAGTTCCTAATATAGCTTTAGCCACGATTATAGCCACGAATTCAGTAACACTCGTGGCAAAAAGTTTGTAATATAATGCTTTAGCCACGAATCTAGTAACACTCGTGGCAAAAAGTTCCCAATATAATGTTTTAGGCACTATTCCTAAACTTTTGCGATCAACAATTATAGCCATGAATCCAGTAACACTCGTGACAAAAAGTTCCTAATATAATGTTTTAGCCACTATTCCTATAATTACGCGACCAACAATTATAGCCACGAATCTAGTAACACTCGTGGCAAACATTTATATACACATCATTACACGGAAAAAAAAAATTAGTAACTATCAGACTAAAATTGAGCCACTATTCCTAAACTTATGCGACTAAAGCACTAACCGTTAGTCAAATAACAAACTCCTACAAACATAGAAATTAATAACTAACTAACCACGAAATAACTCAAACAACAAAGCATTGAACCTCGATATCTTCCATTTTCTTCCACGTCCATGAAAACTCTTACTCATCATCACGTCTAGGTGGATTTTTGGTTTCCCATAATCCGTGCACGCAAAGCAAATTCACACACCCATCGATTAAATCGGGCTCGCGTTCTACAATGTTTAAAGCTGGAGGATATATACCATTGATAAAAACGCGTCCCCTTCCGGCAACTCTCTCCAACCCTAACAACGGCCGCCTCATCCGCCTCCGCCGGTGGTTCCTCACCAACCTCAACATCCACCCCACTCGTAATCACTTCCACCTCCTTTAACTCATCTCCAACCCTAACAACGGTCTCCCCATCTGCCCCCGCCGGTCGTACCCCACCAACATCAACATCCACCGCACCCATAATCACTTCCACATCCTTCAACTTTTTCTTCCTCATCATCCTCATCAACCTTCTTGCTCGTCTAAGCAACAATGTAAACGAAAGTCTCGGCATTTTTAATTGGTTTAAAATAAAGAGAGATTTTTTTTTCAAAACCTACATTTCAGAAAACAAACTAAATTTCAGAAAAACAAAGTAAATGAAAACCTAAATTTCAGAAAACAAAGTAAATGAAAGAGCAATGCACGTTAAATTTGTAAAAAGGAAGAACCGTTTTTGGGTGTTTTCTGCCATGGATTTTGAAAGTGATGATCGGTAAAACATTTTAGGTTTTTTTAGTGGGAAACTGCATGAATGAGTTATACTATGTAAGGAAATATTTGTTTTATTCTTTTAGCTCAATATATTATTTAGCTTCATTCTTTTTACGGTATTACTCATTCATGTACACAATTACTTACTCTTGTACACTTTTTACTCTAATTTTTCCATTCAATACCCCTTCCCTCTTTTCAATTACAATTTTTCCTCTCTTTAATATTCACAACTATATTGCATAGTTTCGCTATAATCAAGCAATTATGACGGATCCCCTACTCTTTCATGAGGTAAATCTAATAATTTTAACGGTTTTGCGAATAATTCAACATCATTTATTTAAACGGTTTATTAATAAACGCGATTTTGGGTGATATAATACGGAGTATGTTGTTAAAACATGACGATTAAGAGACGAATACGGGATAAGGTCGACATCGATAGTAGTACGTGTCGGTGTCGGCACAATTGTGTCCGCGTGGTCTTTGGTGCTTAGGGTTTTGGGTGGGGTGTGTGTAGACGTGTAGTGTGCACAACGAATTAATTTTTTTTTTTTTTTTTTTATATTTTTATTTAATAATATAATTTGTTACTTTTAATATATTTTTTTAGTTAATTAATTTAGTGTTTATTTTTTGTAAAATACTCCCTCCATTCAAATCCAAACTACCACTTTCTTTTTTCCTATTTGCCGAGACGACTTTTGCGAGTTACATATCTTTAGCTACGTTTATTCAAAAAATGTAAAAAATATATTTTAATTTTCTACTCATAAAGACGAATCAAACAAGATCATACATGAATATATCTACACTTACGTATCGAGAGATAATTGAAATTGAACGTCAAAGAGTGAATAGTGTACAAAAGAGATACTTGCAATTTGGATTTGAATGGAGGGAGTACATATTTTAACATTTTGAATAAAATATTAATTTTTTGAATAAAAAGAAGTGTACAAAAATGAGTAAAAATGTGTACAAAAATGAGTAAAAAAAAGTGTACAAAAGTTGTACATGAATGAGTAAATTTAAAAAGGTGAGAGAAAAGAGAGAGAAAAAACTAAAAGTGAAAATAAGAGGAGGGGTATAAATGGAAAATTGTGTACACTAATCAGTAAAAGTCGTACATGAATGAACAATACCCTTTTTTTAGGGTGTTGATCAACTGTACCCGACTTTTATTCACTTGTACCCTAAAAAAGACTAAATTACCCTTTTCATTTACTTCTCCCACATTTCAAAAACTAAAATATTCCCTCTTCTCTCTCTACCTTCAAAGACCACCTTCAAACATACTAACCACTTTAAAACACCACCACCGTTGAGCACCTGCAAACCGCCACCGTGCGCCCTTATCACCGACGGCCACACCCTCGCCCCACCACCACCGACGACCACGCGTGAACCCACCACCACCTGCACGCTAGATCTGGGCCGCCCCACCTACCTCTCTTTCCCGGTCAACAGCAGCCTTCTCTGCCGCCCTCTTTATGCTCCGGCCACCTCGCCATGAGCCGCCTCCGTCCCTAGCGCCCCACCGTCCAGACCACCATCAGCCCAACATGACCACGGCCAGGCCGAACCACCTCACCACTAGACTTGCGTCGCCCCTGCATCCTCACCCCACCACCGTCGACCACCACGTCTGAACCCTTCCGATCGTCTGCCTATGTCAACCACCACGCTGAAGCCCCCGCCCCTCCTCTCTCTATTTAATTTCCCGCTCAACCCCCAGCCTTCCCTTGAGCCGCCGCCGTCGACCATCGTTCCCAACCCGACCCATCATCTCTACCACCTTCAACCACCCAAACAACCATATAAAATCAATATAATCACATTAACAATATCCTTAGTAAATTAATGAACCAAACTTTAAAAGAAAACCGAGTGAATGAATTGAATGAAATAGGTAAAAATTGAAAAATTGAATGAATTTTAGGAATAATCGATTGATTTTAGATGATTTTAGGTTATTGTTGAGTTGAATATACTGAAGTGAGAGAAGAGAGAATTATGGTTTAGCAAGGGGGCAGAGGTTGGAAAAAAAATGAGTAAAAAGGGTACAACTGAATAAAAGTCGGGTACAGTTGATCAATTCCTTTTTTTTTATTGGCACACGTGTCCTATTTAGTATTAAACTAAAATTTAATTAGTTAGTTAGTTAGTTATTAAGATATTATTAAATTATTTACTCCTGATTAGTCTACTACAACTTCACTTGTTTTCATTCCATCTTATTTATGGCAAAAAGAATAATTGTTCAACTGAGGGACCCTTTTACATTATTTTGGTGTGACATTAGCAATTTAGCAATCTAAAAAATCTAAAAATGTTCCCTCTGTTCCGGTTATTTGTTAACACTTTTCATTTATGGGTGTACGGATCATTTGTTTACACTTTCCATAGATGTCTTTGGTGACCTATGTGTGGATTAGACCCAACTCTCTTAGTCAACAATCATTTGTTTAATTTTACTTCTTTAAAGCAAATGAAACCTTATTTGTACATATATTACGGAGTATTATTTTTTTTAGTTTTTTACTTTATCTTTTTACTCCCATCAATAAATGTGTATAAAGTAAACGTAAACAAATCGCCGAAAGAGAGGGAATAAAAAAGTAACCACTCATACATAACAATGAAATTGAATATGTTTTTTAATTCTACCCTAGACCTCCTATTTAAATAACTTTAAACTCTTCATAATTCCCGATTAAAATTGATTTAACTCAACAGTTATATTTACAATTGATATATTTTTTTTTTTAGTTTGGAAATAAAACAAACTATTCTTTTTATTTCCCAAGCGTAAATTACAATTAAATTATTTCTTATCTGAGGTGGATGAATGTAAACGCGAGTGTTAAAAAGAGTCGGGATGACAATTGGCGTCATATGTAGAGAGATAAGAAAGGGGGTTGAGGCCAGAGGTGACCGAGATGACGCAGGAGGTTGTGACAAGCCGTAGGGCATAGCAGGAGTTTCGTGTCCGAGAGGGAAATCAATGTCTGTCCCTCCAGTTCGACAACCACTATCAAGATCACCTATCACCCCCGATATCATCCTACTACCACCCAATGATGCCATCAACCGTTCAGTAAAAAGTTACTCTACCATCTAACAAGCCAAGCTTAAAAAAAGACTGGCCAGACAACAAATTCGAGACATTTACGACAAGCGTTTTGATTTTTGATCACGTACCCCTTTCTTTCATTCCAAAATTCGCCTTGATCAGCAACCCATGTCCGTGATTAAATGATGATTATAGTTATAGACTAGACTGTGGGAAAAATCCGGTGTACTCGGTACTCGTCGAAATACCGACATGTAAGAATAACTTGGATAATGATCGAATCGCGCAATCGCTTTCCTTTGAGAGTATTTCGACCCTTACTTTTGCCCCGGGTATCACGAAATCCCTCGCAGGATACGACGATCAACAAACCCTCTCGTTCTTGGCAAATAGAATCGAGAGTACACTAATGGAGTTTTGTGAGTTTGTTTAAATCAAAGTCAAAATTTCAGATTTTTTCATCCTACTTTTATCATGTATAATGAAGTATATTTATATACTTCTCCCATACATTAATGAAATAAAATATTTCTGATAAAAATTCATTTGAGACACGTCTTTTCACTAAAAAACGTCAAAATACCCCGCCAAATTAAAGCCCGAGATAAAAGTCCCCCGGAGCCGGCAACCCGGCGGCCGGCCCTAGACCGGAGCCGAAGCAAAAATAAAATTGGCGGAAAAAATGAATTGAAGGAGAAGTATATTCAACACCAAAATAAATTGGTTGTAGACTGGAATCGAACCCATGACCTCAAGGTCAACAATCACAACCTTTGCCAATTGTGATACTTTGAAATTACTAATAATTAAGTAGCTTCATTTAATATATACAATTCCAACAGTTATTAAAATCATCCAACCCTTCAAATCCTTGACCAAAATTAATTTTAATATATAATTTTGTACTTGTCTCAAAACCGTAAATTTAAACCACGTTCTTATATAAGTGTGCATACACACTCCCGAACATAAATTACAACCGTTCAAATTTACTCGACTTTGACCAAATCCCGACTACACCTAAACGGGAATCTAGCGATTCACTTAAATCACCAACATAGACTAACCAACAAATTACCCATCAACATTCCAAAAACACGGTCATGAAAGTTGGGGAGAAATCGCTTGCAAAATTTATGTTAGAAATAAAACCTACTAACTTCTTCATCTTCATCGTCTATCATGTCTTCCTGTTTCTTCGCTAGACCTTACATATTCATCTTCGTCTTTCTCTTCAATTTCTCCGTCAATTTCCTCCATGCTCTTGCTGCCAGCTCCCTTGTCTTTTAGACCAGTTTTCAGTACTACGGTTTCACCTTTCGACTTCTCCATGTCTCTCCTCAGCTTCTCCATATTTTTACATTGACGGTCTTCTTCTAGGCGTTCCTTCTCTTCCCGCCTTTTGTCGAGGTCATCCCTGAACAATGATTATACCATTTGTCACACTCCAAGCACAAGCAAAGCTCGTCATCTAGACACGGGATTAGTAAGAGGTACTGATATTTACTTGTATGTCTCCATGTTTTCCTTGCCACTATCTTCAATAGCATTAAAGAAGTCGTTCATTCCTGCACCAGTTAGCGGTGAAACTCCGACTGATTTTAGGTTTTTGTAAAATTCGTCGAGGACAAGAGACAGGCTTCGGGTTAAAGTTGATGTGTAAGACTGATCCGACTCAAGTGCTGCGTGGAAAACCTCGAAATCTTCCATCCACTGCAGTATTTGGAGAGACAAACATTCAGTTTACACTTTACAGAACTGTCAGTACAGTAAAATCTCAGCAATGTTCTTCACACGTAATATACTAACCTCCAAAGCAAACTGGTGCTGAGCAACGTCTGTCTTTGTTAAAAGCCAATACAAGCGGTAAGAGTGTTTTGTACAAAATACTACAAGCGTACAGCCGGGCTTTGAGAACGAGGTGTATCAACCACATACGTAATAACAGTCGGAAACGTAGAAGCAAAGGCTTCAGAAATCTACCCAGGGGTATCCACGAGTACATAATTGTTGGAACATTAATCATGAAAAATCTAGAAACAAATTCTCTAGATAAGTCTAGCAAAATAAATAATGTAGTGGCTTAATTTATCTAGAGAAATCTATAGAATTATCTAGGATATTTAGTTAGTATAATCTAGAATATTACTATAATCTAGAATAATCTATGTATAAGTATAAATATGTAGAACTTTTTCTCAAAATGGTGTTATTCGCAAAAGTATTTAACGAAATAAGGTTCACTTGAAACTTATTACGCTCTATGGGTCCACGTCACATATTAATTATTCCTCCGATTTTTTTTCTTGAAAACGCTGTCCCCCACAGCGTTTTCCATTCCCCAAATTTCCCCAACCCTTTTCTTCATTTAATTGCTTCTTAGTTTTCTCCCTCTTCTTCGTCCCTTCCACCTTAAAAAAATTTCTCTATTCTTCTCTCCTAAATCCTAATCCTAATAGTCTACAAAAACCTACTTTGTATCAATATCAAGAGTTTAAAAAAAAAAAAAAAAAAAATCAACTTCAATCAAAGCTTTTATCTTTATTTATTTTGACCTCACCATAAACTAATACGGAGTATCTCACAAATTACAAGTTAAACATGGGTATAATTGCTATACCACCTCCACAATTGGGTTTAGCCTCTCCAAATTACAACAAAAAAGGGGGTTTTATGTTGTTTATGAAGAAAAGGGTTGGGGAAATTTGGGGAATGGAAAACGCTGTGGGGGACAGCGTTTTCAAGAAAAAAATCGGAGGAATAATTAATATGTGACGTGGACCCATAGAGCGTAATAAGTTTCAAGTGAACCTTATTTCGTTAAATACTTTTGCGAATAACACCATTTTGAGAAAAAGTTCAAATATGTATCTAAACCTCATTTGTATGTGTAATCCATAACTCCCATTGTGGAGTTACTAGGTCTCACCCTCTCCCTCTCATATGTACACAAAAATATGTTCAATAATATAAAAACCATGTTCGGGAATTACGGGTCCACAACACAAAATACTTCCGCTGCCAAAATTCCAACAATAATCAAGCTGGTCAGCCCTTCGCTCAACGACAGATACAACCTACATTCAGTCATAATAATAAGGTTACCTCACTGGTGGTGCCAGATTAAAAGGCGCACCGAAACTAGCCCGAGGCATTTTCAATGGGCACCTAGCGTGGTATTTAAAACTTAGAGAAGTGGGAAAAGCATGTTGCAACAAAACATCTAGAACTCCTAAACAAAAAGCAGAGTAAAACATAAAGGTTCAAGTGTTCAGCCATCTCAGACAGCTCTTTCGTGGTCGTATTCCATATAAGTTTCAATAAGTTGGCTTAAGAATAACAGTCCATAGCACACGTACAAACCTATGTGTTTCTTGCGGAGCTCAAGAACAGTTATCGATTCAGCAACAGACCCAATTCTCGGGATACTTAGGTTAGGATCACAACGGAGAATATACGTGTACAGGGAGAGCGGCTCATTAGGAGAGGGTCCCGCAGAACGACTTCAGGAGCATCATCTTGGAGCGCTTTCTTAAAAACTGGATCCAACCTAAAGAGCACTTTCTTAGAACGACTCTCGGAATTTCTATTCTTTTCCAAAAAATATGTTTCGTTTCTATGTTCGAAACCCTTCGATGTCCACATTTCGCAGATAATGACGCCACAGAAGAAGTTAATGACATACTTTTATCTGTGGAAGGCCGAAGGCTGGGGTAAAGGAGTGGCCTTCATTAACGTTATTAATGTAGGGGGTTACTGGCCGGTAAATACTTCTCTTTCTTCTTCTCATAGTGTCGGTCATTTTTTGTCTGGTGTAAGAAACGAAGGGTCGTCTTTGCAGGTATCGGGCCTGCAGTGTAACCTATATGTGCCTGCTCCACTTCTTCGCCGGGGTGAAAATACCGTGGTAAGAGATGATATCGTTATAAATTATTTGGTGTAATACTCCGCACTACCTCTCTAACTTGTTTTTATTCACGTTTACTTATGTCAGGTACTATTTGAGCTGGAAAATCCAAATTCCGAAATCGTGATCAAATCAACTCGGGAAGAGAACTAGGCCTGTGGGCTGTGGCAGAAGCAGTTGCGGCATTTTTGATCTTTAACTCGATTTAGTTTTTCAGGTATACTACAGAATATACTTTATATCACAGGGGTAAGTACAACAGATTATGTTAGTCATGTTAGATGCACCCTTTGTTTATTTCCGAGTCGTTTGTCAACTGGTTTCAATACACATTGAATATTGATTTTTGTGGTTAAGCTTCGTGACTCGTATAAGAAACAATTATGATGCAGATACAACAACATATTACCGCATCAAAAATTCACAACTGTCAATTAACATTCGCAACATCAAAAACAAACAATTAGCTACTCAGGAAAGTACGAGTGTACAACTGATAAAAGAAAATCCAACCATAAATATTTAATACGACCGATAGACAAATTAACCAGACAAACCAACGAACTGATCAGTGATCTCTTGGTAGAGATGATCATCAAACAGAGAATCACTGAGGCCATGTTCCATTAAACGCTTCTTAACCTCTCTCGAAACAATCTTACCGTCTTCTCTGAATGCAACAAGTAGATTATCATGAGCCTCCTCATCACCTCCTAAAATGAACTTGTAACGCACACCAGCTTCCAAAGTATGGCGGAGGGGCATAACGGGCCACAACATTGTATCCAACTTAACATGTCGTCTGCGCACTTCATGTTCGCGATCCAAAGGAACGAACACGACTTCCCAACCACGGGCCTTTATTTCAGGGTAAAGTTCCATCAGTCGACAGCAAAGTCTTCCACAGTCAACTGATAAGCTAGACCAGTCGAGGTACACCAGCAACTTCTTCCCTTGCAGCAAAGACTGGCGCACTTTGAATGATTTGCCTTTACGAACAAGGCAAGTGCGGCATTTAGTCGCGCCTTTAAATAACGAAGCAGGGGTGAGCGACCTGAGAAAAGCAAAGCGTCGTTCCAATATTGAAGTTTTCGTGAAGGGGTATTCGGTTCTTCCTATATCTTCTATGATACACCTTCCCTCGATTTCACCCGGACTGCCGTTGGGGGGCAATATGACCAACCTATCCTCACCATATTCCAGGCCAAATGTTCGCGACATTCTGCGCCAAATCTTGTAGTCTACGGGAAATAGTAACCACGATGTCACGTTTTCACACCTCAACACCTTAAAGAGTACTTCCAGGTCTGAGTTTGTAAAGTCGAAAAGAGGTACGTATATGACAATTATCTCGAGCTCCTGACTTTTCTCAATGCATTCCTTATAAGTTGAAATAAGATTGTTTAAGAATAGACAGTCACAGTACACGTAGAGGCCTACATGTTTCTTGCTGAGCTCAAGGACAGTTATCGATTCATCATGGACAGACCCAATTCTCGGGATCCTTAAGTTAGGATCACAACGGAGAATATCATTGTACAGGGAGAGCGGCTCATTTAAGAGAGGGTCCCGCAGAACAACTTCGGGAGCATCATTTTCGAAAAATTCCTTATAAAATGGATCCAACCTAAAGCGCACCACCATATCTTGTTCATCAATGGCATCTCCATCGCTGTCGCGAAACGGGAACCATTCAGACCCATAGGAGACAAACTGTTCAAGAGTCCCCTTGTAGAGTGTAACAGTTTCCTCGGGATCCACCAAAATAGCCGAAAGGTCTACAGAGACGCTTCTTGTACGGATGAAAGAGTAGATATGATGACGAGTGTCGACACCAGAGAATGGTACTGTCAGGCACGGCAATTTAGAGAAAAAGTCATCAAAAGCAGCCTGCTCACAGTCCGAACTGGAGACTAATACAACCTCATACGTATCACGAGGTAAGTCAGCGTAAACGTCCATGATGGAGCTAACATAGTGGCCAAGTGTATCTGGTATAGGGAGCGAAGCGCAGCAAATGACAAGGTGTTTACGTACAACGACATCGAAACCAACAAGTTCACCACTACAGCAACGAACCAAGGAAGTCGTCTTAGCGTAGTTAGACAGAAACGGTACCACGGCCAAACGCATACCCTCAACGGGACGTTTCAGCTTCTTAAAATCCATATAATTTTTATTTTTATTTTCATTTTCAACCAAAACATTGCATCTTCTCAAAATCGACATACTAGAATAGAATCCTTGCCTCAGGGGTTGAGGGATACACTTTGCTGTTCTTGTTAGGGAAACAATGTACTCCGTAGTATTCTCCAATTTTTAAAATAAGGTAGTATTTTCAAAAAATAGAGCTATAAACAATGTACTCCGTAGTATTCTCCAATTTTTGACTGTGTTATTTTCAAAAAATAAGGTAGTATTCTCCAATTTTTAAAATAAGGTAGTATTCTCCAATGTGCTTCGTATTTTTATTTATTTATTTTTACTTTTTTTTTTTTTTTTTTTTTTTTTTTAAAGTAAAAATTTATGGTTATTGCCTAGCTTTTAAAAAAAAAAAACCTTCACCCTTTTTTTCAAAAAAGTTCTCACCTTTTATAAACATTTTTTTAAAATTGTCACCAAAAACCTCATTTTAACTATATTAAAACGTATATTTTCACTCGTAAAAACATTAAAATTTCATTTTATTTTTTCACATTGTGAGATTCAATCCTCGATTAATTACATTCGTAGTGAAAATATATTTAACAAAATTATTAAGAAAAAACTTACAAAAGGTAAATGATTTTAAAAATAATAAAGATGAAAGTCTTTAAAATTGTGGTTATAAAGGATGGAAGATACGGAGTACCAAATTACCCTTTACTAAATGAATACGGAGTATTTACAATTGTTCGGTAAAAAGTTACTCTATCATCTTACATACCAAGCTTTAAAAAACACTGGCCAAAGAACAAATTCTGAGACATTTTCAACAAGCGTTCTGATTTTAGATCATGTACCCCTTTCTTTCATTCGAAAAAGCGTTTTGATCAGGTACCCATGTCCGCGATTAAACCATGATTATAGTTACTACGAGACTAACCGGCAAAAGAGCAACATTGAAAATGTTTTATATGTACAAGCAATTGGCTTCAATATATTAGTCAATTGCCAGTATCAAGTCAACACCAAAGGTGTACTAATTACCCGTCAACATTCCAAAACACGGTCCCGAAAGTTGGGGAGAAATCGATAGCAAAATTTATGGTTAGAAAGAAAACCTACTAACTTCTTCATCATCGTCGTCTATCATGTCTTCCTCTTCTTCACTAGACCTTACATATTCATCTTCGTCTTCCTCTTCCTCTTCAATTTCTTCGTCGATTTCCTCCATGCTCTTGCTGCCAGCTCCCTTGTCCTTTAGACCAGTGTTCAGTACCACGGTTTCACCTTGCGACTTCTCCATGTCTCTCCTCAGCTTCTCCATGTTTTCACGTCGACGGTCTTCTTCTAGACGTTCCTTCTCTGCTCGCCTTTTGTCCAGATCAGCCCTGAACAATCATTATACCATTAGTTACAATCCAAGTACTGGCGAAGCTCGTCATCTAGATACGAGATTACAAAGAGATACTGATATTTACTTGTATGTCTCCATGTATTCCTTGGCACTATCTTCAATAACTTTAAAGAAGTCGTTCATTCCTGCACCAGTTAGCGCTGAAACTCCGACTGATTTTAGGTTTTTGTAAAATTCATCGAGGACAAGAGACAGGCTTCGGGTTAAAGTTGATGTGTAAGACTGATCCGACTCAAGTGCTGCGTGGAAAACCTCGAAATCTTCCATCCACTGCAACAGGTGGACAGACAAACATTCAGTTTACAGAACTATCAGTAAATTAAAATCCCAGAGCAATGTTCTTCACACTTAATATACTAACCTCCAAAGCAAACTGGTGCTGAGCAACATCTGTCTTGTTAAAAGCTAATACAAGCGGTAAGCGTGTCTTGTACAAAATACTACAAGCATACAGCATGTTGCTCATGAAAGTAGCCGGGCTTTGAGAACGAGGTGTATCAACCACATACGTAATAACAGTCGGAAATGTAGAAGCAAAGGCTTCAGTTATTATCGCTCCGGAGGCAGACCAGGTAAATATCTCAATCTGCCCAGGTGTGTCCACGAGTACATAATCAAGCTGGTCAGCCCTTCGCTCAACGACAGATACAACCTACATTCGGCCTTAATAGTTAGGTCACCAGCGATTGACAACGCATGAAACAATTATCTGAATATAAAAAATTCAAGTAATATTATTCCGTGTAGTTCACTCTTGTGGCTTGGGCAAACATAGGCAATTCATTTGGAAGCTTGTGCAGCACAGAATGAGCATGCAAAAGGCTTAGTTTCAAAAGGTGCCAGGCGCACCAAGACGACGAGAGCCGCTGCCATAAGATGCAAAGCAAAAGTATGCACCTAATGTACGCGAGGGGTAATATTTATGGAGAACAACTTCGTATTCTTCATCAAACAATTAAGGTAACAATGCCCAAGTTTTAGATCTTAAAGTCCCAAAGGGTATAATTAGGCATATTGATCAAGGCGAACGGCATAACAGAGCATATCGACGAAAGAAGACAAGGAGATGGCATGGTAGTACCTCAATGATGGTGTCTGTTACATAAGCGCACCTAAAGTACCCTGAGGCGTATCCATTAGTGCCTACTACCTAGCACGCTACTTAAAACTAAGCGAAAAGGGTATAAAAGCATATAACAGCAAGACATCGAGAAGTTCTAAACAAAAAAAGGAGAGTAAAACATAAAGGTTCAAGTGTCCAACCGTCTCAGACAGCTCTATTGTAGTCCGGTAATTAGCAACAGAATTGCAGGCTTGCAGTGTAATCCGTAGCTGCATGAGATATAAAAGCAGCCGACTCCATGTACAGTCGATTAGACTGCACAATTATCCATATAGATGCCAGAATATGAACTATCAAACTACAGGGTAAAGCTTAATCTATGTCCTAAAAATGCCTTTGCTTTGGGTTTAGATTATGAAACTACGAGCAATAGATTAAGCCAAAAGGGGGAGAACGTAAAATACAATCAACAGACTAATTAGCAAACGGATCAAATATCATAGAACTACAGAACACAATTACACGCTAACAAAGCATAACTCTTTACCAAATCTTATGCAGAACCAACAAAACTATAAACGGATTGTGGAGTCCCAAGCTATACAAGTTTTACCTCATCAAACTTTGTCGCAAACAAGTTCAGTGACGTCAATATTCCTCCATTGGGACCTAAATTGAATTGCTTCATCACTTCCTTGTACTTGACTGTGTCCCGAATATCAATATTTGCTCCAAATGGAAGCGTCATGACTGCTGGGTCGAGATTGATTACATAACCTCGAAGATTGGAAGCATGTGAATGACAAACCAGCCGATTCATGAACGACGTCTTTCCACTGCCTATTCACAATTCAGTTTATCATTAAATTCCACACTCACAAGATGACACCTTTACACAAAATCGGCAAAAACTCCGACACCCAAGACCAGAACACAATACAAAATGCGTAACCAAAAGTCCACAAAATGCACCTGCCATTCCGACAACAATGATAATAACAGGCTTCCTCTTGAATCCCGAAGACGGTTCCTCAATTTGCAAGTTCTCCATCGACTGCATGATCTCATCCTTTGTATTCTCATTCTCATTTTCATTTGCATTTGCATTTGCAGCGGAGTCATGCATATCAGAATCAACCTCCATCGTTCCTAAGAACAATCAAGCTACTAAATGATCAATGAAACTCGAAAACAAGAAATTCACAAACCCAAATTTTTGTTTACTAAGCATAATATGGGCAAAATCACTTTCATATTTAACTATAGACGTGTTAAACATACCACCATACCATCATGCTAAACATACCACTTTCATCTATTGTCGGTTATACACCGTCTTCTACGAAACTTACTCAATAACAAAACCCCAATTTAATATCTGTAAAAATACCATCTTTACACACAAGCTAAAGCAAAAGTGGCCAAAAAACCCTAATTAATCAGGCCCACGTTACTGATAAAATTCATTCGAAGCACAAAAAAACCCAAATGAACACATGAAAATTACCAGACATAAAAATAATCGAAATAAATGATTCTATGGTTATATAACTAGTAATCATAAATTGCATAATAGATGATCTCTAAACATTCAATCAATTAATTGAAAGATTAAAAGTAAAAGGAGAATCAACTGACCTGTAAAATAGAGAGAAAATAAAGAGCGATTAAATTGGGGGAAAGTAGGTTTGATTAGGGTTTTTAAGAAAGGGTTTTGGGGGTTTGTTGAAGAATGCTCTTCAATTTGGGGGAGAAAATTGAAAGAATGCGCGGGGTAGGGTTGGCTGGTTGGTGTGTGTACTCACTTGAAACGCATATGAATAATTGTCAGAAATAATTTAAACTGATCTTTTTAGTTTATAAATAATTCGAAATTGAATTAATTCACGAATAATTTTAAGTAGTAAACAATTATTCTAATAATGTGCTTTGATGATTTCAATCGACTCTAACACATATAAAAAATGGAAGCAAGTTAAAATTGATCAAAATATATATTATTAGAATGATTTTTCAATAGTTGAGATTATTCGTTAATTAATTCGAGTTTAGATTATTTATGAAATAAGAGGACCAATTTGAATTATTCTTGACAACTAAAATATAATTCATTGTCGTTACGTGAAATTGTCTCAAATTATTTGAAGGTGGGGTTGTACGTAAGGTGGTCTGAACTGATAAATTGGATCGACTTAGATTATTCAATTGGTTCATTTTCAAACAGTTAGGTTCCCGGGTCTAGTTTTTTAGGTGGTCCAGTCTTTGGGTTTATAGGTCCGGACCGGTCCATATTTTCTAAAATGTTGATGGGAAAACAAATTTTTTGTTTAAGAGTATCCGTCTTAATTTAAAACGAGTCAATAGTTTGATACGGAGGGTAACACACAACTATAAGTATATAGGGAAAAACAAAAGAAATCCCTCGTGTTCATGTAGTCATGTCATGTGGAATAGTATTTTGACCTATTTAACTCATCTTTCGTTCCTTTTTTTTTTTATTTAAAGTTTATATTTACCATTTTTCTTTTTTAGTTTGTCTTTTAAGATTATTATTAACTTCGGTCCCACTTTAATTGTGAATGGGGGAACCGGGGAATATTCAACTTGAGTTCGATCCATAATTTTTTAACTTTCATTCGCCGTACTCCATCGATACACTTCTCATACCCAATGTGATTTTTATAGTTTTATCTATTGTATTATTATGTTTGTTGAAATAATTTGTAAGTATGGATTGACGTGTTGTAACCCTAAACATTAAACACTTCCTTTCCGGTTGACAAAGTAAAATAAATTATACTCCGTATTACAATTACAAATTGCAATTTTTTTTTTTTTAAAATTGCTTTATGATAATATATTTATCTTTTACCTAGAAATTCAACAGGTAATTTATATGGAGTATTTCTTTTAGCAAGAAAGGAGTGCAATATAAAGTCTTCCAACAAGATTTTTCTTTTTAGGAAAAATGTAAGGGGCCTATCTAGACCTTGTCAAGGGGCCGGGTTTGAACGGCCCGGCACGGACCCGGCCGGCAAAACCCGGACCGAAACCGGCGGTTCAAAAAGTGACCGGTTCCATCCGGTTCACGGGCCAGTTTCGGTTCCAAATTTTGAGACCCGGCCCGCCTCCAACCCGGCCGGAACCCGGACCCAACCCGGCGGGTCGACCGTTAGACCCGGACCCGGACCCGGCCCACCGGGTCAAACGTTACTCAACGGTTTTTTTTTTTTTCCTTTCTTCCCTATAAATACCCCCATAATCCCTCATTACCTTTCACACCAAATCATTCATCTCTATACTTATCTACTATTTCTCTAATTAATCTCCATTATTTACAAAGTTATAATTTATAATATATTCACATTTCTAAATAGCTTTTTTTTTTTTGCAAACTATTGAAATTAGATTGTGGAAAATTAAATGTTCAGAAAATAAGAGGGGAGACCTAAAGTACTAATTTTTTTTTTTTTTTAAGCTAAGTATGGAGTAGTAAATTGATTAACGTTAAAATTTATTCCTGTGAAAAAAAGGGATAAAAAATTTTAGTTTACAAAATGAGACAAAAGAGAAATAAGAGGGACACATGGCATAACAGTATTGATCTATTTTAAAACAAAATTTCCATAAATAGCAATACTTACAGGAACATTACCTCCTTAGTTTTTTTACTATTTGTGATCATCTCTCCCACATACATTACTCATTTTCTACTGCAATTCACCATTGTTTCTGAACAATTTCTCTCCTTTTTCTTTCACCAATATTTCAAAAATGTTTAGGTATACGTTTCAACGCTTCTTTATGAGGAAAAAGACAAAGAAGCGGAGAACGATGCATGGTCTCAACCCGCCAGCGGTGAATGCAGGTGATGGTGTGGTTGGAGAAATAAACGAGGGTGTGGTTTTGGGTGACGGTGATGGTGTGGGTGTTAGTGGGGGGAGAGTACGGGTGCAGGTTCGAGTACCGCGTTGCAAGGTGAAGGTGGTGATGACGGTGGTAGTGATGGTGGTAGTGGTGGTGGTGAAGGTGGTGATGGTGGTAGTGCTGTTGAGGGTGGGAGAACACGTGTGGGTGCGAATACGAGTCCTGGTTTTTCATTGCAAGGTGAAGGTCAAGGTCAACGCTTTCTTTAGAACTTGTGTTACAAATTATGCCACAAAAATTTGTATAATGTGACGTAATTTTATTTAGCCAAAAAAAAAAATTAATTTTAGATGGCACAAAAAAAATTTATGCCACAAAAAATTATGTGGCAAATAATCAACCACAAAATAGTCAAACCTGTGGCAAACAAAATCCATTTAGGCAGTTATTTATGTTGCAAAAACATCTTTGTAGCCACATATATAAGCCCCATATGTGGCAAAAATACCTATTTAGCCACAAATTATTTCATTATGTGGCAAAAATACCTATTTAGCCACAAATTATTTGCAAAAATCACAATAAAAATTAATACAATAGCTTAACATCACAATAATAATAAAAAAAAACAACAATAAAGGCTTGCACCGACCAACTCATCCTTATGGGCAAACCTTTAGATCCGGAGGATGTTATGGCCAAGGTCCTCCGTGGTTTTGACTACAACGTTTTCAAACCAATAATCGGAGCGGTTCGAGCGTGAGACACACAAATTACGCTCGAAGCGCTTCGTGGGAAATTGCTCAACCATGAGCTTTTTCTCAAACAACAACCCAATACCAATCTCTTTTCACCCACGGCTAATCGCCTTTCGCCACCACCACCAGTCCCGTGGCACACTACGAACCACCACCAATAATCCTTCTCCCCAAAACCAGTCCCGACACCAGCTCACCACTAACCCTAACCCATGGCCCTTCAAAGGCCGTTGTTAATGGTGTCGCCGTGTGGGCCATGTAATCGCCCATTGCCCTCAATTTCGGGGACTTTACCCCACAATTGTATTTCCCGAACCACCATTCTGACAACAGCCCTACCAAGCTCACACCATTACCAATCACGGTGCATCGGACTCAAATTCAACCTACCTCCTGGACAACGGCGCCTCAAACCGGTGGGGGGGAACGTTTTAATAATAATAATAATAATAATAATAATAATAATAATAATAATAATAATAATAATTTTTGATGATCTCATTAAAGTGGGTATTTGGTATAACCATGGGGTGCTCATCTTGTCTTTAATTGGTCTCTTAGTTTGGTTTCTTTGCCTCTTGGTCGGGGTTTTCATGGTAGGGGTTAATGGTGGACAGTTTGGGGTTTTCGATCGTTTGCGTGTGCTTCAGTTTGGTGTTATGGCCTTGGTCTCGAAGTGATGGGATTGTGTGTGTGTGGGATCTCTTCTGTCGTGGATGCTGCTTGTTCATTAGGTTGTATGAGCGTTCTTGGTTGGTTTGGGGTGTTCGGCTTAGATTGGTTTTGGTGGTACAAGCAAGTTTGGTGGCGGTGGTTTATCTCTAGATAGATGTCTTTATATCAAAGTGATCGTCGGTTCTCAATGATAAACGCTGCAGTAATAATAATAATAATAATGATAATAGTATTAATAATAATTTCTATGAGGTGGGGTGTCCTGTCCCTACCTCCGTGGTGGATGAGTTCGGTAGGTTTCATAAGCAAATACAAGGCTTCATTGATCTGTAAGTGTTCGGTTTTGGTATGTTTCGTTCTTGGAAAGCTTTCCATGACGATTGTGGCCAGGAGTTTGGTTGAGGAGCATTGTTCCATAAGGTCTATTTGGTTGCTATTCTTCTCGGTATGCAATTCTTTTGGGTGTTGGGTTAGATCACCAAGATGTAGGAGTTTATACTCCATCGGAGGCGAACTTTGTTGGGTTAGATCACCTAAAATTTCTACGCTTGATTAGCGTAAGTATATCTTGTTCTTGTCACTCGCTAGCCCAAAAGTTAAGAGGACCTCTAGAAGACATCAGCGATGCTTATACGGTTGGCGACAAGGCTCGAGGCCAAGTTTTCGTACTCCACCTACCTATTTTGGATACCGGCTGCAAATCTATATTTGTAGTAGAACTAATTATTATATATGATCTTATTTGTAGTTTTTGTTGTATTTGTATCGTAATTGTAATACCCGACTTTAACGGTTGGGAGCAGCTATTGTAATGCAAATATTTCACTATTGCCAAAAAAAAAAAAAAAAAATTCTCCAAGGCAGGGCTAATAATGAGATTTATGAGTTGAGCCCGACTCGAAAAACCGTCTACTCAACACTATCAGGCTCATCCTCCCTCTCGTGGCTTCATAAATTAGGACACCCTAGTTATGATGTAATGAAACTAATTAATAATAACAATTTTCATTTTAGTTTATCAAAATTTGCGTATTGTGACTCATGTTTATTAAGTAAAAGTATTAAACTACCGTTTGCAAAATCATCATTTACGACTACCGCACCACTCGACCTCATTTTTCCTGATTTATGGATTAGCCCTGTTTTATCTCGCGAAAAATTTAAATGTTATGTTACCATTGTCAATGACTTTACCAAATATGTGTGGCTATTTCCACTTAAACAAAAATCTGAAACAATTCAAGTCTTCATTCGCTTCAAAGGGCTAGTTGAAATATACTCCCTCCGATTCATTAGATTGGTAACATTTCAATATGGCACGATAATTAAGAAAGGCAAAAAGAGTGGGTGAACAAGTGGGAAAACAAGTGGGGTAGTATTTAATTGTGAGATAAAAAACTTTCCAAAAAGGGAAATGTTAACAAATGAAAAATCACCCCAAAAAGGAAAATGTTACCAATCTAATGAATCGGAGGAAGTACTTTAATAAACCAATTCGTCGATTTTTTTTTTTTTTCCGATAATGGCGGTGAATTTCAAAAATTAACTCAACACCTCTCTCTAGGATTTTTATAAATGTTTTTTTTTTCTTCCTTTTTCATTTCACGGAGTAAAACTCAACTTGAATTTGGTAAAAACAAAACCGCGAAAGTACGAGGGGTCAAATACTCCAATTCACACTTAAGGTATCTAATTTCACAATTAGGGTAAGTTAAGGGAAACTACTTTCGTGAAAATCCAACTCAAGCTCAGTAGTCATAACTAACAAAAGAAAAAAATTATTATGTATGAAATTAAAAAACATATAATATTACTAATTATTTAAAGTATTTTTTTTTTTTTTTTTTTTTTTTTTTTTTTTTTTTTTTTAAGTTCAAGATTTACAATTTGCTACTAGTAGACCTGAAAAAAGGCTCAGTCAATCAGGTGGAATTTAAATCGGGTTAATTTGGGTCTGGTCATTTTGGGTTTGCTCGATGTATCAGATCGGGCCCGGTCGGGTCACTTACTCACTTTGGGTTTAGGATCTATATATATTTGGTGTTAATTACGCATATCAAATCCGTTATTTCCAAGTCATTTGAAGTTAACTAGCGTACTTTATACCGGGTCTATTTGTTTCGGGTTAGGTCAATTCGAATTTGGGGTCAAGGCATTGCGGGTTGGATCTGGATGGCTCATTTCGGGCTGTAATTATCGGGTCAACTATGGGTTTTGTGTTAAATTTATCGGTCAGGTCAAAAACTATTTGACAACCACCAACCGCCACCAACCCAACCCTCACTACCACCACTACCACCTCCCCGCCCCCCACACCCCTACCTAGAGGTGGCAATCGAGTCATGTCGAGTTCAAGATCAGGTTCGGGATGGGCTGGGCTGGGCTGGGCTCACTTCTCCCCAAGCCAGCCCACTAGACCCACCCCGTCGGTTGGCCCAACCCAACCCATGGCCACCGCTACTAGTACTCTTGCCCCAAAAATTCAGTATTATTAGAGTGATTGCATAGGGTATTGAATAATTATTGTGTTACATAGGGAGTAATTTCAAGACATTAAATGAATAATACGACAAAAAATATGAAAAAAGTATTTGCCTGTTAATACACATCTTTTCTTTTATGCCATCAAAATAATTGTAACAGATGTATATCTGATACTCCGTATGTATTTTCGCTCGTGCTGCGATCACTTTCATCGAGAACAAAACCGCAATCGCAGTTATGATTTACATTGTCAAACTCACCGGCCTATATACACTTTGGCTTTGAATTAATATAATTGTATCTCGAAAAAAATACAAAGCATTAAGCATCAGTACAACTGTTGATCTAGATTATGGCATGAAAGATATGGACCCGTTCAAGCAAGTTTATCGATTTACCGAGCCTAAGCAAGGAATTAGTCTCTTGAATTCTGCATAAGCTCAAACCACTGCAACAGGAACAATATTATCAAACTGTTAGAACAAGAATGGTAGATGAGCAATATGATTTACTTTAAATTAGAGGAAGCGGTTTGTTACCTGTCTCAAGAGATCAGCTAGGGTTCTCGGAAGCGCCTCGATGTTCCTTAGCACGATGTAGTATGGGAACGGGAAAGAGTCGAGATATGGCTTCTGAAGTGCCACATTCTTGTTGAACGACCAGCTCTACAGGAAATAAAGGAATCATTAGCCATATGACAGATAGACGTGGCGACCCTTGTAAGATCTCTAATATCTAAATATGAACTTTATTCTCATGGTAACATCGTCGTGAGATTTAATCTTCTTTAGGGCGAGTTCTCAACTTGGATCAATGTCTTATATGTTGTAATTCAGTGATGGTCTTACGAAAAGACTTATCATAAAACTACAGAAGTGAGCCACAGATGTTGACATACCACGTAATCGATGATAGACTTTTCAGCGCTGTCGAGAACTAGAAAGGCGACCATACGATTACTGCTCAAGAGATCCCTCACACGCCGTTTGAGCTTTTCCGGATTGTCATGAAAACGGCCGTCAGCTATTATCAATACAAGCTGCTGTAACGGGTTCTGACCAGAAGGTGCTCTGGTAGTCGCAGCCGCGTGCTCTAGCATGGTTTTCAAATACTTGAGAAGATCCACCATAGGCTCCTCGACAACGGTATTCTCTTGGTTGAATGTCAGACTTGAGATCATCTGCTTCATCAAAAGTTAGAAATACGATGAATAAGGTGAGCAAATACAAAGAAAATTCAGTCAAAGGTTAACTTAGGTGCTCGAGAACTAGATTAATAACCTGCATGCCAGCTTCTCCTGTTAAGGGTTGATCGAAGTCGTGCAGTAGATTCACATTTCCTTGTCTCCCAAAGCTTGTAACAGCTAGTTTCCCAACTTCCAGCTGAGACAATGCACGGCACACGGTAACCAATGCTTCAATGGCAAAATCTCCACAGCAATTCTCAGACATACTGCGGGAATCATCCACCGCAATCACAACTTGGTAATCACGTTTGTTAGGCTTCGTACGTCTCAACCATATCTTATCCTTACGATAGTGACTAGCAATGTAAGGGATGACCTGTTCAATGTGAAAAGATACGAGTAAGATTATGAATAAGTGCAACTCACAGAAGGAGAATATTAATATAAGAGGAAATATATTTACTTTCTTCATGTTGATCCTTTTGCCAGTCCTGTAATCGCCTTGAAGTTTGCTAGCCAGAGTAGGCTCCATGATGAGACGCAGCTGCTCGGCCAACTCCTGAGACAACCTTGCTGTTCGTAGTTCATAGTTTCTCCACCGAACACCGGCATTCACTCCCATGTCACTGAATTGCTCAACAAGATTTTGTACTCTCTGAGGTTCCTCCGCAACATCTCCCATCTCACTAACCAGGTTTGTATCATAATTCATGTAGGAATTTGTCATTGCAACTAAACTTTCCCCAGGATTTCCAGGGTGAATATCATTTTTATTGTGTGGTTCAGGATCATCAACAGACATCGCCTCATGCGTATCTGGAATTCTCAACGTTTGATCAACCTTACTAGTGGACACTGAATGTCTAGGGATGTGCTCGGTTTCAGTATCCTGACGAACAGACTCCTCAGCTTGACTATCCTCGGATACATCAACGTTCGCCCGGTCAGGCTCTTCGTTGCCAATATTATGTTCCATTTGGTCAGGCATCGCCGGTCCTAGCGCCTGAGTTGTATGCTTTTCGGACTCGGATGTATACCTATATTCATCTGCAGCCTCATCCATCACTTCATCGGCAGTTTCATTGTTTGTTTCTGGGAGGTCGGTCGACACTTTGACTCTCTCTTTCCAGTCTTGGAGAGCATCCCCCAAGTCTCTAAGCGGGTTCGGTTGATTTTTCTCAAAGGGAGAAAATTTTGGCTGCGGTTGTTGCGACTTCTGTTGGTCATCTGTTGTATTACCCTTCAATGAGTTACCGAAGAGAGAATCTGCCTGTTTCGAATTTTCTGAGGGGGTGAAGTCGTTCTGAACATCACTATCCGCGTTTTGCATCTCATTAAGATGTTGAAGTGACGAGCGGGTGTTTGGATACTGGTCAGCAAGCAAATCAGAATCCCTTTGTTCAGACACGTCCTTTGATGGATTATCAGCACGACCATTCAATTCATCTTTATCTTGATTCTCGGAATTCTCCTCGGGCTTATCATTTAATCCTTTAGATTCTGCTTCTGCAAGAGTTTCATCATCAGGGACATCTTTATCATTTTCCAAGTCTTTATTCTCCGCATCAATCTCGTTTTCTTCATTTTCAACCTCATCCACTGCATCAGTCTGATCCACATCCATTTTGTCGTCTTCTTCCGCAGGAGTTTGACTTGGCTCATTGAGATCTATGTCCGTGGGATCAGTAAACATATCATCCTTGTCAACATTCATCGCCTCAGTTTCGTCCTCACCCTCCATCTTATCTTTATCCAAATCCACATCATCATTATCATCACGACCGTTATCTTCTTCACCAGATGCATCAGAGTTACCTTCATCATTTCCGTCAGCAGCAGCAGAGTCGTCTTTAGCTCTAAGCTCCATGTTACTCGGATCCCTGTTGTCAACAGCAGACCCAGGCTCGTACTTCTCATTGGTGGTATCGAGATCCTTATCTTCTTCCTTGTCCCATAACTTCTCATCTGCAACTTCACCATCTTCTCCAGTGTCCCCCATTTCATTTTCAGGCTGATCGACCTCATCACCTTCATCATCCCCATCCTCCTCTCCAGAATCTTCACTTACGCTTAAAGCAGGAGCAGCTATGTCATTCTCCATTTCGATTCCTTCCTCATCCTTGCTTGGAATTTCTTTTGAATCATCCTGCTTTTGTTCCTGTCAACATGACACCACCACCGTACATATAATGATGCTAGAAAATTCATGTTTATAATATGAAAATATAATGAAGCCACTACGTTCAATATTTACCTCTTTAGTCCCCAGTAGCTGATCTTCATCAGTTATTTGTTTACTAATGTCGGTTTTTCCGTCGCCTTCACCCATGCCGGTTCCACTAGCATCTTCAACCTTTTCATCAGCAGACTCCTCAGTCGGAGTCCCGTAGCCTTCAGAAAACAAGCAAGCAAAAACTTCGGCGAGATTGTGAGTCAAAGCAGAAACCTGTGTGTGCAGACAGACAGGCAGTTAATTAGGAATTGAAGTAACATCACCGAAAACCAGAACCTAGATAAGCTAAAGCACCCAGCATACCATCTGGTGGACAGCTAAAAAGTCGAGCACAAGACCATCACAGAAGGTGAGTGCCAGAGTCAAGAGTTCTTCAAGGTGAATGAATTGCAGACTGGTTTTCTCGGATAGACCACTTACATTAGCTAGTTTACCCTAGAAAAAGAAGGCTGGATCAGTGCACGATTACGAAAACACTAAACCAAAGCCGTGAAAAGCTTAAATATGAAAACTTACAGCAGATGAAACTATATTATCAAGTTCATGTCTTAGCTGGTCCAGCTGCAGATCTGCTGCGTAAGAGTCGAACAGATGTTTCCATGAAGTGATCTTGTCTGAAGATGCGTCAACACGATCACCCCGGTTACACATAGGACCTAGTTTCTGAACTATGCTGCTGATGTATGTGCATGTATTATCGAGAGAGGAGCATATCTTAGCTTCCATTTTCAAAACATCTTCAGCTAATAACGGAGGGTTTCTATCGTGCTGAGAACGGAACTGATATTCTAACTTCTTTGCCTGCAGTGCAGATATAAAACAAGCCTCTTAACATATCGTATGAACTACGAAACAATTATCGGTCAGCAGAAAAGAAAACAGCATTTATAACGACATTGGAACATACGAAGTATAGATTTACCTTTTCAAAAATATCCTGGAGATGTGTAAGCAGAATATCAACTGCCCTCTTGTTCATTCCCTGATCACGCAAAGCAAGAAGTTCCTCGTGAAGCTCGCGTATAAGCTGAAAATTCTGAAATACGCACTGCTCCATATCTTTGGTAATCACAATAGCCCGCATTTGTGCTGTAAGCTTTATTGAAGAGCCACCACCAAGTAGTTCACCATCTAAGAAAGCCTGGCAATGAGCAAAGAGAAATGATGACGGTTTTTGAAAGTACAAATAGCGGACAAATATAAAATGGGCCAATTCACAATAGATCACATGCCAACCTTAGAATCCTCAACCAATCGAATTTTTTTCGAAATGAAAGTGATGATGTCGTCCGCTGCAGATTTAATGTTCCGGCAGGAACTCATATGGGTACTTTGAATTGTTTTGAACATCAGCGACTCCTCATCCAATGTTGAAAACAAGGAATCAAACAATTCCTGAAAAGAGATAAATAATCAATTAAGGAATAAAGATACGTTGCAGAAACGCATTGAAAAAATACTAACAAGCCATCAGTCAGGAAACTTTTAGGGATAAAACGCTTACTTTTTGCTGCCACATGCATTGAAGTAGAGAATGTTGGCCGGAACATATAGTGATTCCATCACCCTCTCCACCAATCGGAGAACTACAGGTAGACAGCTTTTTCAGACAGCGAGAGAGTTCTCTCACGTTTGTCAAATGCTTGGCAAAATCATAAGCAGAAGCACGTTGCTCCATTTGAATTATCACAAGGTGTCCAAGAAAGCAAAGTGATCGATTAACCTGCACAATAACAGACAAACACCTGTCAATGACAACATTTCATGTCAAAGGAATTTGTACTTTGATTGTAGATCACAGTGTCACTCTGACATTTGTTATAGCACTTTTAAGAAGCATTAGATCACGGTGCCGACATTTGTTTTAGCACTTGCCAATCCACAAAGTTGTCGTTATTATTGAAGCATCTTTGATCATAAGAAGGGTGAATCTAAAATCCATATCAGATAATTATGCGAAAAAACACATATACTTATTGACTACCCCACGATATTTACCTGATCAGGATTGAAATCTTTGTGAAAGTTAAGCGATATCTGTTCCAGATTCTTCACTGATGCCAAACTCTTGAAGTAGTGTTGATTAGCACATCTCCATTTCTCTTCTAAACTACAACTGCTTAAACTCGATTGGTGGATAGCTTCTTCGGATTCTCGAGCAGACAAGCTTTCAAGCTTCGGCAACAAATGGTGCACATCATATGCAGGCAGAAAGAACCACCTATCTGACTCACAACTTTCAATTTGATCCTGCAGATTTGCAAGGTTAAGAAGGAAAAAACATAACGTGGAATTCGAAGATGAAATGGTTGAAGATGAAATTTGAAGTGCTAGGAACAGGGGAGATCGTCAAACTACAAAAAATAATGAACAGATGAGAAAAGCAACGTGATAAAAAGTTCTTACATTCAACAGGCCAAGCTTAGACTTAAACAACGAACTGTTTTCCAACAGCTTAAGAAGATTAGATTTGTGTTTCGTCAATCCAGAACTCTCTAACAACTTCAAAAGATCAGAGAATGCCCTCGTCTTTAGTTGTGATTTCCCTTCTTCCTTCCATATATCTGCAGTTTCTACTACAGTTCTACAAATCATTTCAAAGCTGTGCCATGCACGATTCCAATATTCTTCATACGCCAGGCCAGGACACGCCGACGCAGAATGATACCCATTTGCAATACCATCCACTGCCAGAAAAACAAAGGTTTAGTCTGGGTTTAAGATTATACATCTACCTAGGCATAAACCACTAATAGTATGAGCTGAAAGGTACCACTCCATGAAGATAAAATAGTCGAACGTAAAAGACATTAACTCATATCTTCAATTTCTCTTTTATATCTAAAGAAGGGGTATAACAGGATTGACTTTTTCCATACCAGAATTAATCACAGAATAGAATATTTTTCAACCATATCCCACGATCAAAACAATTTCCCGAATCACATAAAATTGACGTTAATGTACATATTAGTAAATATATAACCTTCGACACCATTGGAGAAAGGGATTGCAGACTGTGTTTGTAGTCTTTTTCCAAGTGGTAGGCGCTGCACAACATTGCCAAACTTGCTCTTCCATTCATCATGCCATGCAACCCTATACAGTATTATACACAATTCATCGTGTAAAAATAAGTGTAACAAGTTTGAAGAAGCATAAGGCATCAAACGCAATTAAATAGTAACCCACCTGCTAACATTACTAAACTGAGATATGTCAAAAGTGGAGAGATCTTCACTCTTGACAGGGGTGTGGCCAAGCTTCAACGTTTTCAAACTCTTCTGCGCAGATGCCTGAGTAAGGACAAGCATAACTGGCTGCTGGAGTGCATCCTACATAACAAAAGGGAGGGTCCAAGGTAAGTGTTAATTCCTCCGATTAAAAAAGGATACAAAGAAGTTACTAAAGGTCGATTAACCAAATACCCTACGTGAACCCACTGATTATCTACTAACCAAATACCCTACGGGAATCATAAATGAAAACTAAAAAAAAAAAAAAAAAAAAACATACAGTACCCAGATGATCGAGGATTTAGTTTATTTGTAGCAACCAAAATAGGTACCAACGCTAACCCCACATAAAATACGACAAACCCAGCAACCAAAATAGATACCAACGCACTTTGCTTAAAAATTTTAACTTGGTAAAAATGTTCCAAATAATCTACGGAGTAATATTTTATACAAAATGATTTACTCACAGTGTATTTTTGAACAAGCTTCTTCAACTTTTGGCGGTGCCGTTTTGAATTCTCCAAGTAAAAGTGTTTTTCTGGACGCTCCCATCGACACAGCTTCACAAGATCTCCAAGCTCCTTTTTAATACTTTTAGTGCTGGTTTCAATGTGTTCCATAACTCTGAAAAAATAACCAAATCAGCCATTTTGGAAAAACAAGATTACTAGTTAATACTTTGAAGCTGTAAAAGAAAACACTGGCAAGAAAATGAACTCACGCTGGTAGCAATCGCACATAATAGCCAAACACATTGTAGAGAATATCTCGGTTTTCCATATCCGTACAACTGCAGAAATACGCAATATGTTTAAAATTGATACAGTCTAACCAATAGCAATTTAGATCTAATAAGAGGCTAATGAGACCCGCCACCTACCTTGTGTAGGACCCAAGGTAAATACCAGCATTAAGCTGTCCAAAAAACGAGAGTATAAGCTGCAATCGTTTTCTGAATTCGCCTAGATTGGATGTCCGAATCAACTCCTCGAGGCTGCGGAAAGGTTACACATTAACGTCAGCATTACCTTCCTGTGCAATACTACTAATAAAGATAAGTCAAGCCTCCTAATTACGTCAGCAGTACCTTTGCAAGGTCGATTGAGCATATTCAACAATATCAGCACTGTTCTTCCGGTGCAGAACTGAGTACAGGGGAAACCACAACTGCAAAAAGAAGTTGATATAGATTTTAACACCATAACAATAACAAAATAAGTTCTCTTACAGAGCTACAATGCAGGTGAATTGGTAAATTAATGAAAAATAATGCATATAAATTTACCTTTCCAGCATTCATCTCAATTTCAACAAGCACTTCATCCAGCATTGTCTCCCATGAGTCAAACTCCATTGCTCGAAAATTGGAGATTAGAGAAAGTAAACGTTCCGATTCATCTGTCACATTGCACCCAATCAGTTTAAATCCTGGTCAAATATTGGTGAAACGCAAAATACAATAAATCTTGCTTAACCAAAAGTCAAAATGCATACCATTAAGAGGAAGTTTGGCTCCATCTTCCTGAAGCGACTTGACTCGGCTGACCAGAAATTGCAGGCCTGAGAGAGCCTGGAGCACACCAATAGGAAAGATAAGTGGAAGTAAACTGCCTCAAAAACATTCTCGTAATAAATGTCCCTCACCAATTCATCATTATCCTTGTTTTTATTTTTTAATAGAATATCAATAATTGTACTGGGAGTACAGAAGACGAGAAATTTTAACACGAAATTCAAAGCATCAACATCTATAGTCCTGTTGTACGAAGGTACCATAGATAATCATGAGCTTCAATGAAACTCCATCAAGCAGAAAATACTACTGTCTTAAACTATGTTCCTAACATAATACCCATATTGAACTTGGTGCACAGAACAAAAAAAAAAAAATCTAACCGGAGTACTAAAATTAACTGACGACTTCTGTTGGAACCTTGGAGGTATAAAATAGAGCTATTTGAACATTAACTTTTGTCCAGCTTAATAATGATTCATCACAGGCATAAACAGTGGGTACAGGAATCGATTCAGTACCTGGGCAACAGAGGTGCTTGAGGGAAGAGCCAAGAGCATCTCTGTAATATCCAAGATTTTCTGCAGTCCTTGATCTTCATATCTCACCTCTAAAAGGGAAAGTACTCGTTCCCTGAAAGCGAGGAGTAACTTGACCATGCCTGCTACAACAGGGGGATTTGGCTCCTGAACAAGTTAAGCTGTCAGCAACGTCATCACACAAAAATAGGGCTTGCTAACCATAACAATAATTTCTGTACCTTATAAAAATTTCGCACGCCTGTTGATTTTTCAGATAAAGGAAACTTCTGTTCATGCTCCAGACAAAGACGGAACATATGCTCAGCAACAAGCTTAGCATCCAAGCATGAAGAATCCAATCCCGTCAAATCTGAAAACAGAGAAAAAATAACGAATGTTATTTTACTTGATAAATCCAAAGACAGATGTCTAACAAGTTTCAGAAACAATGAGCCTACCTTTGACAACAGAAGCTCCAAGAGTATATGTTTTGATGAACGAACGTATCTTATCAGCATCAGAAAAGTGTACAATGCCAGGCTACATAATAATTGAAACTAAATTAGAAACTGATACTCATATGTTGCCACGCTACTCAATTAAAGAAGCATACAATACCGAACAAGCAATTCATACAATCGCTTGTGAAAGGTATACACTTATCATTTTGGAGCAAACAAAGAGAGACGAAACAAATGAGGTATGTTACAAACAGATAATCCACATTTAAATGCCGCGTACAAGAAGCAAACAAGATTAGATCCGCACATGAGATATACGCTTTGACCTTGAAACTACAAATAAAGAATAATGTAGCATATCCATTCACAAACTATCTCAGGTTACATCAGTAAGCAAGGAAAATGGTTAACAGAATATATACATGCCAAAAAGTCGCAAAAGTCAAAACCTCATTAAAGCATGCAATAATGACGCAAAGACAGGTTTGTATGAAAACGTACTGTTTCATTAATATTGCTTGACCCAAACAATTGAGTGTGCGCATTCACCACAGTATACATCATAGCCTCTGGAATAATGCTCCACTGATCAGAGCTTTCAGACTGATCAATAGGACCCTGCAAATTGAAATACTTCGCTAAATATATATTGTGAAAAATTACGATACACTATGATTAAAAGGTACATATTTTACCTTTTCTAGGCTTTCTTCATCATGAAGTAACTCCTTCCACTCTGAAAAACTATCACTTGAAAATGAATCGCCCAGAGATGACAGGTTGATTTCACAGACATCATCCAGCTTGAAGGCACGAGGTTTGAATTTGTACAATTGAGCTTCACTGTCCTTTTTTGTTTCTTCATGAACTTTAATATCCCTCCACCAGCTCGTAAAGAAATTGAAGACCTTATCAACTATCTGATATAGGGCATATGAAGCACAGTGAGTTCCCAGCAATCTCCACAGACAAGAGATTTTGCTATAGAAGAAGCAAAAGTAAGAGAGCTGCAGTTGTAAAATGCAGGAATCCTTACCCTAAAAGATGCATTATCAAGTGTTTTCGTAACACCGACAGTCTCCACCACATGTCTGAGCATGTTATCAAAAAGAGAAGCTTCCAATTCATGAGATGAAAGCTGTAACAACGTAAATGAGGTTAATATTTGAACCACAAGTTATTTAAGTTTATAACAGTTGACAAACATACACAAACCTGTTTCCCTCCATCAAGACTTTCAGTAGAACTAATAAACTTTTTGAATACATCCATCTTCTCAACCCAAACAGACATTGATAAATCTATGGTATACATGGGAGATAACAAGTCCATCTGAATAAGTCTATCGAAAGGATACTTGTGCGGGAATCTCATGAACGAATAGATAGCATCCTGCAATACATTTCATCAATCAGATAATAGATAATGAGATTTGATATCATGCACAAACATATTCAGCAAATACAGTAAGGCATTAATTACCACAACGCAGCCAACTGTGCTTCCTGGTATCCTTCCAAGAAATTCTGTCCGCAAGGCATTTGTTAGAAGCAACGCCATGCCTAATTTCATTTCATAAACTGCAACTTGAATGGGCTGGACAATATCAGTGTAACTACTGTACTCCTCGGATAAGCGGTCAACAAACTGGTTTGCTGTGACCTGAGAAGAAAACGCAAGATTCACAGTTTCGTATACGTTGACCATTTAATTTAAAGGAAGTATCAAGTAATTGGCAAGAATGGTAACAGACTCGGCACTTTTTATGGTTGAATTGAACTACAGTGAACACTTTCACAACATTCCTCTAAATGGGTTTGGTGAAAGGCTATATGAATAGGGAGGGCAATAAAGACATACCTGCCAGTTACCAGCTCGACTAATAAATGATGACATTGTCATATCAGTGTCCTGTAAAAGCTTCAACCCTAAGTTAACATTCTCTGAGAACTCGTTACACTCCTCCTTCAGCTTAAAAAATTTCCCAGGATCTGAGCGAAACACAATCTGCATACAAGAGATCAATTGGTTAGCAAAGAGTTATTTGCTACAAACTGGGAACTTCTTTGATGACTTTCATAAACCTTGGTACGTTGAATGAAAATTTGTCCCAAAGTTCGAGATTTCTATATGTAAAAGGCCAAAGGAGAAGAAACAGATAATTTTGGTGTCGCGGAACAAAGGAGTATTAACCGCATGAAACACAAAAGAGTTCCTCAAATATAGCATGTCTACTGGTGTCTTTCGCAGATCTTTGACTGAGAGCTTCAGGATTTTTGACATAAGACACACGATCGCATCAAGAGCTAAGAAAATAACCGAGACTTTGCAATACCTTTTCCTGCAATCTTTTGCGCTCCAATTCATAGTTCTCCAGTAATCTTGCCTTCTCTTCATCAGATTTTGTTGAAGAGAACGAACCAACCAAATAATCACAATGTTGTCTAACCTGGAAATATAAATCAAAGATTAACATACAGTCCTACATAAATAGAACATTCCAAGATTAGCCACAAAGCATTACAATCAGGAGCAGATAAAAACATCAATACCTCAATTTCTGTGGAGAGCGAATTACATTTGTTCACTAACTTCTCATACTTAGACCTATATTTTACAGCTGGATCAAGCTCATCACAAGCAAGAAGAAGGTGATAACGTAGTCCTCCAAGCCTCAACCAAACAAAGCTTATCCGGAGCAGTAAATCTAAAAAATAGACCACTGTTAGAAATTCAAGGACACTCACACGTGCAAAAAACTAAAAAAAAAAAAAACAGACAGAAATACTACCATCTGAAGAGCCTGCATAAGATACTTCTCTGAGCAATGGTTCAATGAATGGCTTCACAAGGGAAACAAATGTCTTATGCCTGGATGAAGCAAGAAGCGTAAGTAGAGCTTCAACATCCACTTCCTGAAACAAACAGACAATTAAAGCATGAAACCTTCTTACAAACATCGGTAAAGCTTATAGCAGCCAGTGTTATAAATCTCGAAAAGCTAAAACAACTACCTTCAAGACATTCTTTTGGAGAGATGCAAACCGTGAACTGAGTTCCATAAAGTCTGAGGTAGTGAAGGACTTCCTGTGAGCGAATATTATCTGCAAGCAACATACAAAATGATAAGGGCATGTGATAGAAAGAGACTGCCAAATACTTGATAGTACAACAAGAGCAGAATCTCAGATAGAATACCTGCTGAAACAAATAGCGTGCAGCATGTAAAAGAGAAAAGTGTAAATCTTTATTAGGCCTGACGCTACGCAGAATATTTGATGATGCAACCCTAAGCTTCAAACGATGTAAATGGTAATCCTTCATCAAAGATGTCTTTCTCCTGAAGAATAAACATGATACAACAGCAACGGTGATAAGCAACTTCCACACAAGATTGAACAATTTATAAACACATAGAACTAAGTGTTCATCCTTATATCACTTACATAATATGGCGAACAGTCTCTGTTTTCACCGGCTTGAAAAGTACATTAGGAAGCACAAACTCATAAGCAATTCTACCATCAAGTTCCTGAAAAGGAAAGAGGATTTTATTCGAGTTTCCGATTATCGACAGCTGTTACCACTGTCGTACAAGAATGAACTGAATATACCTTTCCAAATGCATGTCCGCTATTCCATAAGGAGGAATGCCAGTTGAACCACATAGCATGGACAGAGCTGACAACCTTCGAGCCAGCTGCATAGGGAAAAGGACACACTTGTTAGATTTAGACTTCTATACACTACTAAGATGTCAAATAAAACATACTCTACCTTCACGAGTCTCTGACCAAGCGTCAACTACCCAGACGATTTCCTGATGTGGTACGAAGTCTAAGGGTGCTCTCGACGAAAATTTCATTGAAAAGTCACAGGCACTTTTGAGTTGATCATTCAAGCCAGACAAAAACTGTAAATCAAAACATATATAAAATTCAGATGATCTAGAACACAATAACATCCCAACTCTAATGAGTTCTTGTTAACATACATTCTCCTTTAATAATTAAGTTACAGCATAGATTGTGCAGAGCTTCCCAATAGGTAAAAGAGACAATAATCTTACCGATTTGGAGTCCCTTATTTCGGCAACAACAATTTTTGATAAATCTTCGAGCAATAATAGGTCTATTAAAAGGCTTGTATCATCAGCTACCGGAATACTATCCATCCAAGTCTCAAAACCAGACATGTTGCACATTAATTCCGGAATAGTAGTACAGCATTTAGGAGCAGCAAGAGCGAATTCACGGATCGGAGAAGCAGCATTTGTCTCCAATTTGTTCTTCTCACTTTCGTATCTACTCAATAGCATCTGCATAGAAGACATATGATAGTAATTAGCAGAAAAATCTCAACTTGCAACCTGTAAGAAGGTAGTGTTTTTATGCATACCAGATACATCTCCTCCAAGCGCTCTGAAATATTTTTTTCCTTTTTGTCTAGACAAGATGTCATGCTAACACCTACATCCAATCCAATAAAAGAGAATAGCGTAATTTTGTATTTGACAGCAATAATATCTATGAGCTCGGACAAGAATTCATTCATTACACTATAATGTTAGACACATACAATCAAAAACAAACGCAAAAATTCGTACAACAAACATATTTTTAACCCATTCAAAAGAAATTTTATTCTGGGTTTTGGCACAAGAATACTTCTACCATCATTGCCGAGGTCTATTTCAGACCCACACTACACTGACAGTTATCTTTCACCATCGATTCTATATTACACTAAATTTTGATAGATATAACAGGTAGGAAATACTTAGATTGACACAGCACCAGGGAAAGATATCTATCAAGTGGAAGAAACATGAACAGCATATTTGGAAAACCTGTATAACCGCTTTCAAGTATTCATCTCAGGAAAAATACACCAACTATTTGTAATAAATAGGAGTACATGTTAATCCAAACTAACTAACATAGCACAGTGAATCAAAATATTCCTTTCGAGAATCTGTCTATCAAAAAACAATGTACTAAACAATGCAAAGGTGGAGAAGAACTAAGGGCATGATGAAGGTATGCGTGCTCACCTTGCATTGCAAGAAAACGTAGCTCAGGGTTGGTTGAAGCTGCAATCCCAGAAATGAGGTGGTCAACTGCAAACATTAATGCCTTCAGCATAGGGAACGCTTAAAAATTATACTACTCCGTAATACATATTATAGACAGACTCACTCGACTTTGTGAAAATGGTTTTAGTGGGCCAGACTCGCTTGCTGAAGGTAACAAATTGCTGGAGTTTGTAGAATATATCAGCAGATTGTGGTAGTGAAGGATGTCCTCCATATGCCCATAACAATGACTTCTCTGACTTCAATGAATAAGGTAATCTTCGATCCAGATTGTTTGCCATCATATCAAGATTGTTCTGGACGACAAATACATAGGTTTAGCATTAGTAAGGGGCCAGAAAAAATGGGCTACAGTATCCAAATGTGATAATACTACTGCTATTTACGAGATAAATCAAGACTACGCATTAGCTCATCATGACATGATAGGTGACTAACTTGATTTTGGAAAAAAAAAAGGATAAGTTCAGAGCCTCCATCCCCCTCTACAAGGAAAGTTCAAAGGCATCTGAACCGTCAAAGAATATGTAACATACCAACACTTTCTCCACAGCATCAGGGAAAAGTTTTCTCATTTTTAGTGCGATTTTGATCAATCCACGCCAATTAACTAGAAGAGACTCAAACTGCGAAGATGCAACAGCGTTCCATAGGAAGATATGCACGTCTATAAGATCAGCATAGGTTTGATGTAGACGATCAAAATTCGGGAAATCAATTATCACATTAAGCACTTCTTCTTCTAGCTTGCGCAAGGACTGCATCAGCAATTTCAAATCTTCGTCACCGCAGTTAACCTCAGAATCCCACTGTTGTAAGCTAAGTCTTAATAATCCAACACTTCTGATAGCATTGCCAAGACGTTTCGCAGAAGATGTTGATACTCTTGACACAACATCAACAGACTCCAAAGCAAGCATAGGCACTGAAAGCAAGTCAATAGCCTTAATTCTAGGAGAAAGAACCTCATCGCGTATCTGAAAGATACATTTCCAGATCGGGTGTTTGAGTTCTCTTCTAAGCAAGCCCTCCATAGAACCAATGAGCTTGCAAAAAGGCTGCAACTGAGTATCAAACCAGCTAAACCAAAGAAGATTTAACTCAATATCAATCAATCCAGTGACTTGCTCCATTAACCAATCAATTGCAAAATACAGCCTTTCACCAGTTTTCAACGAATTGGTATCACTAGCAGCAGAATACTTGATAGCTACACCATTTACTCCCTTAGGATACATAATTGTCTGCAACTGCTTCAAGTTTACTAAATAAATTGACTTGGACGCCTGGGATGTAAGCCAGTAATCTCTCTTGGAGCTTTTCAGCTCATAAGATGCATATTGCGTCCCAAGGTCCGCGAGATAAATACAACCCTGTTGAATGCAAGCACCCTTTGAATACCAAACAAAATCGGCAAGTTTCAACGGCGAGGGCCAACCACCAGGCAAACAAAGAGATGACTGTCCGTCAAAAGACTTCATTGCTTGTTTATGCTCGGAAACAATGTCTTGACTATTGACATCATTGATTTCCTTGCCAAATGAAGAGCAGATTTTAGTCAAATACAAGATTTCCGCTTCACGGACAATATCCCATCCTTCAGATTCACCTAATGATGAAAGGTACGAATGCTCCCAACTCTTTAAAATGCTCCAAAAAAGATCGTTCCCAGACATCAAAAGCTGCTGGAATAAGTGAACCCAACGTCCCAGTTCAAGATATGTTATTTCAACATTAAGGTCACGTCCTTTGCTCCTAGCATGTATATGTGCCTTTGCCATGGATTCAACCAACACCAAGGTGGGAATGTTGGACAGAGCAAGAAATGTTTTAACGTCGTCTAATTCAAGTTCCTGGATCTTATCGTCATCATATGTATCAAGTAGCCAGTGTGGTTGCATCACAACTATCTCAATCCCCCTGTTTCTCATTGCCCGGGAAACATCACCATGGCTTGGGTTAACCGTAAGAAACATCCTAAAATTGGGATGAGGATATAGTACTAAAGGTTTTCCATCGACATTGCCACATTCATTCACGATAATGAACCCATCAGATTCAGCTAAAGAATTGATTCGGTCAAGAACCTACAAAAAATTTTGTTTAGCGAGTTTTAAAACTATTAGATCAACACAATGGCAACTTAAAGAAATACCTCGTAATGAATAACAATGTTGCCTTCTAAACAATAGTATAATCTTACCGTTGGATTACACAGATTAGCATCCTCCAGCACAATCCATTCTCCATTCTCGATCGCTTTTATCAGCAGTCCAGCGGCCCATTCAAACTTTACCGGAACTGGCTGTCCGTTTTGAATCGCCTGCAGCTTATGAACTTTTTGCAAAACATTAGACAATACATCCAAATCCCAAGAAACAGACGAACTATGACTCCATAAAACTGACTTTAAGAGTTCAATAATCTCAGCCAGTAAAGACAGAGATTTTCGCCAATTTTCAGCGTCTATGTTATCAGACCTAGACATATGACCATAGTGTACATTAGACGAAAAATGGAGCCATTTCGTGATCAAGTCTTTTCTCTCTCCTAATAACTTATCAGCCGAGGAGTCTAACTGCAAGCTGCAATAATCTTTTACAAAACAATCAACTTGATTGACAATCGAACCAAAATTTCTATAGGCGTTGTACTGCTCAAAGGATCCAAGTAACTCCGAGATATCAGTTGCAGATGATAAATTTATTTCATTCAACACATTCCCAGTCAAGTGAGCAAGCAGCCTTATCATTGATGTCTTGCCAGATGCTGTTGGGCCAACCAAGATGCACAGCCATTGTTGCTGAATACATTGTACGGCAGCTTCCAGGGAATTTCGGAACCCTGGTAGAATCTTTAGCTCACTACCAATTGTTTTAATTGACTGCAACCGGTTCCTATTAATGGTAGCGCTTCCTACACGCAGGTAGTGATCATCTAACTCTATTCGGGGATAGGGGTTTATACAAGGCTTTGTTCCAAAAACTTCTGAGTACAACCTCACCACCTCCCTCCGATCTGTGGTGGTACGCATTCTCTGTACATAGACAACATTCAGGAAACAGTCCGCCTTTCTGTTTTCAGGTGCACCTGTAGTGTACAAAAGTTTATAAGAGAAAGCTATAAATAAAAGGATTCGTCAACTAAAATTGAGAATATCCATACCTTGAATTATCTGACAAGAGCGAATCACATCGCGAAGATTGAACTCCCAGGGAGAACCTTCGACAGCAAAATTGCGATGTACCATTGTCTCCTCATATAACCTCTTATTAAACAAAATCAAGCTAGAAAGTATGGACTCGGGAACTGCTGGAAAAAGTGAACGACATATGAAATGATGATCCTTTCCACTTAATTCGTCTACATAGACCTGACATAAAAGGAAACAAATTGTGAGGTTTGAGACTTATCACTCTATCAGTGACTCTCATCTATACCGAATACACAAAGTAAAACAAGAAATAGTATCTCAAAGACTTCAATCAAACAAAGAAACTGAAGACGGTACAAGCATAAGCAAATAAAGAGCAGACCTTGGTGAACCGATTCAAAAATGATTTCGGAAGACCTTTTCTCCCACCGCCTTGATGTGTAGGATTTTGACAAGCAAAGACCCTAAAAGAAGATGGGCACTTGAAAGAGCGGCCCAACTCTGGAATAAAAACTTCAGCTCGGTGATCCAGGATAGCATTTAACCCCTGCAACAAAATCCAGTGTTAGAGTTGACATGACCTTATCAAAGTAGAGGTGCATGAAACAACACCAGAAATAACAAAAAAACGACAAAATCAAAGAATGATAGATACCTCCAAAACAGATTGCTGAGCGAGGTTGATTTCATCCAGTAAAACCCAAGATCCCTCTCTTAGAGCCTGCAACGCAAGTTAATAGAAGAAACTAAGTACGCATTACAACTACTAAGAATACAAGCAAGAAGGCATTTTATTACCTGAAGTAAAATACCATCAGACCAAGCAAACTGCAAGCCTTCCTCACTCTCAATAGGTAAGTCGGATCCCAGAAGATCCATGATATCAGTCTGCAGAAAGTTGAGGAGCACATGAATAGAGAACATTTGAACAACAAATACAAGGTCATATGACACAAAACAGTAAAAATTAACCAAACAAGGAACTCCAAGATAACAAAATAGGATAATTAGTCATAGATAATGACCTGATCAGATAGATTAATTCGCACTACGTTGTGTCCAGAAAACTTTCCAATGGCAGTAATTAAACTTGTTTTACCTACTCCAGGACTTCCCTCGAGTAACACTACAATTCATGGAAGAGATTAAGCGCAAAGTCAAAAAGAAAATTAATAAGTAAAAGCAAATATTATAAACTTAACAAACCAGGCTTTCGGAGTTGCATAGCACGCAAGACGCGCATGACATTTCTACTAGTTGTAGGAGCCAAGAACTCAAACCCTTTCTCATCAATTGGACCACCACCTACACAATAGTGTATTCCATAAATTACAACATCACCCAAGTATACAGTCACCATTATAACAAAAAGTGAAGTGATACAACACTGAGCAAGCAAATACTCTCGAAAATTTAAGCAACAATGTCAAGCAACTTGGGTGTTGAAAGGCCATAAGAGATTCATAATGTTTACCTTTCTCGATGTAAAATGGACTAATACCAAAAAGATTATCACATTGCATCTCGTCTTCTAGTAAACAAGGAGCAGTGTTGACTTCAGCCCACCCATAATTCTCCATAAGAGACAGCTTAGATTCATCCAGAGTAGAATCCTGATCCTATTAAAATAGACACAAAAGAAACTGAATTAGTCCAATACACATCAATATAATATAAATATTAAACTTAAACTCCATTCTAGATCAGACTGTCAACAAATATTCTATCTAAAGGACCAGCTAGATGGCCGTGAAATTCTGGGCTTGCTATTATGTTACCAGAGATTTTGCAATTAACTGAAGACTGCCAATAACTGCAGGTATCCTTCGTTTCTCATTCAATCACTAAGGATTTTAACCTAGAAATCCAACCCCAAACTGCCAAGAACATAAAAAATGTCTGGCCACACTCAGTCAAAAGAGTACAGAAAAAGAGGTCTCAATCATCAGCCATGTTGTCAGAGGCCAATTATACTAATATCCAACCCCAAATTATTTAGAATGCCAGCAGATATAGAAAATAGAAAGCAAAAAAATTAAGAACAAACAGGCAGCAACAATTAGGTGAATATAAAACCTTCAAATGCTTCACTAGGTAGCCAAGGCATTTCTCTCTTAATTCAGCAGCTTCATTCTTCGATATACCAGTGCCTGTAAAGCAACAGACAAATAAACGAAGTTCAAAAAATTGAAAAGGAGGAAAAGTACAGAACCAACTCGCTTGTGCTATGTAAAATTTAGAAGATCTGATTGCACCATCCTATAGAATGCCCATGTCTTTACAGTTCATTGTTATATAATGTATAAGAGGCATTAAAAACATCGTGTATATAATGTTTTAGAGGCATTCAAAATAAAATGTTAATTAAGAAACATCAGTCAAGAGAGTGGCAAGGGAATGACCAGCCCACTAATTGTTTAATGCATGGAGTAGAAGCGTAGAAACAAAATAAAAATAAAAATAAAAACGTACCCAAGCTTAATCCATCAAGCAGAACAAGGAATGCTCCATGAAGAAACGCAAAATCAGGTTCTAAGCTCTTCATCGTGTTTGTAACAAAATCTAACCAAGCAATAAGGTCTCTCACAGTAAGGATTCTGCCTGTCTGGAGCTGATTGTACCACTGTAAAATTCAAAACCACCTGATGAACACAAATAATAAAGACAGAACATCTACGCTTCTCTACATCCTCACTTTCCCATTTAAGTTGTGTCCGGAAGACAAAACACAAACAATCTATCAATAATCTCAAACGCAGAAATTTTGTCTCCACCTCAACCATGAACAAAAAATACCAGTATAATACAATTATGAAAGAGATTGTTACTGATGCCTTATTCACTAACCTTCAAACATTTATACATAAATATACGTAAGGCGCGATGCAAAATGTTGGGAATTTAGTGCAGAGCCTTATTCATGTTCACAAACAAGCTATGCACACAGAAATTACCTTCTTCAAGCGCAAAAAATTCCGTACAAAATAGGGATTATACAGATAAACTTGAGATATTCAGTGAGGATGGAAGTCAAAACCCAAGAAAATCTTACCTCCCAAAAACTTGTAAGAGGATCCACGAAATGATGTAGTTCAGAAATGAGAAACCTGTGCAAATTATCGACGAGTCAGTTAAGCACTCAGTAATCATAACCAACCAAGTGATAGAACCATACAAAATATAAAACAATTGCACTGAGCTGGATGTACCTTTTAGCAATCTCCCTAAGCTCATCCAGGTCACTAACCGAAGGAACCCATATCTCGGTAAATCTATTACGTAGAGCTGGAGATAATTCCTTTTTACCAAAATCACCACCAGGATTCATTGTTGCAAGAAGGAAAAAGTCTTCATGAGCTGTTACAATCTCCATGTCCGGTCCACCTTTCTCAGCTAAAGACTGCAGGAATAATTTGCACAATAAGCATACTTAAGTGTGATTAAGTAACACAAAAACATGAACGAAAATCATCCAACTGCGCAAGCCCTTTGAAGCCAGGAAATTATGAGAAATAGTTGCCGTTAATAAAACCTAAATGATTACACCCAATAATCTTGAAGAAAAGTTACGAGGTACTTGCCAATTTTCTGTCAGGCTCGAGCACACTGTTCAATCTTTCCAACACACTATCATCGGCCAAAGAGATCTCATCAACAAGAAATAAGTCACCATGTTTCATAGCTTCCACAAGGGGTCCATCTTGCCATGTGAAAATTGTTTGCCATTTCTGGTACAGATGAGACAGCTCTTCTTTTAAATTCGCAAGATAAGCAATGTCTTCTTCACATATATCAGATACTGAGGTCTGACCCTGCTTACAGCTATCCAACATAGCTGTCAGCTGATTAAGGGTGGAAGGAGCTTTGCCAATATCAGTCGAGATGTTCTGTACACAAAACTTGTTATGATTAAAACAAATCAATAAATATTACTTCACAATGAAGACAGTAGGCCAGCGCACTGCTACAACATACCTCTTCATGAAAATGGGAGAAAGCATTGGAAATCAAAAGCTGCTCAATCAGATTTCTAAAGTCAGATGCTAATCTCGGCCTTTCTCGGATAGGATAGAACCCCTGATATAGAATCATAATTGATTAGAGAACATCAGCAGCATTTAAACAAACTATATAGGAGTCCAAATATCCAAAAAAAAAAAAATCGTGAAGAAATTGCATACTCACCCCAATAAAATCTGATGTCTCTGTATACTGATGACAATTCAGCACAAGTAAGTTCGCTCTAAGACCCTTGGCTTTTAGAGCCATGCTCAGTAGCTGGCAAACAGTAGTCTTTCCACCACCAGTTTCACCAACCAATAGTACAGGCTCCCTTAGCTCATAACATCGCTCCACAAGAAAGAACAATCTCTGCATACTTCTAGTCTGAACAATCCTACAACAGCAAAGAACCTTATGTTCAATGAAGGACGCGTGGACAAGTACCAAAAACAAGAGAAGACACTAATATTAAAGTTCCCCTAAAAACATGAAAAGCGGGATTCTAGATGAATATACATACTTTTGAAAACCGTCTGTTGGTAAGTATGTTTGCGCTGGTCCCTGCATAAAGTGAAAGCTCCAACTTAGCTCCAATAAGAAGTCAAAGCTCAAAAGCAATTTCTTTTAGTTGTCAGCGCTAGGGAGTCAAATGCCCATATTTAAGATATCGTGCCGAGCTCCCCAATCACCGATCAAATTTTAGGTTACAATTAGGCACAAATGATGGATATTAACCAAATACTATCAGTAAGGAACCGAGAAAAAATGCACTGGGTGTTCTCAATAACTTGAAAGTTACAGAAATCATAATTTTATCACTGCAGAAAAACAGCAGATTATCTTCGACTAACACGAGGATGAAAGGAGTTACAGTTCACGATGAGAGCACCTATTTCCTACTTTACATGAGATCTGTACTATTTCATCTTTCTTAACTTGAAATCAGTGAAACAGTTAAAATGATTTCTCAGTGTATAAGTAAACCTAAATTATCTTCGAAGCTCCTACGAAGTATCTTCTAAGAAGTTTCAAAACTAAGCAAAGATGGAATATGGAGTATGAAATAAGGAATAGAAACGACATAACTATTTTGAGCAAAGAGTTGTATGAATCACCTTGGTATACAGTTCATGAGTCTTTAGTTTCACTCTCAAGTACTTCTCTAGAACTTCCAGCACAGTGTTCTTCTCACTCTCATCCCGAAGTCGCTCGGCCAAAAGATGATAGCCATGTCTGGCCAAGTCCTCATAAGAGCACCCATCATTTCGGAACCGGCTAGCCCATCGAAACAAATCACGTGGCGTAATAAAACCATGTTTACCGGCAAAGACCTTACTGTTCTGCCTCCGCATCTGCAGTTCCTTCATTACGTCAATCATTTTTTTGGCGTAACTGCGAGGGACTTTTCCTTTCTTTTCCAAAATTTCAGTTAACTCTTCCTCGGGGATTTCATCAACATGCAGCTCAACAAACCGATTACGGAATGCACGTGAAAGCATCTTACGCCCCCCATAGACATTAGGGGGATTCTGAGTTGCAAACAACATAAAATCCGGATGAGCACGCACAGTTTCACGCAGTTCAGGCACAAAAATTTCCCGGTTATCATCCAATAGTCGATTCAATGCTTCCAGTACATCAGATGGCGCAAGATTCAGCTCATCTAAGACAATCCAGTGCCCATTCCGGACAGCCTTAACAAGCACACCTTCATGAAACACAAGCCTGCCACTTGCATCTGTGATATATGAGCCTAAATACTCTTGCAGATCAGTATGTTCATGATTGTTAATTCGCACAAACTCATGACCAGTTTTGGCAGCAAGATATTGCACAAGACTAGTCTTCCCGCTGGATGTTGGACCCTGTAAAAGAACAGGATATCGTTTGATGAAGACAGCTCTGGCCAAGCTCTGTACGTGCTCCGCAACACTTTTGGTTAGTACATAATCTTCCAAAAACTGCTCAGATCCAGGCCTTATATTGACTTCCAATAGACGTTCTAAAGGAATAGGAGCTGGCAATTTATTATCAGTTCCAAGCAAACACGATATTATCTTTTGATTCATGAGGTCAGCACTGCGACCATCAAGCAAGGTCATGAAGAACATGCAAAATCCATCATACAGAGCTCTCTTAAATCCCAACTTACTTGCTTTCCTTGTATACTCTAAAGCACGATACAGAGACCTCAAACTGTATTGTGGCCTCTGGTTAGCTCCATCCTGCAATCTTTCCTCGGAATCCTTCTTAGCGCCTTTATAAAACTGTACAATCTTAGATACTAAATTCTTGTCCCTATAACTATCGTCAAGAAACGTACTAACGAATAGAGACAAATCCTCATCATCCAACACATCATCCACAAAGTATTCTGTAAATCTGCTACGTAAAGCATAGGGCAAATCTCGCTTCCCGGCATCAGTAGCAGGATTCATGCAGGCAAACAAGCGGAAATTAGGATGTCTTTCCACAAAAACACCATTTTCTGCAAGGCATAACGAACTACTTTCCCGATCGAGGACACCAACGATTCTTTGCAATGTCTCCAGAGGAGCCAAATTAACCTCATCGAGCAAAATCCACTCACCACGTCTAAGAGCTGTAACAAAGGCCCCTTCAACAAACGAAAATATCATTCCTGATGACGCATTTAGCTGTTTACTTGCAATCTCGACTTTCAGAGAAAAACTCTCCCACTGTGCCCGAACTTTTTCTTTCATAGGCCTCTTCCGTTTAGTTCCAGGTCCACCTTTACCTAATTCAGTTACCTTTTGTACACTCTTACGAAGGTCATTCAATAGACGGGTCCACTCTTTCCTGTTCACGTTTTTTTGTAAACGAGTCCGTAGTACCTCATTATCCTGGAAAAGAAAACAGTATATCATGCAAGATGCAAGTGTACATGGTGAAGGCAGTTTAAACGAACTTCCTAGATATCAATACCTTTAGGGAGAAGGTTGACGAGAACAGATTTTCAAACTCCTTGTATAGAGGTACGCATATATGCTGAGGATCCATCGGTTTGAACCCACCTAAAAGGTCCGCCACATCACTCTGCTGACTTAGATTCTGAAGCATAACATAACAAATCTCAGCAAAACTAATAAAATAAGAGGCGTGCCAAGCCGTTACAAGGTGAAAAAGCTTATGTAACTACTGCAATGGAATAAAGAGTGGAAAGAAGCTAAAGTAGATACCAAAACACTAAGCTTTTGACCAAGTCGTGCTGCAAGATTCTGGACAAGCGTAGTTTTCCCAGTACCAGTTTCACCAACCAGAAGTATGGGCTCATTCCACTTGACACCACACGCTATCCTCTCCAATACATGGAAAGAACTACGAATCTCCACGAAGGGTTTCTTTTCACGTGAAACCTTTAACAAGTTAAAAAAACAAGATTACGTAAGACTATACGAGATTAAAAATTACGAAGTGCTTCAGAAGATAATTATGAATATTGAGACAGTCCTTTTCAACTTACAGTATCCTCATCACGTTGAAGAGTAACTCTTCCAATTTGTACAGCTCCATGAAACTCCTACATGTTTAAGTGGAAGAAGATATATAAAAAAGGGAACCAACCTAATCAACATTAAAAAAGACAAATCAAGATAAGACCAACCTGGAGTATGGGCCTATCAAGGCAATATAAAGTTTCTGCTCTTGTAAGAGGCACCGATAACATCTTTGCTATATCTCTCACAATATCAAGCCGTTTCTCCGGCGAAGGTAAATGGGCAGCAAAAATATCGACAGCCTGAAACAAACATGCTAATTTGTTATGATATGAATAACCTAGTAAATTTGGAGATATGAAACGGATAAAAAATTTACACAAAAAGAATATAACAAAGAAGATAACCAACCTCCCTATAGATACAACTGTGCATGTCAACTGACAGGCGATCCGCACTGAAGCTCATGCCTGATCCGGCGACTCTTTTGCACCATTTAAGAAGATCTCTGAGAAGTGCATGCTTCAATTAATATAAGAATCGCCGATAGCAAAATCTAGTAATCCAACACAGAAGACTGTTTATCATACCTCAAAGAGAACTTGCCAGAAGAATTTATATTAGAAGGCGCAACTAGCTCTGAAGCCCCATTAAGCCGTTCAAACGTTTCTGTACGGTTAACGCAATAGTTAAAACATGCACAGCAAGACTAAATTGCAAGCAACCAAGGCAAGAGAATTACCAATAAGCTTCTCAGCTACAGGCTCCAAATCTGGGTACCATGCACTCACAATATACACCAACTCTGTAGTACTTCCTGGCCTGACCATTACTCTCCTCCAAAGAGACGATAGAGTACTTCTACCTGTAGAAATGAGTAATGTCAAACTATCCTTTTATTAAAAAATGAACCTTCTTAAAGGATTCATAGCAAAGCAAACCGAATCAATACATGCTGAAGTAATACTATTTCTTTGCTGTGAACTGTATTTTTCTTTAACAAAGTCGTTAAGTAACTGACCTTCAGTGCAGTGATTTATATCAACTTTCGAGGTTGATATAGTAGAAAATAATCGAAAACTTCCCGCTACTCTTATAGCCTGCAAAATAATAAGTAAATAAAGTGATTATTATCATATGCTCTTGAGTTCCTCATACGTAATGCCATCATAGATTAGCAATTCAAAAGCAACAGAATAGTACCTCTCCGTAACCAGTCATAAAAGAACTATTACCCTCCAGAAGAGGTAATAAGATGGATTGTACATCTGACGCAGCTTGGTCTATATTTTCAAAAACCACCCAGAAGCCAGCTTTAACAGCCTGTTTTAAGGTAATCAATCAGATTATCATTAGTGCATCAAAAAGAAATTAAGAACACAGAGCTCAAGCCCAACAAGAAAAAATACAGTACAAACGAGAAACCAACCTGAGTCAGCGGACCGGGTTGCCATCGGAACTCTCCAGGTTGCTCCGAACAGACGTAACTTCCAATTAATGTCTTCCCGTCAATATGTTCATCCATATGTATCGAAAGAACTTTTGGCAAAAGAAAGAAAAAAAAAACACAAAAGTGGGCAAATGAGTCAGATGAAGCAAGACACTTAGTTATGAAGGTGCAATAACTCTACACCAGTGATTCAATTATTGAGTGACACAAATCCATAAACATACGAATTACCTCGATTTCCACTTTCCTCGGCTAACTTGTTAAGTAGGGCAGTCTTACCACAACCAGGCGGACCATACAAAAGCACAGGCCATCTCTGATTGACAGCCATAACAACCCTCTCAAAACAAGTCTTCATCGACGATGTCATGAGAAAAGGTTCACGATTTCTGATCATTTTGAAAGTTATGTTAGAGAGCAAATCAAGCATGGCTTTAAGAAGATTAAAAAAAAAAAAAAAAAAAAAAAAAAAAAAAAAAAAAAAGGAACAAATAGGGAACAATCATTAATATATAGCGTCATTAAAAATTGAGAAACAAAAAACTCTGAATTCAAGCTCATACGATAGTATCTTTTTTCTGAAACTATGATGGTAGCTATTATAGAATCATTGAAGAACAGTGAGTCCGCTGAGCCTCCTTGCTTGGGATCACAAAAATAAATCATATACTACATAGCTGACAACCTACCTCATTAAGCATTTTCTAGACCTTGTAGAGGATAGGTGGTCAAGAAGCTCCAGCCCATTAACAGCCACGGAATCTTGACCATTAAAAACGGGGACTCCATCTAATAGTTCCAAAGCTTTTGTCTTGCTAGTATACCAGCCCGCCTTTTCTATTGATACATCACAACGAAACTCACGCCACCTATCAAACGTGAAAGTAAAAATATTCAAAAGAAAATTAAATATAATCAAACGTGAATCTCAATGTATGTAATCCTCAGGATTCTACTCGTATTGCACTATTACACTGATGAATGAATAACAAATTAACACAGTGTGCATGCTGAAACTTATACCGCAACAAACATGTTAAATCTTCAGCAGGTTGAACACCAAAACTAGCACTCTTGTTTGGTAACCTCAGAAGAACACACAATATCTGAACCCCACACCACTTTATATCTCCTACAACTCCATGATCGGAATAAGTGTCAACACTTCTAGACTGTCGCACCAGGTCCAAGAAGCAGCACCAATTCCAACGGCTTGAAAAGTATTCTGGGTCTAGAAGGAGGAATCGATAAGATGTCCAAACAATATCTCTCATATGTCTCGCAACCTGCAGGAAACCAATACAAGTTGAAGATAGAACGAATTGTTATAAACAACAGTTGGGGGGAAAAAGAAAAAAAAAAAAAAAATTTGGTTAGCACCCTGTCACCCTGATTCTTGTTATTCAAGAATAGTTCAAAATGGCAATTTAACGGACCTCAAATCATTTTGAGACTAATGCTTTGTAACTGTTTATGGTTTTTTAATACCCAGGTTTTAATTGGAATTAATCAAGTCAAAAGTAAAGAGCTTCCTCAACTGAATCAATTGGGAGTCATTCAAACCAATAACATTCTGATTCATCAAAATGAACCAATAGGGTTCAACTAACTTTTCAGACAACAAATTCAACACGACGGCTGGATGACAGAGCTGTACATCATAAGCAAACACGCAGACCTTCTATACTTAAGGTACATAAAGTATGGCACCAAATCTCAGCAAGCAAAAAATGTGTCTCCATCCATTTAAATCAACCTAATTCTTTTATACTTCGTAATAACTTGCATTGCCAAAATGAAATAGACCTTAATGTAACAAAACCATATCATCAGTGAACTTCCAGATACAAATATTTCACAGGAAAATAGCTGTGCAGAGACAAGGGAGGGCCTTCAAAATGTTCATATAACAAACAAAATGCCAAAAATAATACTTACATCAATACTCAAGTCAAAATTTGATGTCATCTCTATAATACGAGCAAATGGAGGTCCTCCGAATTCGTAGTAGCAGTCTACCACCCTAAAAAAAAAAAAAACAGCCATTCAGTTCTACAAGCATATTAAGATCAGTGCATATTTGTCTATCATTGAAGATAATAGACACATAGAGCAAGTTTGTAACCTTGAAGCACTTAACATCTTGGGAAGAATATTACATGTAACGAAAATGTTATTCGTATTTCCCAAATTGCATTGACCCAATCAAGCAAACCAAGTACTACATAAAATAAAAAGCATGATGAAAAAACAGAAACCTACATATGTGCTCAAGCTGTTCCACAAATTCTGAGCTCAAAATAACAGTGAACGTCTCTAGATCGAGAAAAACGGCTAATGTCTCATGGTTTAGCAAGGATAAAATAGTAGGTTATTCATTAGAAAATAGATAGCTGGTAACAACATTAACAATGTGACGTGAGTGAAACCTAATGAGCAGAGTAAAAGTAAAGTGTATCGTGAAGAGCACGAACGAATATTATAAACCTTGCCACTTAAAATAGAACACAAAAGAGAAAATACCAACATAAGTTGATTTCCAGAAAAAGTAAAGGTGGTTGCTTACCACTTCAGAAAAGGTGCCAAGTCGAGAACTCGGCAAAAGGCAAGACTAGCAAGCTCATGAAGATCCAAAAACCGCCCATGTTTCGTATACACCTCAATCACTCCAACACTCTCTATATCATCAAATTCTTCACACCCAACGAAAAACCTATCATTCACAGAATTTACAACTCCATGTGGATGATCAAACCTCAACTGTGGCACCATTTTAAGCAGCTCAACCACACGCTCAACAATCTTCCTCGAGATTGGTCGAAAACAACCCATTATTGGTATTGTATAATTTGGGTGTAAAAACACAGTTGCCAAAACATTCACCACTTCATCCTCCTTCAACTCACAACCCTTCACAAACCCAACATAGATACAGCATCAGTTAACAAAAAAAACCCGTCACAAAAAAAACACATTAAACATCATAACAAACAAAAAGACTCAAACTTAATCATTCTACAATAATCCAAATGAGCTGCATATACAAAAACATACAATCAAAAAAACCGATTACAAAAAAAATTCACAATATTCAAATAAAATTCAAGCTTTATCACCCTAAAACAACTCCAATGAGCTCAATACATTAAAAATACACTCAAAAATCAAAAACCCGTGACACAAAAAAACACATTAAAGCATCAAATTCAAAACAGAAAAAAATAAAAATAAAAATTAGCACCCTAAACAATTCTAACGAGCAAACTTTATAAAAACCCATAACAAAAAACACAATAACACAACAAAACGATCAAAAAAAAATCAAACTTAATCACCCTTTTTTACAAAGTACATACCTTTTTTGCTAGAGAAGTGAAATTAGCTACAAAATTGAGTTTTGGGCATCTGAGAATTAACCTCTCAAACTCCATGTGCAAACTAAAACTTCCATCCAAAGACATTTTTGTCAGTGAATAATTGAGTAAAGAAACAAAATTGAAGTAACTGTAAAATGTGACAAAATTAGGGTTTAGGGTTTTAGCGGAGGTATGGAATGAAATTTGAACAACGAAAGGTTTTGGTGTGAACCAAAATTTGTGGGTTTTATAGCTTTCGTTTGTTCAAAATTAATTTTGAGGTTTAGGGTTTTTGGTGCTTTTTTTTTTTTTTTTTTTTTTTTTTTTTTCGTGCGTACATTAAGCCTAAATTTATTTATTTTTAAAATAAAACGACCACTGATTGTAAAAATGTTATCGGTATGATAGGTCGGGTTCAAATTGGTATTGTAACCACGAAACATGTCTTAATCTAGTGGTTAAGTTTGATATTTGTATTTGAAAGGTGATCACATTACTCGTTATGCAAATTCTACGGTGAGACCGTCTTATAGTATAAGACAATAAAAACATAGTTATTTTTGAAGAATAATAGCGTTACGTTTCATATGTAATGCGGTTACGTATGAATAGAGTAGCTGTAAATTGACAACGGCATATATAGTGTATAAGTGTGCAACGAAAATATTGTCAAATATGATATTAACATGTGTTAGAGAAATCATGTCACTAATATTATAATCAAATAATATGAGAGCTAAGAAAAATTATGGAATTTTGAATAAAAAAAGAGAAAATTTATAAAATTAGGGTTAATGATATTATTGATATATACTCCGTATAGTGTATCTCATACTATGAGACAGCCTCATAGTAGAATTACTCTTTCACTCGATAAAAGTAAAGCAACAATGTTTCGATCCGATGGAACTCATTTGAAAAGATGTGATATTCTTCCCCGATGAAATTTTCTTGAAGATTGAAGAATTTTAAATATCCTTCATAGACTGAAGATTTTTGGAGTATCTTAATTTTTTTTGAGGGGGTGTTAAAATAATCGAGAATGTGTAATTAATTGTTATTGTATTTAATTGTATTTATTACGTTTGTTTACTGTTTAGTATCCCCACTTACTACGGAGTACTATGTCATTTATATTTCTAATACAAGCGCCTATCATAGAAGAAGCCCCGAAGCCCCAGTGAGGCGGAGATCGGTGACATCGCTTGATCCACCAATACCTGGTCTCCCAAATCGAGCAAGAGACGTCACTGCATCATTCTACAAGCTGAATGGTATGCAACGTATGTGTAGCTAGACTTGATTTTTGGATTCGATTTGCTGAACTAAACAGTAAAAACATTGCTCAGAAAACCACAACTTGCTAATATATTCTGAAACTGTGACCTGACAAATTATATGAAAGTGGCAAACAGGCTATAGCATAGAAAAATTCCGAGCAAACGATAAATGACCGACATTCAATAGCACCAATTGCCGACTTGTAGAAACTTTTCAGTTTTAAAAGGAACAAAATTGGAACGTTTAATTCAAACCGAGTATCCAACATGAACAGACAAGCCGTTCACTGAGAGTCCAATAACTCAACAAACTAAAGTTCTTACTCAGCATATCGAAAGATCCGATTCAATTTCCATCCAAAACTCGAACTATAGGAGTACAAGCCCGAGTTCGGAAGGCTTCATGGGTTGCCTAAGGCGATAATTGTAAAGATAGTAGTGAAGCTTGCCGTCACCAGGCCCGTATTTGAGTTCCTTAAGGAATGATTCATTCTCCATGATGTCCAGGGCATTGAAGACATCGTAGTCCTTCTTCTTTGCGATAATAAGCGCATCATTCATCAGCTGAATCAATGGGGTTTTCGTAGCCACGTTGTAGTAGGAATAAGCAGCTTTCAGAGTATTGTAATTCGGGTTTCCAAGAACAGTGGACGGCAGCGTGTAAAAGCTGCAGAAGTCAGTGATCTCATGGGTCACCGGACTTTCAACAACAAAGCTATCAATCACGTCTTCTTTGGGAAGAAGCCAATGCTCAACATCATCGTCCTTAAAGTCGGGTGCAACAATGAACTGGTTGAGATAACCCCTCAGCAACCTGGTAACTGCAGGAACGTCACGAAGCTCCATCTTCCTGAACCCTGGCGTAACGGGCGAGTCAGGCAGCTTATAGAGCTTGATAGTACGGCTCATCGTCATCCTTGGACCGAGCCTCGAAAACCCGACATCAATCAACTTCTTTGGGTTAAGAGACCTGTGCCAATACTGGCAGGTGGCCACAGGAGTTGGAATCACGACACCAGCAGTATAAGCAGCTTGCCATATATTCTCCAAATGAACCCGTCTCGTCACCTCCTTGATCATAACAGGCGCAAGTCGCTTCGACCTCAACTTCTTATGCACACACAAGAAGTTCACCTCAGCCATGGAAACAACCTCCCCTCGAACCCTAATCCTAGCAGGGACGCCCGTAATGAATGCCACGAGCTTCTTCGAGGTTTTGACCCGCACCCCAATGTGCCAACTCTTGTAATGGCCAGGTGGCCTAAGGGCCCACTGCAAGAACTCCTTCGAGTAGTTGAAACGAAACATATTCTCATCATCCTCAACATAGTTATTAGTAAGCAGATTGTAAACCTCAGTACACATTTCCTCAGTCTCCATATCACAAGTGATCCACTCATACGACGCAGGTAAGTTGTAAGGCTCCTGCTTAACTTCTGACACCGGTGTAGGGTCCTCAATGGGACCCTCGGGCAAGCTAGAATCCCCAAGGTCCTTGAACTGCCCTACAGGCTGAGTTTCCCAAAACTTGTGACGGTTTTCGATAGCGAGGGACTCTTGCATCCTCCTTGTTATTGCCTCCATGCTCATGTCACTCGGTCTAGTTAACGCATTCTCATCCGAACTTGTGTCCCGAGTCAATCCCGAATCACTTGAAGTTGTAGGCAATTTGTTGTCCTCCATTACTCCCAAACCCTTAAATCTAATTAACAGCAAAAAAAATCAACCCAAATCTCACTTCAACACTATAGTAAAAGCAAAACCCAGCAAAATCACACCCTAAAACTGTTAAACCCTAGGGAGTATTCATCACCAGTAAGTAAAAAAAGACGGCTTTTCACAATGAATCGCGTAATACCATTTTCTTATACACTCTAACGACCAATTTAATCCAAGAATTTAAAAGTGTATGAAGGGTCTACAAGACTAACTCATCAATTTAATAACCATATCACCAGAAAAACACAAAAAAGCAACAAACTTTGGCAAATTAAAGGGAAAATTGGGGATTTCAGCACACGGGTATTGAAACAAATCAAACAATACTACTTAATTGCAGATCAAAAACTTGCAGAAACCCTAATTTATTCAGATTAGTGAGCGTGTAACCCACATAAAAGATGAACAGATAAATGGAATATCGACAGATAAATCAAGTAAACAAAGAAATGTAAGCATAAATGAAAATTAGGGTAAACAAAAAATGATTTAGCAATTGAAATAATAGGGGGAAATCAGAGAGTTTACCCAGAAAAAGGGTTAAGCAGCAAGGTAGAGAGATCTAAGATGGTGTAACCAAAGTGTGAAGAATTCGCCCAAAATAATATGCTTTGATAAATGAAAGACTTTGAATTTTATTCTTTTTAATGAATTTCTTTTTTCATTTTTTTTTATTTTAAATACGAATATTTTGTCAAACACTACCTTAATTATATCTCCATTTTAAAAATATTACTTTTGTTTTCAAATTTTAGAAAGTACCATGTTAAATTGTTTTTTATTTTGGAAAAAACTATAAATATCATTTTCCGATAAATTTGACCAAATTTTTCGACGTTTATGCCTACGTGGACGCTTACATGCAGTCTTAATAACTTTTTTTCTTATTTAAAAAAAAAAAAAAAAAAAAACCGAGAGAATCAAGAACATGCGGTCAATACGGCCAGAACCACACCTGTAACCCAAGTCAATTCGCGCGGTTCGCTACTTTCCAAGCCAAAGGCTTGGTATGATCGCATACCTGTGGAGTGGGTAATGGCGGATTCCTTGCAACTTAAACCAAGCAAAGGCTGTCTTTCGTTCTGGGAAAGGTAGATTTCCTATAGGAGCTGGAGCCTCTACTATTGCTGGAGCTGAAGTTGATCATCTTTTTTCGTTCGGCAAATCAGTCCCTTTTCGAATCAAATGTATGTGAGAACAATTAATAATAATTGAGTGATTTCTATAGAGTAGTCTAATTGACAATAAGGAATGTGCATTATGTGCCCATTAGAGAATAATTCAGAACTTATTAATGGACATGGAAAAAAGTTATTACGAGTCCATGCAAATAATCACGTAAGAGTTAACGTCGGAAAATCGACCAATATTTGCCGCAAAATGACTTCTTGTAGTTTTTTCCAAAATAAAAAACATTTAAGATAATATTTTCCAATTTTGAAAACTAAGATAGTATTTAAGAAAAAGAGATACAAGTAAATTAGTTTTTGACAAAATACCCTTTAAATATACGGAGTACAAGAATTTTCTTATGACCCCCCTTACCCATAATACAAGGCGGGCCGTACTTACGTTTATTTTTTGAATACTTCGTACTCCCTCCGTCCCAGTCATTTGTTTACACTTTCCATTTAGGGGGTTACGGGTCATTTGTTTACACTTTCCATAAATTGGCCATGACTCCATGTGAGTGGACTCACTCCTTTAATCAATTACATTTCATAATTTTAAGCAAGCGGGACCTCCTTTGTACTTATATTATTATTTTATTAATTTTTTCTCTACCTCTTTCCTCACATCGATAAATGTGTATTAAACGTAAACAAATCACCGAGACGGAGGGAATACTTTGTATTAGGTTAATTTTATCTTTAACATTTCACCTTATAATATGAGTATGAAAATATTTAAAACAGAATCGTCGAAACTTAAAAGTCACTAGGTTGACCATATGGACAAATATAATATAGACAATAGACCTTTGTCGGGGCTGATTGGGCCGAACAAATTACAGACTATTGGACAGGTTGGACCAGGCCGGGTTAAGTCGCTCAAATGGCCACATCTAAGTATCGAACCGAACGACAATTCAAAGGCAACTCCAATAATAACATACGGAGTACTCCGTAAGATATTGATGTAACTTAGTTGTAAGATATAGATTAATGGGTTATTTGCTTATTTGAAAATTTTGTCCTAATGATAACCTTCGAGTTAGACAACTCGATGCAAAAATGTGAACATTTTAGCGTCTCGAATGACCTTCACCAAGTAAACATACTGGATATGAAGTGCTTCAAAGTAAAAAGTGATTACATTTTAGTGTTTTACCTAATACGGAGTAACGACCACCACTGAAATTACGGAGTAAAAGAATATCAATGTTTTATGCATTAAGGTCCGTCTGATACGTGACACGCTTGTCAAAATGTCGTTCATTTCATTCATATTAGAAACGGACGGCAGGCATCAACAAGATACACAACATCAACCCAACAAAAATGAATGTTTGGAATCAACATAGCACAGTGCGGTTGTTGTCCGAGCAAATTCTGGTCTGCGTTAAATATTGTCACGTTTGGGAAAAATAAACCATGACGACGTTATAATGTGAAACATAACTGCAATTGCCGTTTTGTTCTTGAGGAAATGCGATGGCATGATGGAAATACACATCAAATTCTACAACTGTTTCAATTATTTTTCTTGGTTTTAAAGAAACAACATTAATGATCGATCACACATTACAACTTTTTCAAAATTATGAGACGCCTGTCAATGCAGCGTAGAGTCTCACTCATAAATATATCATCTAAAAACGATTAGCTATAGAGATTAGCCATATAAACAGGCGAAGCAAAAGAACTAGTAAGCGATATCATTTATAGAAATGCTAGCTACTTATATAATTTAATGGTTAGAAGTAACGACTGACGGCCTGACGCAGTGTCAAATTAAGCTGCAAAAATAAGCAAATGAGCAGCGATCTCTTCATACAGCTTATCATCGAACAGAGAATCATCGAGGCCGTGTTCCATTAATCCTTTCATAGCCTCTCTTGAAACAATCTTACCGTCTTCTCTGAACGCAACGAGTAAATTACCATAACCATCCTCGCCTGGCAAAATCAGTTTGTCGGGCACAGAAGCTTGCCAAGTTTTGCGGAGGGGCATAACTGGCCATAACATATTCGGAAACTTAACTTTTGTATGTATACTTCTGTGAAGTGCACGGTCAAGAGGAACAAACACGACTTCCCAACCACGGGCCTTTATTTCAGGGTAAAGCTCCTTCAGCCGTCTGCAAACTTTGCCATCGTCATTTGAAAATCGAAGCCAGTCGAGGTATACGAGCAACTTCTTGCCTTTCAGTGAAGACTGACGCACGTTAATTGATTTGCCTTTACGAACCAAGCAAGTGCGGTTCTTAGTAGCACCTTTAAATAAAGAGGCAGGGGTGAGTGACCTGAGAAAAGTAAAACGTCGTTCCAATATACAAGTTTTCGTGAACGGGTATTCCGTTATTCCCATTTGCTCTATGATCCCCCTTCCCTCCATCTCCCCTGGCTTTCCGTTGGGGGGCAATATGATCAACCTATCCTCGAAATAACGCAGACCAAAAGCTCGCAACAGTCGTCGCCAAACCTTGTTGTGTATGGGAAAAAGTAACCACGACGTTATATTTTGCTCCCTCAATTGCTCAACGGCTTTTTCTAGATTCGAGTATGTAGGGTCGAAAAGAGGTATGTGTACAACAAGTATCTCGAGCTCCAGCTTATTTTCAACGCATTCCTTGTAAGTTTCGATAAGGTCTTGCACGAAGCTGTAGTGTCCTTCGCAGCACAGGTACATGCCCACGTGCTTGGTGCTGAGCTCAGAAACAGTTAACGACTCATCATCAGCAGACCCAATTCTCGGGAGAGCTAGGTCGGGATCACATAGGAGAATATCACGGTGTAGGGAGAGGGGCTTGTCTATGAGAGGGTCCCACATAGCGGCTTCAGAAGCAAGGTGTTGGAGCCATTTCTTATGATACGGATCTAACCTAAAGCGCAACACATGATTTTCCTTAATGATATCATCTACATCACTTTGGCGAAAGGGAAACCACTCAGACCCGTAGGAGACAAAATTTTCAGAAGAGGCATTATCAGTGTGCAGAACGGTTTCCTGGGGATCAACCAAGATAGCGGACAGCTTTGGGCTAAAGGCTTTAAAACCCAAGCCAATGAAAGAGCAGATATGATGACGAGTGTCGACATCAGTGAATGGTACTGCCAGGCACGACAGTTTAGAAAAAAAGTCGTCGAAAGCGGGCTGCTTACAATCAGAACGAGCAACTAATACAACCTCAAACTTTTCGCGAGGTAAGTCGTCGTAGGCTTCCATAATCAGGGTTTTAAATCTCAGATCGGCCGCGATCGGGCGATCGCTGTCATGCAATATCCAGATCGGCCCCGAACTTGTCTGGACTATGACTCGCTCGTCGCGGTTGATTTTTGTTTTAGAAGTTTTTTTAACGATATTTATATAAAAACATACTTATGATGTTATATTATGTCTAAAAATGTACAAAACAATGTTTTTAAGAGTGTAATGAAAATCTCGGTTGGGTCGACATATATGTTTAGGCGTTGAAATGGTAAAAAGACTCAAATTTGAGTAATGACACCTTTATGAAGGTAAAAAGAAGAGTGAGTGAATTTACCAAATTATATAATGTATAATTAAGTAATAAATAAAAATAATTTTGTTTAATTAGTTTGATAATTTTACTGAGTATTCAGTAATAACTAATAACTATAGAGTTATACGGAGTATAAGCCACAAATAAACAAAATAGTACTAGGGAGTACAAAGAACTTCTTAATTGTTTTTGTTAAGGACAACTAAATAAAATAAACACTACTCCGTACTCGTATAAATCAATTAAATAAAATTGAATAAACAAGTAACAAAAGTCACAACTAAATAAAATAAACACTACTCGTATAAATCAATTAAAAAAAATTGAATAAACAAGTAACAAAAGTCAGAACACAATTAAGACTTAAGAGTCACGTTGCCTTTCTCACAGCCACATCGATAAAAGCAACCCTTCCCAAATTCCAATCCTACCCTCATCCCTACCAACCTCCCAAAAAAAAAATCACAGAAAAAATGGTCAAAAGAAAACAAAGCAAATCACCGAGATGGCCGAGTTAAGTCTTTCAAATCGGCCGAGATAACCGATTCCCGAGTTAACTCGGTGAACTCGGCCGATTTTGGGTCCTTTTGAAATGGCCCGTTACAACTCGCCGGATCTCGTCTCGCTGGGCACCGAGTCCGAGATTTCTCGGCCGAGACGAGTCAACTCGGCCGAGATTTTGAACCCTGTCCATAATGGAGTTAAAACGGTAATAGTCACTCTCAACAGGAAGGGAGACACAACAAATGAGAAGGTGTTTACGACGAACAACATCAAAACCAACAAGTTCACCGCTACAGCAACGGACCAAAGAAGTCGTCTTGCCGTTATTAGAAAGAAAGGGTACGACGGGTAAACGGGTACCAACCACGGGTTGTTTCAGTTCAGTAAAGTCCACATATGAACCAAATTCACATCTTCTCAAACTCCACGGCATACTTCCTTCCTAATAATTATATATTTATTATTTAATTATTAAATTAATTCACCAAATTAAAATCCTGTCAAATTCTTACGTCAGTTTTGCTCAAGGATGAACTTCCCTTTCGTCAACCTCAACCCATCTCTCTTCCCTTCAATTTTCTTTTCTAGGGTTTTTATACAAGTTTTTGTTTTCTATGCTTTGGCTTGGTCTTTTATTTTTATTTTTGGAAAATTTCATTCATTGGGTAAATAAATACTCCCTCCATTTTTTTCATTTGGTCCCTTCATTTTTTCACAATTATTAAAAAAAAGTGAAAAAAGTGGGGTAGGATGGAAAAAAAATGATAGTTTAATAATAAAAAATTAGTTGTGAGTGAGAAATGTGGGTTATGTGAGAGAAAAAGTAGGGCATATGAGAAAAAATATTACTAAAAAGAAAAATGGGGCTAAATGAAAAAAATTTCTATAAAAAGGTATATAGGGCTAAATGGAAAGAATAGACGGAGTAAATGGTATACGAATTTTACTCCAATTTTATACTACGAATTTTTTTGCTTTTATTTCCAAGTTTGCTCTTTTTTACTCTCGTAATCTACAAATATTTTTTTACAAATTACTTTGGTACTACAAAAAATATTATCATCGATCTTCACATAAATGTTCGCTTGATTAATTATTTTATTTTATTCTTTAAAATAATTTTCCGAACACTAGAAGTAATTCTTACCCCTACCACTAGGCCTAGCAAACGGTTCAATGGGATCTAGTCTAGATCAGGTTAATTTGGGCCGTGTCATTTGGTCGATATATTGAGGGGTTTAGGTGGGGTCACATCTTATGCCTCGGGTTTTGTTGTTATCGAGACATTAATTATAAGTTCTCATTCGAGTTCAGTCTCTTTCGCATCAAAACGTCAAATTATAAAAAATTTGGTAAATATGTGTATATTTTTGGCTAACCGAGCTATGCTTTAATTAAGCTTCTTTTTTTTTAAGCTGGCAAAAAAAAAAAAAAAAAAAAAAAAAAAAAAGCTTCTTTTTTTTTATTCAATATTTTGTGCTAATTGATTTGACAATATTAAACTAGTTTTCTTTTTTCTTTTGATTTTTTATTAAAAAATCACTTCAAGTCATTTAGCAAATTTATGGGTTAATTTTGAATAAGAATAATTTAGGTAAAGTAAAATCCGTTATCAGGTCAAATTCGGGTAGAAGCATTTTGGATTTGTGGATTGGTTTTGGTCACTTCAGGTCCATTCAAATAATCACTATCGAGTCCAATTTGTTGGTCGGCCTTGTCGAATTGAGATTGAGTCAATTTTCCTAGGGTGTTGTTCATTCACCCGCGAGATTTACTCAAACGCCCGCAAAAATGACACTTATACCCCTTTCATTTAACATATATACCTATCTTAATACTTCACCTCTCTTTTTTCTCAATTTCAAACAAAACCCTACTGCAACATTCTGCCTTTGTCAAACTATGAGTAAAAAAACCCTAATTTTTTTGAGAAGATAAACCCTAATAAATGAATTTGAGAAAAATTGAATTGATTAAAAAATAATTAAGATTTACTTGTTTAATGTATGAATTTCAATCCAAAATTTAATATATTGATGAATTTGTACTATAATCTAGTAGAGTGGTCTACCAGTGGCGGATCTTGAACATTTTTTGTAGGGGGGCCAACAAAGTACGGATTATACAATTTTTTTATGCATTAACGGTATGCAATTATGCAACTTTATATGAAAAAGGAAGTTCAAACTTGTAATTTAACATTTGCGATCTCTACCACTAAAGTGTATATTAATGTTGATCGACCATAAATTTAATAATGAGTTGTTCTGCTTTGAATAAAAATTCTTAAAAGTTAACTTATCGGACTATGTAGTTGTTTGACAACCACATACCGAGCATATATACTCCATAATATCATTAGTATAAATACTATTTGTCATTGGAATGACATTATACTGATATAAGTTGAATAAAAAAAAATTGTGAGTACATGACAATTTTATATATAATTATTTATCTTTTTAAAATGAATCAAAACTTATTATTATGTTTAAGTTCCATTTTTAAATTTAAAAGTGAAATATATTGATAAATAGTAGTAAAGACGAGACCAATAAGAAGCGTGAAGAAACCAAAAAAAAAAATCAAAAAGAAGAAGGCAAGAGGTTTCGAACCCCTAACCATTAACAACACTAGAAGTTACAACAATCAAAATACCACTGAGGCACCAAGAGTTTTCTATTTATTTTGTGCAACAATGATAGGCTAAGTCGCGTCTCCTAATCAAAAGTAATCCAAACTCACTCTACTAGGTAGCAAGGGTAAGTCGGGTCGATATCCACAGGGAGATGGTCGCTTAAGTTGGTTATTTTTAGTGATTCTAATCTCGGTTCGAAAAGGTTGGTTTACTAAACACTAAAGCGAAGGAAAGAGGGGTTTAAACTTAGGGAAAAAGTCTAGGGAATCGGGGTTAGCAAGGGCAAAGCTAGGATGAACAATGGTGATAGAAATGAGTCGGGAATCGCATGTGCTAAGGAATAGGCTCGACCTCTCGGTTCTAAGCATCCTCTAGGTCTCAAGTGCGGGCTCTCGCAACTTACAAATGAGGGTCCTAATGGTTAGTCTCGTGCCCTACCTTAAACTAGGCTTTCGGTCTTAAGTTTAAGGGTGACAAACGCTCACAAACCCTTGGCCAAAGGATCAACAAACGCATACAAAACAAGATAACCAAAACGCAGCGAAACCCTCATCAAAACATCACCAAAATCAAACTAGGCTACTCACCCATGATCACCCTTCACCCCTAGATGATAAACTACTCACTCATGGCGAATTTAACAACAAAAGCAAAGGAGAAAGACATAAACATGATCAACAATGATAAAAGATGAAATGATAATCAAAGGAGAGAAGTATGTAGCAATACCAATCAGAAATTCCAAGTAGAAGTGGATGAATTCAAGCAACAAAACCCAAATATATGATCAAACTAGAGTAATCCGAGACGGGAATTGAAATTACAAGAGATGAAATTATTTAAACCTAAGTTTTCTTGAGAATAAACTTAAAAGTGTTCTAAAAATGCAGGAGAAAGAATGGGACGAAATATGATCATTTGGCCTTTGAAATAGACGAATTATTTTGAGCCAACGAAGAGTCGGAAGCGTCCCAGGGGTCCGGGACAGGTGTCCCGTCCGGGACCACTTCATCCCGACCGGGATGGACTCATCCCGTTGAGTTCAGGCCAAGGCTCCAATTTGCTCTTTCTTGCACTTAGTTTTATTTTGCTTTCTTCTCGTCCCAAGGCATAGGGACGGAGCCTATGTCGTCCCAAGGGGTAGGGACAAGGCTTAGGATGATCATGTGAGTTTCAAATCCCGTCCCAAGGTCCCGGGACACCTTCATTGGTTGAAACGAGGCTCGTACGCAAGCGAAACGCGACGAAACCAACTCGAATCAACTCCAAACTTCACGAAACTTTACGAAACTCCACGAAACCTCTCGACAAGCATCCTAAACTCCAAATATGCGCTTGTACCTGCAAAATGGACACAAAAACGCAGCAGTGCCAAATCGGAGAGAAATAGGAGCTGAAACGCAATTAAAAGCACAAGAATCGCGAAGAAACGCAAACGACAGGGGGCTATATATACGTGAATATATGACACATCAAACAACAATATTTATTCCTAAACTTAGGGGGGGCCTGGCCCCCTTCCGAGCTAAGGAAGCTCCGCCTCTGGGTCTACAATGGCAACAATTCACTCACAATAACATGCTCTTGCGGTTAATGATAGTTTAATTGACCGCAACTTTTTGAAATACTTCTTAGGACTTCTTGTTTTCAAGGTTGGTTTCCTTTCTATTTTAATTTGGATTATTATTATTATCAAAAATAAAATAATTTGATTTTTCATTGATTTACCTTGTCTATAAAGAGAGAACAAGGTGAGAATTGAAAATGATAAAAGGGTAGTTAGTGGAAATTTTAAAGAAAAATGCGGGCATTGGAGTAAAAGACGCGGGTGATTGAGCAGCTACGTTTTCCTAAGCCTACCCTCTACGTGCATTGTTTTGATTTAGTTTTTTTTTTTTTTTTTTTTTTTTTTTTTTTTTTTCGGGTTGAGATTAGATTTGTCGTTAAGTTGGCAACTATAAGAAGAAGAAAATCCACATAGAATTTTTTTTTTTTTGACAATTTAATTCATACAAAGTTGTTTTTTTTTGGCAATTTAATTAATCCATACAAAATTATAAAACGCGGAAGGGTTTTGGAAAATTAAAGGTACTCCGTACTTGGTATAAGAAGAAATAATGAGATAAAAATTGTTTGTTTACAAATGAGACAAAAAAGAGGGAAAAGGGGACAGATGTCATAAGGGTATTGAGCTAAATTTAAACAGAAATAATAAGATCATGCACAAGTGCACAACCCTCCTTAGTTTTTTACTAATTACGATCATTTTCATTCACCATTGTTACTGAGCTCACATATCCTCTTTTCTTTTGTTTTTCTTTCTTTCTTTTTTATTTTCTTCCACCATTATTTCATAAAAACAACCAATTTTTTTTTTTTTTAAAAAACTACAAAAAAAAAAAAAAAACTCCAAATTTTTTCAAAATGACTCATTTTTAAGCTTGATTTTCCATTTTTCTTTTATTTTGGCTTAGAAGGGGGAAATTTTAGCAACCATAGAAGGTTTTCGGTTTTAATCGGCGGCAATTTTCTTTTACTATCACTCGGTATGCATCACTACTTTGGTTGAATACTTTTAACATATTTTATTGTTTTTTCTAATGAGTTTATTATATTATGATGTACTACTTGTGTTTCGTGTAATGACGTTATTAGATCCTTGTGTTAGGGTTTAAACTATGTTTTGATATTATATATAGTGATTGAAATAGTGATTGTTGAATAATGAGTTGAATATGTTTGGGTAATGCACAGGTTTTGAACAATGTGGAGATTGTCGTTTCGCTGCCTTTTCTTGAGGAAGAAACTAGTGAAAAAGTCGAGAAGAAAACAAGCTGAAAACGCTGAGATTGCGTCCGGGGTAGAAGTTGCGATCGCTGAGGTTGCTTCCGGGGAAGAAGTTGCGGTCGCTAAGGTTGCGTCCGACGGAGAAGTTGCGGTCACTGAGGTTGCTTTCGCGGGAGAAGTTGCTGTCGCTGAGGTTGCGTCCGAAGGAGAAGTTGCGGTCGCATACCTTATGAAAAATATATACATACACTCCAAGTGTATCGGGGAGTCACTTGGCTTGGTGTCACAGTGAATGACTTTCTCCGCATCGCAAATTCATACACTCCAATTGGCCCAGGCCAAATAGCAATTGAGCTGGTGAAAGAGCAACGCCGATTCTTTTTACACGAGGTGTCGTTTTGCATAACAAGGGAACAATTGTCTGCCCAACTGTGTCGAAAACAAAAGGATGGAGTCCGCCTCAATCAAAGACCGCAACTTGATGTTGATCGTAATGAGTATGTTTGGATAATTGATGCGGAGAATGGAGACTCCGATAGTGATGAACTCGTATATTTGTTTATGTTGTCATTATTTTGTGACATATTAATTTTAGTTTAATATATTTACACAAGAATTTTTTTGCCACGAGATAAATGAACTCGTGGCAGATAATCACTTGCGCCACGGATAAATTTATAATCGTGGCTAAATGAACGTTTTTGCCACGTTTATAACTTTTTCCGTGGCGCAAGAGATTTTTAGCCACGAAATGTTTCTTCCGTGGCATAAAATTTTCTCGTGGCCATGTAAAATAGTTTTTCCCGTGGCTACATGAAAATTTGCCACGTTTCATGAATTTCCGTGGCATAAATCGTGGCCCAAGTGATCAATTATTGTAGTGTACAAAGGCGTCACGTTCCTCCAGAAGAGTTAAACCCCAAAAACTACAACCTCGCTATTCGCAGTTTATAGTCTCTCCACCGAGCACCGACATTCACTTTACTGTCAACGAGTTTCTCTACTCTCTCAGGTTCCTCTGAGGGAGTGGAGTCGTTCTCAACATCAGTATCCTCATTTAGCATCTCATTAAACTGTTGAACTAATGAGTGGAAATTCGGATATCAGTCAGCAACCATAAATTTTCCGAGTCTTCATTCGCCTCATCAATTAGCCAAATATACGCATCAGGATCAAGAGGTTGTCCCCATTCAAGGTTGACGAAAACCCTCTTCTCTTGTTTTCTACAAAGTTGGGCGGGCAACTCTTCCCTTGTTTCGCAAAACGAGACATCATTTAGAACGAACCGGTTTTGATCTCTCTACAATTTAATTCCGAGTTGACCGGGGCCAAGTGGGGGGTATGAATTAGCGATTCGAAGGAAGTTGTCCATCGTGACACCAAGCCAGAAGACTCCAAGGTAGTGCTCAATTTGGCTAATTTGCTCATATTTGATTCTTCTAACTACCACAACAACAACAACAACACAAAAGATGTCAAGCATTGATGGTCTAAACTTACGAGAGGGGAGTAAAATATACTCCGTATGAAGAAAGTTTTACTGTAAACGAATTCCTAGTTATTAGGCACTAATCCACGTAACACATTAGCCAATTACACCATAACATCCAGTAATAAACTTATTTTGACCTATTAATAAACTAACTAAAAGATTAGTAACAACTTGAACTAATTTCGGATCATAAAACCCAACAAGCATGACTTCTATATGAGCAAGGTGTTGGTGATGTCACAAGGACGACAGTAAAATGGATTAATCGGGACAACTACAACATCAAACAGACTCATGACAATATTGAGAACTTTATTATTATTTTTATGGTTCCAAACCCTCGCACTCACAATATAAATGGTGTATAATTTCACTTTATGGAGAGTAGATTCAATAACCAAAACAAATAAATCACCCTCATATATATACTAGTCTTGCCATCAAAGACTAGTAGGTGATTATAAAAATAATGAGTGTGAATAAAATAAAAATAATAGACCCAGTCAAAATAAAGATCTCTTAGAAGTCGGTTTTTTTTATCAGAAGAAACTAATTCTTATCTAAAATTAGACCATATACATATTAATAACATAACTGAATCAGATATTAAAGATATTATCGTATCAGAATAATAATATCAGAATAATATCTATCTTTTACAACAGAGTCGACTCTGCCCCAAACAACTTTGCATTCATGAGTTGTGGGAGCTAAAACATTTGCCACAACCCACGAGCCATTTTTCGAAGGAACACGTGTCTAATTTCAAGGTTCAGTATATTTTAAATGATTGAGGATTTATTATCTACTCCATACAAAGCATATGTGTTTTATATATTGGGATGTGGTTTTTCGCAGCTTGATGTAGGGATGATGGAGAGAATTAAGATACTAATGCCTCAGTTAGATCGTGAGACATCCGAGCAACACCTAAAACGAGAGATCAAAAAGCATGGACCGCACATTCAGTTCCTTACGACAGTGCCGGAATACGATAGCTTTGCACCGGACGTTTACGAAAATTATTAGTTTGACGGTCTAATGAAATTCATCTTGTTTTTTCCCTCCAGTTTTTCCGTCGAAGGTGGTGTAGTGTAAATTATTTATCTTCTTAAGCTGCAATCTAATCATTTATTGTTCGTATTGATCTCTCTAATTATAATTATTAAATTTTTGAGCAACGAAATTTTTTCGAAACTTCGAGAATTTTCGAGGCAATGTCATTCTTTCACAATCTAATTTTAAATCACAAGTAATTTTTATTAACATGTACGATGCATTCATAACTAGGTTAAATTAGTACAAGTTAGATTATTATTTTAACAATAATAAACTTTTGGACACTGCCACAAATTTTTTCGAGGCTTTTTTTCGTGATTTTTTTTTTCTTTTTTTCAATTTACATAATTTATTATGTACCCTTCGACCTTAAAATGGGTCATTCTTTCATAACTAGGTTAAATTAGTACAAATTGGATTATTATTTTAATTATAATAAACTTTTGGACACTGCCACAAATTTTTTTCGAGGCTTTTTGGGTACAAGTGGTAAAAGTGGTAATTTAGTCTTATTTTGGGGTGGCTAGCAAACTTCAAGTTGTGATTGCGGTGGCCGGATGATTCCCGCCGTATGTCTGAGAATTGCTGTGGAGATTTTGCCATTGAAGCATTGGTCCCCGTGTGTTGTGCATTGTCTCAGTTGGAAGTAGGGAAGCTAGCTAGTTGTTACAAGCTTCGGGAGACAAGAAAATGTGAGTCTACTGCACGACTTGGATCAACCCTTAACAGAACAACCTGGCATGCAGGTGACTAGAACTTTTATGTCGCTCTAAAGAGGTCAAATTAACAATTTATAATATCTATTCGATTCACACAAAACAAATAGTCTAGTGGTAAGAATAAGGTCGAACCCAAAGGAAAGACTTTTGTTAGGCTTAAGCTAGAGTAATGTCACAAATTAAAGTAAATAAAGGGGGGCTTAATAAGGTTTGGTTAAGTTTACACTAAAACTAGTAATGAATTAAAACTCGAAGTAAACGATATGACTAAGGCGCTTTCGATGTAATCGTAAGGGTGTCACCACTACCAAGTAATCAATGAGGAATATTATAAGAGAGCTAAGATATTCAAGCAATTTCTCAAACGCTTCCTAATCATGTAAGTTCACAATGCGAGAATCCGCTAGTATAGGGAAACGACACACACAAGACTCCGATGAATCGGCATACAAAAGTCTAATATGTGATACAATCAATAGAAAGCATAAGAAAAACATATAAGTCTATCAAAGAACACAATCGAGAACCAGCAAGAATTGTTCTATATCAAAACTCACACATCACTTCTCTAAACACGATCAAAGTGCGATGAATCCGCATACAACACAATGAAACATGATAAAATGCAATACAAGAAGAATTCACACATTCAAAAAGAACATACAAACCCTACTAGCATTCTAGCAAATGAAATGCAATAAGTTAATCTGACTAGTCACAAAACCGATACTAGTATTAACACAAGCATAAAGAGAAGTGAGTACTTAAATAAAATAGATCAAAGAAGTAATTCTTCACATCGATTACAAGGTTTGAATGACAACCCGAAAATTACATCAACAGTTTGGAGATTTAGCTACCCAATTACGATTTCATCAACTAAAACGAAACTATGATCTATGATTAAAGCCGACGTTGAAATTTCAAAGAAAAATATTCTAGATCTAAAACCCCATATTTTTCTCTCAAAAGCTCTTCTTCCTCTCTAATATTCTGAAAAATCTAAATAAAATGAAGTGTGTCTTGGAAGATACAAAATCCGGATTATAAGTTCACGTAATAAAAACATAGGAGCTACTGAAGGAGAGGCTCGCTCTTTGAGCAGCTCAACTCTCTGACGGAGCAACCCAACTCTCTGATGGAGCAACCCAACTTTCCGCACTTTGGTTCGTTTTTAGACCTTCTTGTCTTGATTTTTCCCATCTTTTGCAATCAGTCTTCAAGGTTGTGTTGTGGGCTTCTAAAGGGAACATGGTGGGCTAGATTTGCACTCCGACTCGTGACTTCAAATGCACCATGAAACCCGCTCCAAAGCTTTCCCACAATCAAGTTTATTACAATCTTCTACTCTTGGCTTCGCCTTGCGTAAAAGACTAGAATTACTTCATTGGAATAACATGTCGGGTTTACACATAAATATGGCTAAGTGATCCTTAAAACCTGCCTAAAACTCAATAATTCTAGCTCATTAACACCGTAAATTCGCTTCTGAAGCTCCGAATTTAACCTTTGACTGAATTTTCTTTGCCGTTTCTGACTGACTTTCGATGGAGAAGATGATCTCGAGTCTGACATTCACCCAAGAGAATACCATTGTCGAGGAGCCTATGCTAGAGAATACTGGTGCACCTTTTGGTCACAACCCGTTACAACAGCTTGTATTGATCATATCTGACGGTCGTTTTCATGACAATCTGAAAAAAGCACAAGCGGCATATGAGGGACCTCTTGAACAGTAATCGTATGGTCGCCTTTCTACTTCTTGACACTGAAAAGTCTATCATCAATTGCGTGGTAAGTCTAATTCTGTGGCCTACTTTTGTAGTTTTATGACAAAGCTTTTCGAAAGACCGTCACTAGGTTTACAGTATATAAGACATTATCCATTTGCGCTAAAGAAGATTGAATCTCACGACGATCTTACTATGAGAATAAAAGTTCATAGTTTATGTTTCGGCCAAATTTAGTCACGTTGGTTATTTGACTCGTGAAAAGGGGGTATAGTGATCTACTCGATTAACAACTCGGTTTATGTGACGATAATAATGGCAAATGAACGAAAAATAGCGCGAAAAGATAAAGTGCAAGAAAGAAAAGGACACAAGAGATTTGGTGACGCGGAAAAACCCATAAATGGGAAACGACTGCGGGGGGGATCTAAGTCCCACCTAATGTGCTCCACTAAATAGGTGAATGACAAGCAACACGTTACAAAGTACAATGAGATTATAGCACAAGTGTCGTAGTATGGGGGTGCTCAGGTAGTCTGGAGTATCGACTTCAGGAAGAATGGAGTATGGATTATAGTAGAGCGTGATGTGTGAGGTTGTAACCCGGCTGGAATTCTGCTCACTTGCTTTATATAGGGCTTGGGAGCTGATTTAGGGTTTGGTACCTGCTGAGGATCCTGCGGCACCATTTTCGGAACTACCAGCTATTTTTGGGGGAGTGGTTGCTGACTGCTTCTTCCTCTTTTCTGTTGTAAATTGTACTGTTACCTTGCCCTAGGACCTTGGGCCTGCTCACACCTTCGACCCAATATACCCATTTGTCTTAAGTATTGACCCATGCTACTAGTAGGCCATTTTTGGCCCAAACAATAGCCCGGATTTTCTGCCACACTGAGCAAGGAGGGTAGAAAATCCCATGTACCTGGCTAGGTTTTGGCTCTGCTGAGGACGTCTGCACTACGCTTGCTCCACTGCATTGTTGAGGAGGTATGCGTTGGGGTTGGGCTGTGTTACTTGCCTAATTAGCGGAGTTTTTTTGTTTGGGATTCCGACTTTGTGTAGGGAGATCTTCTGATTGACTTCAGAACACCCCGCCCCAATCAAGGAAGGTCACCCACTGATAGCTCGTCAGTCACAGACATCGCCCACAAACCAACACGAGTCCTTTCCAAATAAGACTTTGTCCTCACTCGTGCGCATCCTGGAAACTTCCCAGGAGGTCACCCATCCTAAGACTACTCTCCAGTAAGCACGCTTAACTGAAGAGTTCTTAAGATGAGCCACCAGAAAAGAAGATGCATCTTGTTGATATGAGTAGTATCTACAATCCTTTTAAGCACTATGTCACTTGAGCCAACACCTGAACCTCTTGGCGGGGTGCGGCGAATAACCTCGGACAACAAGATTATTACACACCCCCACTTGAAGAACGCAACGTCCTCGTTGCGCCTGGTCGCTACTTGCAATATAGCATTCCAGAATCCTTCCCAGCTAGGTGCGTACCTGGCCAACAAGACACAGGATTCGACCACACGGTTGCCGGGTTGCTCTGATACCATTTGTAACACCCCGGCCCCATTGGCGAAGGCGGAAGGTCACGCGGTATGGCTCGTGGTGCGTGCATCGCCTGACCAACACGGGTCCTTTCCAGTGCACTTTGTCCTCACTCGTGCACATCCCGAGAACTTCCCAGGAGGTCACCTATCCTAAGACTACTCTCCAGCAAGCACGCTTAACCAAAGAGTTCTTAAGATGAGCCACCAGAAAAGAAGATGCATCTTGTTGATATGAGTAGTATCTACAATCCTTTTAAGCACTATATCACTTGAGCCAACACCTGAACCTCTTCAACGGGGTACCCGGCCCGAATAACCTCGGACAACACCGGGTGTTACAGACTTTCTACTTTGCAATGTTTCTAGGATAGCTTGTATTTGCAACAGGCTTGGATTGGGACGAAGAAGGAGCGGTGCGACTTGGCTGTGCGTACTAGGGAGGCTGGTGTCGAGCTTGCTGAATGTGACCTTATCTTCCTGAGCAAGGACGGTAAAATATCCCCTCTGTTCAAGTCTGTCTTCGTGCCTCGTTGAGGATGACCTTGTCTTGCTGAAGATGGCGTTATCTTGCTGAGGATGACTGGATACCGTCGTATTTTGCTCGGTTTACGTTATTACTTTTGTGTTGCTTGCCTATTTAGTGGAGCTGTGCGCCCAGGGCGTGTGGCTGACGTTGTGTTTGGCGAGGTTGCCAGGAGGTGTGAAGCGGCTGGAGGGAAATTAAAGACGCTGAGCGAGTCTGTAGATGGAGGAAAGGTGTAGCCTCGAGTTCAGCACGATCCGAGGGGCAGGAGTTGACAAGGAGCGTCATGAGTTGACTGTTAGTAACATGAGGGTCACTGCCAAACTTGCTGAGGTTACCAAGAGAAGCGAGGCCGCCGAGGTAAAGATGAGGGAGCTGAGCAAAGCTGTGGCGAGTGCTGAGGCAGAGTTGGCGAATTGCTGCTCTTGATAAGGCGCTAGTGGAGGTTGAGGATGCGACTGAGAGATTGAGAAAGAAGAAGGAACAATTGCGCGACTCATGTGTGTAATACCCCTGGTTGGCCAGGGTGGAATGTATGGAAGAGCGTGCTAAAGAGAAGTCTGCTGCCTGAGATGCCGTTGGTGAGAGGGCTGCCTTTGAGGAATGCTATGGTGGTAAGTCGGCGCCGCTGGACTCTGACGATGAAAGAAGTTGGCTAACATGAACACTGGTAATGTTGAGGCTGTCGCGGCCCCGGTTGGTGCTGAGGGCGATAACCATGTTACCCCTGCTGAGGAGGAGGTGACTACCTTTGATGTTGGTATTCCTGAGGGTGACGTGGAGCCTATAATGGAGGCGAGCGTTGATCCCTGAAATTTTTGTTGCTAAGCTAGGAACTTTGCTGGTTTTGTTTGAAAAAATAACGTTTCTTCTTTTGTTTTGTTGGTCCACCACAAGGTTGATGTGACGGGTTGTAATTGTCATACTGTGATGGGGGTCACTCAGAAAATGGAACGAGGTGGAGGAGAGGCTTGCTTTCAAGGAGCAGTATGCCAGGAAGTCTGCGCTCACGAGGAGGAGCAGACAAGTATGGAAGTTGGGGACGCTGAGGATTGCTGGTGGCCTGGGAGACAGGCTGCAAGTGTGTGTAGCCTGGCAAACAGGCTAAAGATGGTAGACTCATGTTAGATATCGTACAACTTGTGCTTGTTGGTTGACGTTCTTCCTGACTCCCACAGGTAGGTTGTCAAGGAGTAGTCTGTTGTGGAACTCTTATAAAAAATAAAAACAAAAAAACCTATAATCATCAAGGTTCGAACACATGATGTCTAAGTCACATGTGAAGCTATTAACCACTGGGCCAACACTAATCTTTTGATCATAAACTATACTTTTCAGTATACATAACTGATTAAGTGTTATTGGACCCCCAAAAATCGGGGGCCCTGTGCAGCCGCACGGCCCACGCATGCTAAAGGCCGGCCCTGGGTATTAACCCGCTTCTTCTAATATAAATATATAATCCTTATCATATTGCTCATTCACCCTCGAGAGTTCTCGTTCTAACTATTCGATAGTATCGTTTCTATTGCAGTGGTTTGAGCTTATGCAGAATTCAAGAGACTGATTACATGCTTAGACTCGATAATCAATAAACTTGGGTGAACCGGTCCATATCGTATATGCCATAGGCTAATCAACAGTTCTACACTTCAACACTTCTACTGATGTTTAATGTACTTACAGTGATTCTGTAATGTATTTTTTTGGACATACGGCAACAATATTAATTCTCTGCAGAATGTATGTAGTAATAGAATATGTAAATATTCTAGTGTGTATATTGGTTATAATTGTATTGATTATGTAAAATATTAGGAAAGTATTTTAGGAAAGTAGGTTACCATAAACTTTGTATATATACTCTGCCTTTCAATGATAATAAACTCAAGGGTTTACATCTATTATGGTATCAAAGAACTCTCTCTAAAACCCTGTTTTCTTTTCGGCCCCTCTTCTCTTCTCCATGGCTCCTTCTAAAGACTCCGACAAGCCTACTTTCCATCCCGCTTTCGGCGTCACCTCCATCAAAAACCATGTTGCCATCACCCTCGAGATGGACACCGTCCAATATGACGTGTGGGCCGAACTTTTTCTCAATGCCGCCAGAGCATTTGAGGTCTCATTTCACTTGGTCGACCCCGCCAAGGATGAGCCACCACCGGCCGAGATAGATAAAGCCCTCTGGGGCCGCCTTGACGCCATCGTCAAGCAATGGATCTACGCCACAATCTCCAACGACATTCTCCAAATCGTTGTTGAGAGCGGTTCCACCGCGAAACAAACCTGGAAACGGATTGCCGATCTCTTTAATGATAACAAAAACTCTCGCACGGTGTTCCTTGAACAGCAATTGTCCTCCACGCACATGGATGACTTTCCCAACGTCTCTTCTTACTGTCAGGCTGTGAAGCGAATCGCAGATCAACTCAAAAATGTTGGCTCCCCGATTGAGGAATACCGTCTTGTTCTTCACACGATCTCCAATCTATCTCCCGGTTTTGAAAGTATTGCTACGGTCATCCAACACAGCGATCCCCTGCCATCGTTCCTGAAAACCCGCTCCATGCTTCAAATTGACGAATCCCGTCGTGCCAAGGACAAGTCCTCGTCTGCACCTACTGCTCTTGCTGTTGCGGTCGAACCTGACGACGCGGAGGTCCCTGCTCTTCCTCGTAACAGCAACTCTTTTCGTCAGAATAATAGTCGTGGTCGCGGCACTCATAACAGGAACTATCGCGGTCGCCCTTCCCGGGGTCGTGGGGGACGTGGCAACAACAACAGCAGCACTAGTACACGGCCTGCTGTCCCATCCACCACGCCCTCTGCTGCTGGTCATTGGGCTTGGATTCCCGCCACTGTTCCTGCCCAACCGTGGCCATCTGCCCCGTCGTGGCAGCCGCCACCATGTCCGTATCCCACTCACGGGTGGGCACCGCCTGCTACTCCCGGCGCTGGCGTTCTCGGCCCTCGACCGCAACAGGCTTACATGGCTCAGGCTCCTGCTCCTGCTTCTACTGGTCAGTTTCCTCCCGCGTACTACCCGACTGACCTCGCTGCTGCTTTTCAGTCTGTCACATTACACGAACCGGATGACGCTTGGTACATGGACACGGGTGCGTCTGCTCATATGACCTCTGACCCAGGTACTCTCGTATCTTATTTTAATTTGAGCACTCCTCGTCATATTATTGTCGGTAATGGTCATTATCTTCCCATTTCTGGTCACGGAGATGCACGTTTGCCTAACCCCTTTCCCCCTTTGAAATTAGCCAACGTGTTACATGCCCCCGGCCTTGTCAAAAACCTTGTATCCGTTCGTAAATTCACTACTGACAATTGTGTTTCTGTCGAATTTGACCCGTTTGGTTTTACTGTGAAGGACCTTCGGACGGGGACCCGTCTTATGAGATGCAGTAGCAGCGGTGAGCTTTATCCTCTCTCCACCTCCCCTCCAGCCGAGCCACATTCATTCCTTGCTCTTTCTGCTGTTAGCCCAAGCACTTGGCACTCCCGTCTCGGTCATCCGGGACCTCACGTTTTCAATTTAATTCGCACTTCGTCTAGTATTGGTTGTAATAATGTGCCACGCACTCAGTTATGTCATGCTTGTGAGCTTGGAAAACATACTCGTCTGTCTTTTTCTGATTCTAATAATACCTCGTTTTTGCCCTTTGACATTGTTCACAGCGATTTGTGGTCATCTCCCGTACCTAGTAATTTGAACCACCGTTATTATCTCCTTTTTCTTGATGATTATAGTAACTTCCTCTGGACTTACCCCCTTAAAAATAAATCCCAAGTCTCCTCTTTGTTCACTCAATTTCACGCTCTTATTCTCACACAATTTAACTTGAAAATTAAATCTTTCCAGTGCGACAACGGGGGCGAGTTTGATAACCACTCTTTCCACTCCTTCTTCACTCAAAACGGCATACGCTTCCGCTTCTCCTGTCCCCACACCTCTAGTCAAAATGGCAAAGCCGAACGTAAAATCCGCACCCTCAATAATACCGTCCGTACCCTTCTTGCTCACTCTAATGTCCCTCCGAACCTATGGCCTTACGCTCTTGCTATGGCTACTTATCTCCACAACATTCTCCCCAACAAAGCTAATCACCTCGTCTCTCCCACGCAACGTCTCTATCTTAAATCCCCTTCCTACTCTCACCTTCGTGTATTCGGTTGCCTCTGCTACCCTCACCTTCCCTCGTCTTCCATCCACAAACTTGAACCCCGCTCTACTCCTTGCGTATTTCTTGGGTATCCATCCGCTCATCGCGGTTACTTGTGTCTCGACCTCACCACTCGTAAAATTCTAATCAATCGCCATGTCACATTTCATGAGACCGTTTTTCCCTTTCACGATAAACTACCCCAGACCCCCTCCACCTATGCCTTCCTCGACAATGACCCATCACCCTATTTCCAACATCACCTTACCCAATCCCAGAAATCCACCTCGACACCACCCCACCGTGACCCACCTCTACGAGTTTATTCCCGACGCCCTAAGCCTACCCCACAGCCTACCCACGACTCTCTATCGCCACAATCCCACACCACGGCCTCTCTCCTTCCTCGCCTAAACCACCCACCTCGGTCTCTCTTACCTTACCCGAACTCAGATTCTCCGCCACAGCTACCACCGTAGCTCAGCCCAACCCACCGTCCCCTCAAATGCAAACCCGAAGCAAACACGGCATCTTTAAACCCAAAATTGTAGCTAACCTCTGTACCTCAGCCGACCTTTCCCCTGTCCCTCGCGACCCCCTCACCGCTCTCCGTGATCCTAATTGGAAACAGGCCATGCACGATGAATATGATGCTCTAATTAAAAATGATACGTGGGTCTTGGTTCCTAGGCCGTCTGATGCGAACGTTACACGTTGTATGTGGTTATTTAAACACAAATTTAAATCTAACGGCGATTTGGAACGATACAAAGCTCGTCTTGTTGTCAATGGCAGGTCTCAACAGGTTGGTATTGATTGCGACGAAACATTTAGCCCTGTCGTCAAACCCGCTACTATTCGGACCGTGCTTAGTATTGCTGTATCTCGAAATTGGCAGATCCACCAACTTGACGTGAAAAATGCCTTTTTACATGGTCACCTGGCCGAAACCGTCTACATGCACCAGCCGCCGGGTTTTCGTGACCAACACCATCCCGACTACGTCTGCTTGCTGAAGAAATCACTCTACGGTCTCAAACAGGCGCCCCGGGCGTGGTACCACCGCTTTGCTACTTTTATTAACACGGTTGGTTTCGTCAACAGTCGCGTCGACCACTCTCTGTTTGTGCTTCACACACCTCAACATACGGCTTACTTGCTCTTATATGTCGATGACATTGTTCTTGTCACCTCCTCGGCCCCACTGCGCGACACTATCATCTCTCGTCTCCGGTCGGAGTTCTCTATGACCGATTTGGGGCCCCTCAGCTACTTCTTGGGTGTCTCTGCTGTTCGTCGTTCTGCCGGGCTATTCCTTTCCCAATCCAAATACGCAGACGAAATCTTGGCTCGTGCTCACATGTCTAATTGTAAGCCTGCTCAGACTCCCGTCGACACGAAGGCGAAGCTTAGCGCCACCTGCGGTCCCCCTGTTGCTGATCCGACTTTGTATCGTCGCCTCGCGGGTGCGCTACAGTACCTTACATTTACTCGGCCCGATATCGCCTACGCCGTTCAGCAAGTTTGCCTCTACATGCATGACCCTCGCGAACCACATTTTGCGGCCTTGAAGCGAATACTGCGTTACATTCGTGGCACCACTGCTCACGGGTTATCTATTCGGCCATCTACTACAGGGTCTCTCGTGGCTTATTCTGATGCTGATTGGGGTGGGTGTCCTGACACTCGACGCTCGACTTCCGGATATTGTGTCTACTTAGGTGACAACATCGTCTCGTGGTCCTCGAAACGACAACCTACGATCTCACGCTCCAGTGCCGAGGCTGAGTATCGTGGCGTTGCGATTGCTGTTGCCGAGACGTGTTGGTTGAGAAACCTTCTTCTGGAGCTTCATTGTCCCCTGTCCAAAGCTACGTTGGTTTATTGCGACAATGTGAGTGCCATTTATCTTTCCGGCAACCCCGTTAATCACCAACGCACGAAGCATATCGAGATGGACATTCATTTTGTTCGAGAAAAGGTTGCCGTTGGTCAAGTGCATGTTTTACACGTTCCGTCTCGTTTTCAGTACGCTGACATTTTCACTAAGGGCCTTCCGAAGGCACTCTTCGACGACTTTCGCTCCAGTCTCAACATCCGTTCTCCTCCCGTTTCGACTGCGGGGGCGTAATAGAATATGTAAATATTCTAGTGTGTATATTGGTTATAATTGTATTGATTATGTAAAATATTAGCCTCCTGTATTTTAGGAAAGTAGGTTACCATAAACTTTGTATATATACTCTGCCTTTCAATGATAATAAACTCAAGGGTTTACATCTATTATGTAGTAGACTCGATAAACAATACTTTTTTCAAAAATCTGTGAATTTAGTTCTGACGATAATGAAAATCTACGATGGGAAAACACATATCAAACATACCACTGTAAACAATACAGGGCCATTATGTAATTGGCTAGTACCAATTGTTAAGTTGCTCCCTCCTACTTTAAGCACAAATCTTCTGCCTGCAAATGATGTGCTTCATTTGGTGCTGAAGCTTGAAATATCCTGGGGTATTCAATAATAATGTGTGTTTTCTCACTTGAATATCTGATATGGATCGTAGATATACGCTTCTTGTGATCAGAGACGCTTAGATAATAACAACAATTTTGTTGATTAGTAAGTGCTAGAACAAATGTCGGCCCTGTGATCTAACAATCAAAGCACAACATCCTTAGAAATGCTGTGAGCCTGTGACCGTACAACACTTAGCTTTCTTGGACACCTTGTGATATTTCAAATGGAGCAGCGTTATGATTTTGCCAGGCGTTTGACAAACGCGAGAGAACTCAGTCGTTGTCTGTCTGAACTCAGTCGGTGCGTTTGGTTGATTATATGAGTACCTGCAGCGGAAGATATCATCACCTTTATTATGAGTTAGAATCGTTTGGTTGGGGATTCTTAGGCTGGAATGTTATTTATGTTATTTGTCCAATATTTATACTTTTTTAAAATCGTCAAAAGCTCTCTGTGATCATTGCCAGACGTTCTTAAATGGTGAACTTCTTGGTGCTGGCTATTCAATTAAGCTTACAGGACAAAGAGCTGGTGCAGTACGTGTGTATTTCAGAATTTTCAGCTCATTTGCGAGCTTCACGAGGATCTTCTTGCTTTTCATGAGCAGGGAATGAACAAGAGGGCAGTTGGTATGTTCCAGTGTCGTTAATTGTTTCTCTTTTGCTGACCGATAATTGTTTCATTGTTCATACGATATGTCAAGACTGCTTATTTTGTATATGCACTGTAGGCAAAGAAGTTGGGAGAGCAGTTCCGTTCTCCACACAGTAGCAACCCTCCATTATTAGCCTAAGATTATGGAAGCTCGAATGTGTTCCTCTCTCAATAATACGTGCACATACATTAGCAGCGTACTTCAGAAACTTGGTCCTAACTCCTAAGTGTAATAGGGTTGATAGTGTTGACGCATCTTCAGACACAAGATCACTTCATGGAATAATCTGTTTGACTCTTACCCAACAGATCTGCAGCTGGACCATCTAAGCCATGAGCTTGACGATGTCGTTTCTTCAGCTGTACGTTTTCCATATTTAAGCTTTTCATTGATTTGATTTAGTGTGTATATAATCGCCCACTGATGTAAGTGGCCTATATGAGAAAAAGGTTTGTTCAACAGCTTAATGACATGCAATGATGCAAAACGCAAAATACTGATGTTCAGAAAATTCAAAACAGGCAGACTCTCTCTTTGGTAACTCATTCAAGGTTGATACAACTGACGATGAGAATTCCAGATACGCACCAGGTGAAGTCTGTTGATGATCCTCAACCGCACAATAGAAACGACATTTGGCCTCAAAATCGTGGGAATCATGATACAAACCTGGTTGGCGAGATGGGATATTTTACGGACGAACCTGAGAGAGTACAACATCTCGTTGAGCAATTCAGTGATATGGAAGTGAATGCCGGTGCTCGGTTGAGGAACTATGACCTACGAACAGCGAAGTTGTCTCAAGAGTTGTTATATCTCAACTCTTTCCAACACACCTAACTGAGTATTAAATAGATTCTTATTTAAGCTTACGCAAAACTCAAGAGACTAATTTTGTGCTTAGGCTCGATAAATCGATAAACTTGCATGAACCAGTCGACATCTACAGTGATTGCGTGATGTATGTTTTCGAGATAACAACTATTATATTAATTCAATGCAGAAGCGTATGTAGGCTGGCGATTTTGGCAAACAGTATAAATTACGGAGATTAGCCGTATAAAAAGCCGAAGCAAAAAAATAAAAATAATAAGCCTACTTCGTATGATTTATAGAAATGCTAGCTAGTACTGCGTAGTATAATTTAAAGGTTGTAAAAAAGGCTGTCCTTGCGGCTGAATTAACGACTGACGCAGTGTCAAATTAACCTGCAAAACAAAGCAAATGAGCAGCGACCTCTTCGTACAGCTTATCATCGAACAGAGAATCATCAACGCCGTGCTCCATTAATCCTTTCATAACCTCTCTTGAAACAATCTTACCGTCTTCTCTGAATGCAACGAGTAAATTACCATAACCATCCTCGCCTGGGAAAATCAGTTTGTCGGGCACAGAAGCTTGCCAAGTTTTGCGGAGGGGCATAACGGGCCATAACATGTTCGGAAACTTAACTTTTGTATTTATACTTATGTGAAGTGGACGGTCAAGAGGAACAAACACGACTTCCCAACCACGGGCCTTTATTTCAGGGTAAAGCTCCTTTAGCCGTCTGCAAACTTTGCCTCCGTCATCTGAAAATTGAAGCCAGTCGAGGTATACGAGCAACTTCTTGCCTTTCAGTGAAGACTGACGCACTTTGAATGATTTGCCTTTACGAACCAAGCAAGTGCGGTTCTTAGTAGCACCTTTAAATAAAGAGGCAGGGGTGAGCGACCTGAGAAAAGCAAAACGTCGTTCCAACATACAAGTTTTCGTGAACGGGTATTCCGTTATTCCGATTTGCTCCATGATCCCCCTTCCCTCCATCTCCCCTGGCTTCCCGTTGGCGGGCAATATGATCAACCTATCCTCGAAATACTCCAGACCAAAAGCTCGCCACAGTCGTCGCCAAACCTTGTTGTGTATGGGAAAAAGTAACCACGACGTTATATTTTGCTCCCTCAATTGCTCACCGAGTTTTTCTAGATTCGAGTATGTAGGATCAAAAAGAGGTATGTGTACAACAAGTATCTCGAGCTCCAGGTTTTTGTCAATGCATTCCTTGTAAGTCTCGATAAGGCCGTGCAAGAAGTCGTATTCAACGAACAGGAAGACGGCCACGTGTTTGGTGCTGAGCTCAGAAACAGTTAACGAATCATCATCAGTAGACCCAATTCTCGTGAGAGCTAGGTCGGGATCACAAAGGAGAATATCACGGTGTAGGGAGAGGGGCTTGTCTATGAGAGTGTCACACATAGTGGCTTTAGGAGCAAGGTGTTGGAGCCATTTCTTATGATACGGATCTAACCTAAAGCGCAACACATGATCTTCCTTCTCGATATCATCTATATCACTTTCGCGAAAGGGAAACCACTCAGACCCATAGGAGACAAAATATTCAGAAGAGGCATTATCAGTGTGCAGAACCGTTTCCTGGGGATCAACCAAGATAGCGGATAGCTTTGGGCTAAAGGCTTTAAAACCCAAGCCAATGAAAGAGCAGATATGATGACGAGTGTCGACATCAGTGAATGGTACTGCCAGGCACGACAGTTTAGAAAAAAAGTCGTCGAAAGCAGGTTGCTTACAATCAGAACGAGCAACTAATACAACCTCAAACTTATCACGAGGTAAGTCGTCGTAGGCTTCCATAATGGAGTTAAAACAGTAATAGTCACTCTCAACAGGAAGGGAGACACAACAAATGAGAAGGTGTTTACGACGAATAACATCAAAGCCAACAAGTTCACCGCTACAGCAACGGACCAACGAAGTCGTCTTGCCGTTATTAGAAAGAAACGGTACGACAGCTAAACGCGTACCCTCCACGGGATGTTTCAGTTTCGTAAAGTCCACATACCCATCATCCTCAGACATACAGTTTTCTTCCATTGTAGTGGACATACTTACAATGGTACAATCAACAGATATATATTGAACTGATATCAAAATTAAACAAAGTTATTGCAAAAAAATTAAATCTGATTAAATCTTGCAGTGCAGAAAGGAATTATTGATTATAATTGATAATTTATACGTTGGTTGACCAATAGAATCAATTATCAATCAATCAATCAAATTAAAATGGTTCAAACATAAACAATTAAATGTATTAGCAATACCAACCCTAAACTTAAACTTAAACCTAAACCATTAATATATACTCCATATGGTAATTGGTAACAACCAATATTAGGTCTACAAAATATTGAGTATCTCTTATTTTATTCCATATGATAATGACAATTTTTCAAATATTATTTCCTTATCATATTTGTTTTGACGTATTTTATTTAACTTTTATGTTAAGCGTTATATTTCCTGTGATTTGCTTTTATATTTTGGAAATTACCAAAAAATGACGTTTTTTTTAGCCTGAAAGCAATGTAATTCAACCATAAGATAAAATCACGTACTAACAAATTTCTCGTCCTCCTCACCTATTCTCACCTATTCTCAACAATCAAACAATAATTTTTATAGATAAAAAAAGGGTGAGCACTTTGCCAGAGTCGATATATACACTGCCACGGGAATTACAAATGCATATGACTTTGTCCTCTAGTGAGCATGTGTGGTGATTTCCGTGGAACAGTTCATTGTTCCCGTGGAAACATCCGCACCCTATAAACTGGTCACTTTAACCTCATACTACGTGAGTAAGCGTATCAAAGAAGGGAGTATATGATGTATATGAGATCATATTGCTGGGTTTTACGTGTGATATAAAAGAGAAGACTTTGTTTGACTCTTTTTTAATAAGAAACGACACAAAATTATTCTACTTCCAGCTCATTTGTAAGTTGTAACATATGTTAGGTAAGTCAACTGGTCAACGTTTTCCACTGTTTGACTTTTCAAAGCTTTTCACTTCATTACATGCCATGTTAAATAGATAGTGTACGCAATAAATTAATTCTACAGTTGCACAAAAGTTTTAGATATGGAAGTAGAGAAGAATTTGTATAATGTTGTTTTTGAAGGAAATGTTACACTTTTCAAAACTTTGATAAAAAATGATCCACTAATTTTAGACAGAATTTCCAATACGTTTTTTCATGAGAGTCCCTTACACGTGGCGGTCCTACGTGGCCACGCTGACATGGCAAGAGAATTGCTGAGTCACAACCCTCGACTAGCGTATGAGTTAGACTCGCTAGGCCACTCCCCTCTCCACCTGGCCTCCGCAAAGGGCCAGGTGGAGATCGTGAGGGACTTACTACGTGTTGGGGGGGATCAGTCCTGTCTTGCACGCAACAAAGACGGGAAACTCCCCCTCCACGTGGCAATACTGAAGGGGGCCGCGCCTGGAGTGGTCGAGGAGTTGGTTCAGACGTGTCGCGAGTCGACATGGGTGAGGGTTGACAAGGGGGACATGGCTATGCATTTGTGTGTGAAGTTTGATAATTTGGATGCCTTGCAAGTTATAGTCAAAGTTTTGATGGTGGGTGAAAATGAGAGGGTTGACTTTTTCAATGCGACAAATGATGATGGTAATACTATCTTGCATTTGGCTGCTTTGTATAAGAATTTTGAGGTAATTTTACTTTTTTTTCACTAATTGTGGATCATAATCTTTGCTTTATTATGGTGGTCTTTGATTAAATTTTACTCTTATTTTTATTTACATTGCCTTTTGTACGGAGTATTAAAGTACAATTATAATTGATGCAAAAGTTCTTGAAAATATTATCTAATTTCAATTGTTTACGTTTTGAGTTATCAAATTGTGTTAGATAATGCTAATTAAGTGTGTGCTATGTTTCGCATGTTACATATATTATGATATCTAACACTCCGAATTTCGTTTGGATCTATTTTTGAAATTTTTTTAAAGCTAATTCAATTTTAAGTAAAATTGTTGATTTAACATTGAAGATCACCGGTAGATTAGGGAGGCATGGGGTGAAATACCCCCATCGATATTTCGGTATTTAACATTATCGGAAAAATTAGATGTGTCGATTTCAAAGAAAATAAATGGATCAATTGATGAGATGAGTGTGTGGAATGGTATAGGGGTTTGGTGGGCTTATTTCATCGGGCCACCAAGCACTTGCTATAGTCTTTATCTTATTATTGGACTGCAAATCTAATCCGAAATGTATTTGAAGGTCAAATCTACTACGAAGTTTATAAAATTTTAGTAATTCTATTTTAATACTAGTGTCTCGATGAATTACATTTCTCAACATATCAATTGTTTTTCTAATTTAACTATGTTAATTTTTATATTTCAGATGATAAAGTACTTGCTATCATTGTCAGGGATTGATCAAAATGCAATGAACAACAATGGTCACACACCCTTAGATTTGATTGAAAATTCACCTAGAGACATAAAAGCCCTTGAAATAATCAATTTCTTCTTACAATCAAGTGCTCAAAGATCCACTAATAACTCTTCACAACCCATTAAATCACGAATTTCACCAAATTCTCAAGAAAAATTGAATCCAAGGTCACATCCTAGGCAAAATTCCAAAACATCATGGAAAAAATTCTTCACCTTCGACAACATTCGGTTAGAACAACACAGGGGGACACTGCTGATTGTCGCGGCTATAATAGCCGCGGCAACAGCAATCCCTGTAATCAACATGAATGTTAATGGGCCCGATTTAACCGATGAGTACTCGACTTTTTCGATCACATTTGTACCAGCATCGGCCGTTATAGTCCTTTTGGTAAGCGGGTTTTCACTAAGGAACAAGTTTTGTGTTTGGATTGTACTACAACTTATGTACACCTCAATTGGGTTCCTAACGATGAACTTCCTAGGATCGATGATCTCAAATGAAAGTCGATACAGGGACATTGACGGGGTGACACTGATTTCGGTGTTGATTTTGTTCGGGTTATTGCTTATGGTCTCGGCGCTTAATCTAATTAGGTTAATTGTGTGGGTTGTGATCACCATTAAAGCATGGGTCAAGAAGAGGAAGTTGCGTAGTAGGGAGATCAATGGTTTGTCAAATGCCTGAAAATCCTTTTAGACAATGATTTGTTAAATTGTAATCGTGTACTCTTATTTTCTTTTTGGTTAATGTTATAATCGATTAAATTGTCGGGTGAAAACTTAAATGTTTTATTTGAGACAATTTAAATATGTTATAATGGTTTTCTTTACTCTATTTTCTTTTTAAAAACACCATTTGCAATAGTGTTTTATAATCAGAGACTTTTGAGCCTACGTGATTAACGTGAACACAAAAACCCTAAATATTTTTAGGGTATTGATTTTCCGTATACGGATTTTACTCCCGTTATATACTTTTTTCACCTGATTTTCCAACTATACCCTTTTTATTCTCACAATATACCAAAAAAAAAAAAAAAAAAAAAAAAAAAAAACAATGAATCAACAAGCTACTCCGACCAACATCACCTCCGGACACCACCAAGTTCGACCACCACCATACCGGTCGCCCACCACGCCGGACTTCACCGGCCGGCTACACATGGCGGTCCCACCCTCGCCGGTCACCGGTCTTACTTAGTTACCCACGAAACTCACAAACTAACACAATTTACTACACCACCATATTGACCACCAAGCCCACCCACGTCGTCGGCGCCACCTCCGACCACCCTCTCCCGCCGCCGCTACTGCCTCCCGCCACCATAAGTCGGTGCCTACCGCCGCCCCAAGTTCTTCCTTATGCAAACCCTAATTTTGATTTTAAATTAAATCCATTTAGAATTAATAAAAATTGATAATTTAATGACAGTAATTGAAATTGAAAATGATTAGTACTTCATTGAATTGTTTATTGAAATTAATAATTGAATAATTGAACAATTGATTGAATTTGATTAAGAAAAATTTGGGAAAAAAAAAAGAGAGAATTTGTATACCATGGGAGTAAAAAAGGGTAGGGTTTGGAAACTAAATGAAAAAAGTATATAACGGGAGTAAAATCCATATACGGAAAATCAATTACGTATTTTTAAAGCAAAATTACTAAAAACTACTTCCTCCTATTCATTAGATTGGTAACATTTTTCTTTTTGGGGTGATTTTTCATTTGTTAACATTTCCCTTTTTGGAAAGTTTTTTAATCTCACAATTAAATACTACCCCACTTGTTTTCCCACTTGTTCACCCACTCTTTTTGCCTTCTTAATTATCGTGCCATATTGAAATGTTACCAATCTAATGAATCGGAGGGAGTACTTCATAAAATCAACTTTTTAAACCCTTTTGCCTCTCGTTTTATACATCATGACGTACCATGGTACCATCATCATTTTGTATGACGTACCATGGTACCATCACGGCAATTTGGACATGCCTCTCGTTTTATAAAATCAACCATGATGCGGTAAAGAGGTACCATGATGTATAAATATTTTATTCAAAATTTATGTTAAGCGTTATATTTCATGTGATTTGCTTTTACATTTCGAAAGTAATGTGATTCAACCATAAGATAAAAATATAAAATCACGTAGTAACAAATTTTCTCATCCTCCTCACCTATTCTCAACAATCAAACAATAATTTTTATATAAAAAAAAATGATCACTTTAACCTCATACTAAGTGTATCAAAGGAAGGGAGTACATGAAATCATATTGCTGAGTTTTACGTGTGATATAAAAGAGAAGACTTTGTTTGTGTAAAAGCAGGGCAGCAGCTCGAACTGTCAAAACTCGACCCGACCCGCAAATCCGACCCGAATCGACCCGTTTTTTTAGGGTCAAGACCCGTAAATTTTGACCCGTGACCCGAACCCGAAGTGACCCGTTAATTTAGGGGCAAGACCGACCCGACCCGACCCGTTTGATCCGATGGGTCAAATGTAATTTTGTGTAAAAAGACTTTTTAAACCTTTAAATTAAAATTTCATGAAAAAAATAATTTAATATTAATAATTATTACAACCTCAATATTATAAGTTGGAATATCAAAAGAATATTGAAAATTAAGATTGAAATATTGTGATTATATTCATAAATAAACTATTTTAATTTTATAAATCACAAGAATGAATAAATATCAACTTTAATATTACATATGTACAAATAAAAAATGTAGCCATCGTAAAATAACAATAAAATAATTATTTTAATTAAAAAATTAATAATTAAAAAGGCGCGAAAAACGTATTTTGACCCGAACCCGACCCTGCCCGACCCGTATTTACGCTGAACCCGTATTGACCCGACCCGTATAACTCGAACCCGACCCGCCCGACCCGTTTGACAGGTCTAGCAGCAGCTGATCAAAGAAAGAAGAAGCAAGGGGCCCAAGTTTGTGGAGAAGTGTCCAAGATGGTGGACTTAAAATACTTGGCCCATATATTGAAGAGTGTCAAAATTAGATTTCAGCCCAACAAAATACAACAAAATGAATTGCTGAAACGAGCTCAAAATGACGACCCAACAACACTTTCAGCCCATCACAACAAATACAATGTGTCGGTTGTGAGACAACAAAATAGAAGGGAGAAAGAAGACAAAATAGAAGAAGAAAGCCCCCTAGAGGGCGTTCTCCTCCAGCTAGCGGAGAGTCATTTCATACCTCCAGCTAGCGCGTCAGTCAGTAAACTACCACCAATATCAAGAAGTCAGACCAAGAGGGCACAGTTTACTAGATGTCATTTCATGCCGGACTCATCAAGGGAAAGGCTAGCCACATCTAGAGATGCAACATCATCAAGGTTATCATGCTCATCTCCACCAACATCCCACATCTTCGTTCTCTCTTTGATGTACTCTTCACTATTTTTAGAAATTAAGCGCAAATTATTTTTTTTTGCAACTGGAAGAGTAAAGGGTTTTTTTTTTTTTTTTATTTTCTTCTAAATGAATTAGTCGTGCACTTAGGTCTTAGGATGCTTTCTTTTGATTTTTTTAATTTTTTTTATTGGAGTATCGGTATCGGTGGAGTATCGGTGGAGTATCGGTGACGTGTCAAACATCACAGAAGTATCGGAAAACATCCGATACCTCAAGATACGTATCAGGACGTATCGGAGGAGTATCGGGAAGTATCGGAGGAGTATCGGGTATCCGATACGTATCGGACACGGGTACGGCATATTTTAGAAGTATCGGTGCTTCCTAGGGTCCCGGAACATCATGTTATAAATTATTTCGGTCTATTTTGCTCAATTTTATTTTAAAATAAAAATATTTTATTATATTTATATAATAAAGATTTGTAAAAAAAAAAATTAAGACCCCAATATTAAAATATTTTTCGGTCCACCACTGGCTATATGTCAAACATCACTCACGTCTTGCACGCAACAACGATGGAAAACTGCCCCTCCATGTGGTATACAATTTTCAATAATTGGGCCATACAAATACTATAAAAATGATTAAAATCATACTCGTACTCCGTATAAATAACCATAAATAAAGTAATGTTAGAACAATTTATTGTCAAATAGTGTCATACGAAAATGAATGTAAATTGTAATATGAAAATAATAATAAGCAATATTAATATTAATTAATGCTCTAATGAAACGGCCTAATAGTTGATCCGCCATGAAGTGATCAATTTGGTATTCATTATTCCATGGCCCAAATCACCTTTTCCATCTGTAAGACTGTAACGCCTTTATTTTAGGTTTCACCGGTCCAAACCCGGACCGGGGACCGGATGCCTAAAAAATTCAAACCCGGGGACCGCACCGGTTAGAAGGAGACCCGGACCGGACCGGACCTAAACCCCTTAGGTCCGGATTTGGACCGGATCGGACTACATAATAAAGGGGTTTTAGAGGGTTTTTTCTATTTTGGACCGGACCGGACCGGACCTAAGACCGGATATAAAAATTATTGAGGACCGAAGACCGGACCTATTAGTATCCGGTCTGACCCGGACCGGACCTTTCGGTCCGGGTCAGTCCGGTTTACCGGTCCGGATCAATTTTTGAACGCCCCTAGTTAAAATGATTCCTGTTAATTTTAAACTATAACGACTCTTGAATTGTACTCCCTCCATTCCAAATTACTTGTCCCATTTTCACTAAAATTTTTCCCAAATTACTTGTCCCCTTTCTATTTTTAGTACTCCGTATGTTTTAACAAATGATTTGTAAAATTTTCTCATTTTCATTATCATCCCTTAAATCATCCCAAAAAAAAAAGGAAACAATTAATTTGGGAGGGAGGGAGTAGCAATTTTAGCAATTCCTAATAGAGTGAAGCGAAATGATAAGTGTTATACACTTTGCATTTCATAATGGAGTGAATCAAAATAATTTTGTTTAAAAAACAAACGAGAAAGATTTTTTTAATTATATGTAAATATAATACAGAGTACTTTGTACTCCGTAGTAGATTTTACTTTTCTTGACTTTTTCTATTTTTTTTTTTTTTTTAGTTTTTAAAACTTGTGCATCGCATGGCCTTACCAACTAATAATAAAAGTGAAAAGAAAAAAAAAAAAAAAAAAAAAAAAAAAAAAAGGGAACTTGAATGTTCAATTTTTTTACTTTTTTTTTACAAACCAAGTACGGAGTATAATATTTTACAATTATATATAAAAGAAAAAAAAATATATGTTAGTTTAAACATTAAAGGTTTAGAAAGTATGAACAAGAAAGTTTAAACTTCTTTTTTTTTTTTTTTTTTGGCTTTTGATTTTATAAATTAAGTTTAGAATCAATTGAAAATACAAAAATATAAAAATTGAAATTGTGCCCATACTCATAATTTAACAAATTCTCTATATTTAACTGATATTCTCTCCCTTCAAATTCAAACACTACAATTGTTTTATCACATTTGTCAAGGTGAATATCGGAACGGCGGAATTATTTATAATTTCACACGACAAAAAAGTTTAAAAATTGGATATCAATATTGTGACTAAATTATAGATTGTTGGGAATTTCAAAAATTCTGACGTAGATGAATAAATTTAAAAAGGTATATGTAGTGTTTGAATTTGATAAGGAAGGGACGATAATACATTTATATATCTCTATATATTTATATTATCTCTATATAAAATATTATAAGATTAATATAATACGGAGTATAATATAAAAGTTAATAAATACAAACCCTAAACTCAAAATTTCTAAGTAGTTTTATTTAATACTCCATACGACGGTAACACAGGAGTACTTATTTACCGAACAAATGTAGGAGTGGGCGTACTATTTAATACGGAGCACTCTATATACAAACGACTAACAGTCATTCTTCAAACGTGAAACAAATTTACTAAAGGGGTATTAAAAAAATTTAGTAACAATTAATCATAATTATCACTTAGATAGTACAAAAGCTATATAATCGGGTACAAATAAGGCGGACTTACAATAATTTATTGTAAGACCTGACTTACACAAGAATTAGTGAACGACTAATCACGTCAAAAAAAAAAAAAAAAAAAAGAGAGATCTTCTTAGTCCACAATTAGAGTAATGGGTAGGGTGGCGGAGGCGGAGGACGTGGCGGTGGCGGTGGGGGTGGCAGTCGACGTAGGTTCCTATTTTTTCGAGGTCATACGGGCATTTTTTTTTTTTTTGGTTATGATTATGATGAAAGTTGCAATTATTTAATTATTGTTTTTATTTTGTTTGTTTAATTATTGGATTAATTAATACGTGATTAGGTTTTTTCATTGATTAGGTTTCTTATTTATTTGTTGTTTTAATTGCTGATTAATTATACTGTATTAGTAATTCGTAATTATGGCTTCTTATTTTTGCTACATACAATTCTCCATGTTTTGTCTTATTCTTTTATCGTAAAAAGATTATACAACAACATATATATATACTTTCTACGTTTTTAATTTCATTACATATTCTAATTCTAATTTCTAATGTTGTTTTTATATTGGCTTTGATTTGATGCAGGTTTTTCTGGACTTAGCCGAGGTAATCTCCTTTCGTTTCGTTTCTTGGACTTAATTAATTACTCCGATCCCTCCCTTAACTAAACTTCCTACTAGTCGTCGTAAAATCGCAAAATCATTTGGTTCATAAATTTTTGACAGATACCGAGGATTTTCTAAGACATGTTGCTGTTGCAAAAAGATTAAGAGATGTAGATGAGCTTTTGACCGTCTTAGGTAAGAATGGACATGAAATCTCGAGAGAAGACGCGCGTCAAATGATGATAAAAGAGTGTGGCCATGAATACGCCCGCCATGTTTTATTGATGAGGTGGTTTGCTCCTGGTAAAGGTTACCGTGCTTGTAATGAACTCGTCGACCAATACATTCAGGTAAGTTTGTCCCTTTTTACTCGATACTTTGTACTCGATCTGTCGAATATTCGAATCCCTGTATTTATGTTCTTCCTCTCTATTTCTTCTGGAAAACCTTACGAGTTACTCCGTATTATTTAGCGCCTAAGCTAGTAAACTGTAGTGAATAATACTCCGTATAAGTCCAAGTAAAATTATTTACTAAGCTCAGCCACTTGCTTACTAAGTAACTACGGAGTAAGTTGTAGTGAATAATTGGGATTTGTAAAGGAGCACTTTTTATATGCCCACATATGAACTTCACTTCTCCTCTTACGGTTAATTAGTTTTAAGATGGACCTCTTGGGCCCATGAGCTGGACTTTTTCTTTACTACCTGTGGCCTGTGGGTATAGTCTGCGTCCGTGTCTGGTTTTTACATGATTAACGTAAATAAGTCGTTTTCTTTTTATAAAAAACGAGTTAATTTAATTTTACTCTATAATTATTATTTAACTAAAGCTTAGCCTATAGGCTTTTAATTTAGTGACAATTTTGAAACAATTTGTTTCACTTCTTATTTGTACTCATTTCATTTATATACTACGTTCTATTGTATCATTTTTAATGCTAATTGTGACTAGACCGGTCATAACTGACCCGACACGATGAACCTAATTAACCCGAGACCCGAAATTGACTCATAATCACAACCCGATATTGACTCGAAACTCCAAATGACCCGCCCTAACCCGCAATGTCTGGACCTGAAACTCAAATTGACCCCATATAGAGTTCACTATGAGTGACTTAAAAATAACTTATGAGATATTGTATAATCAATTAACATCAATTCAAATGCATAGCTAAAGACTTTAAAAAGTACGAGTAACATTTTGACAAAAAGTGGTCTTTTTTTTTTTACCAAAATTTTGCAATTTGACCAGAAAGGACACACCCGACCTAAACCCAAAAATAAATGACTCGATAACAGCCACCTGAAATAGACCCCAAATGAACCGACTCGATACAACGATTAGACCTAAAATGACTCGGCCCATAGCCGACGTGATTGACCCTTTTGCTGGGTCTAATTGTGATACCATATAATTGTAACCATTTTCATTCAATTTGTATCTTTTTTTTGTTAATTGTCACTAAATGTTTTATTGACCTTGTTAGTGATTTAGTATATTGATTTTATTTTTTTTTCTACCCTTTAAAGTGAAATTTACATTATCGAAACACATTATTTTTTTAGGAGACCTTACACATATAACTTACTTTAAAAATAAACAAATAACTGAAACGAAAATTGCACTCCGTATGATTTAGGAGTTTTTGAGATAGTAGTAGTTTGGTTTGATTCTTATCTTCAACCTTTTCAGGTACAGAAGGCGTCTGAAGATTGGTTCATCACATTGTACCGTAAACGTTTATTGAAGTACTGTGGCTACACAGACGATGAATTGCGCCAGCTCAAGTGAACGTTTCCGGTTAGCTCAAACGAGTAAATGACGATGTTACTTATGATATATTCTACTAATGTCATTTATACTCATATGTCAAATCTGCATCCAAATTAACGTTATTTGGAGTTCAAATTATAATGAAATTAGGTCTTTGATTTATTTCCTTTACTAGTTTGTATTTTATTTTACTAGTCTTACACTAAGTTAAAGCGAGAACAAAATACAAATTGTAGTTAAAAGGGTACAAAATCATGAAAAAAATCTATTAAAGTCACTTTTAGTGGTACTAAACAAAATTTAGTTACAATTAATAATAATTATCACTAAAATGGTACAAAAGCTATATAATCGAGTACACATAAGGCTGACTTACAATAATTTATTGTGAGAAATGACTCACACAAGAATTTGTGTTTTATTTTTGACGTGGCAGCTTTTTTAACTTATAATTAAAAGGCAACTTATTATCCGTAACTAGTTTAGGACCTGTGCAAATGCACGGCTTATTAGTGGACGCCCGAGAAAATTACTTGTAAATTATATGAGATATTTTTATGCTATTAATAATTTTTAAATTATAGATAAAAAAAAGCTTGTAATTAGAAATGTACAAACATAATATTCAAAGGGTTGCACACTCGTTAGCACATTTGTGGAGGCATAGTACCGATAATATGTGGAGGCATACTACTAAACTACTAGTATTACCTACACAAATTTTTCGACGAATTCATTACAAGGACCGTAACCTTTACCAGGAGCAAAACGCCTCATCAAAACAACATGGTGGGCGTATTCATGGCCACACTCGTTTATCATCATTTGACGCGCCTCTTCACTCGAGATTTCATGTCCATTCTTACCTAAGACGGTCAATAGCTCATCTAAATCTCGTAATCCTTTGGCAACAACAACTCGTCTAAGAAAATCCTCGGTATCTGTCAAAAATTTATGAACCAAATGGTTTTTCGATTTAACAAAGTTCGCCAAGCCACATATCAGAACGTTAAAATGAAGGGAATAATACAGTTCGAAGAAACAAAACGAAGCGAAATTACCTCGGCTAAGTCCAGAAGAAGCTGTATCAAAGTAAATTAAAGCAACATGAGAAGATGTAATGAAATAAAAAAGTTATAAAAAAAAAAACAAAATATGCCAGTCCGTTTAATAAACTAAATGTATATAATTTTTTTGGTTAGGAACTAACTCAACCAAAAGCTTAAGCTAATGGTTGGAGGCCCAAGATCGATTATATACTCTAACACCATAGTTACATAGACACGGCGACACGGTGTCGTGTCGGACACGTGTCGGAGTGTCGGACACGCAAATGACAAAAAATCTAGACACGCCGACACGGTCAACGGAGTGTCTTGACTTTTTTTTAGACACCGACACGACACGGCATCAATATATAAGAGATCCCATAGAAATATATAAATAAGTTTTTAACTTTGTCAGGAAAAAAAAGATGGTACAAATTAGAAGTATTTAAAAAAAATAAAGGTAAATATAATGGGTCAACTTGTCAAAAGCCCAAGAGTAAGATTAAAAATAAGTGAAAAGAAAATACATTGATTGATGAGTGATGGTTGATTGGTTGAGATTAAAATAATAATAATAATAATAATAATAATAATAATAATAAAATACAAGAGGTCAGTCACATGGGAAAAAGCAACCCACTTTCCCAAACCATTGAGAGTCCCAATTCATTTCAACCCACGACTCTTCTCTATCCTCTATCATCTTCAACCTCCAAACAACTTACTCACTCAAAAAAAAAAAAAAAAAAAAAAAAAAAATCCGACTGTGTCGGTGTCGGCTTCACCCAGCACGTGTCCCGGACGTGTCATGTGTCGTGTCGACCATCGTGTCGTGTCGACACGCGACACGTCGCCGGAGTGACGTGTCGAGGTAACTATGTCTAACACGCCCCCTCACGCGAATGCCCTTTGGGCTTGAAGCGTGGACGCAACTACATGCCCGCCTTCCTGGTGCGATATATACCACTTTGAAAGTGATGGGTGGTGAGATTCGAACCCGTGACCTCTTGTCACAAGGCTCTGATACCATGTCAGAATCATGTAACGGGCCTGGCCAAACCCAAGTGGAAGAGAGCGAGCCCGGTTTACAAGTCCAAGGGTATCCACATTTCTCAAAACCAATTGGCAATGAGAGGAGTTCCCTTAGACTTTATAAATCACACCAAACTCTCTTCCACAATCAATGTGGGATTCTCACATGTGGGCAATAACACTCCAACACTCCCCTCACATGTGAGGTCCCTTGGAAATCCAGGGCGAAACCATGGGAGCACACCGGAGTGGTATAAACAACCCGAACTCACGAGGGCGGCAATAACCCGAACCCAATCGGAGCGGCAAACCTTCAAAGAGGACCTCCTCCGGTGGCATAATTTTTCAAGGGCCAACTTTAAACTTATCGAACCCAGGGCGAACCCGGGCTTTGAACTAAATGTATATAATACGGACATACGGAGTACCATTTAACTTGATACTTAATACGTTTAATCTCTAAAATTTATAAGAATATATTGAATTATACCCGTCCTTCTGAAAATAAACTAAATTTCACTGACAAAAAAAATCACGCACTAAAAACTTATCGAAATGTCATTCAAACTTGTGTAAATAATGTCTCAAAGTACTTACCAGGCCACATTAGGTTAATAAAAAAAAACAATTGAATAGTTGGGTTTGAGCATAGCGGAAGTTTAGCATAGTTTGAGAAGACGTACATATATCGGTCTATTCAGGTGAACTTTTTCCTTTTCAAATCATGATCTTAAAATCGAAATACAGATATTTACGAGACATACTAGCCATTTAAACGTAGAAAGTATATTGCACCAAAACAAGTAGAGAATTGCAACATTAAAAAAAAAAAGCCATAATTACAAATTATTAATACTATTAATCTATATCGCCTGGTAAATCCGGAATCGTAAATTTGTGATCGACAATTAAATTCACGGACCTAATTAGCGTACAAAAATTAAATGAGATTATGACCTCGAAAGAATTGGAACCTAATTCGGCTGCCACCGCCACCTTTGCTACTGCCGCCTCTGCCCATAACCCTAGTTGTGGCTTACAAAATCGAAATTTGTCCATGACATTAGTTGACATTTATCATAATATAAATGGATTAATAATTTTTTTTTATTATATATTCGAGTATATAAGATATATAAGATATTATAATGATACTAGGACACTGAATTAAATTACATAAACATTATGTAATTTTTTTAAATGAATAATCATATTTACTTACACAAATTTTTATATTCCTACCTTTGAAGTTTCAACATATTTTCTTTGAAAACAGTTAATAAGCTAATAGTGTCCATATTAATATTATAAATACTTATTTTACGCAATAATTTATTTGTATATTACATTAGGCTAATATTCAATTTCGCATAATATATTCATGACAACATCTCTTCATTAGCACACTAACATGTGTCAAAGAAAAACCGTTTAATTAGAAAAACCGTTTAATTATTCTTTCATTTATTTGTATAAAATATTTACGAGATTTTAAAAATTTTAGAAAATTTATACGATATTTAAATTTATATTTAGAAAATTTATAGTTAAAAAATGAAGGAAATATTATTTAGGAAAACCTTGAAATTTTCAATACTTTAGAAAATTTAAAAGAAAATTTAATCAAATTCAAAATTTGATTTTTTTTAAACCATTCAATCTAATTTGATTTAAATATATTTTATTATACTGTATATATATATATTTTATATACTTAAGATATACTCCTATATTTATTTTATTAAATTTTGTTATACTTTATTTATTATATTGTATTTATATATTTCATATACTTAAGATATACTAAAGTTATTATACTATATTTATTTTATTATAATGTATCTATATATTTCATATACTTTAAGATATATTAAACTTATTTTATTTAGATATAAGTTTGGTCCTTAATATACATACCTACCCAATGTAGGAATGGGGACATATATTAAATAATTTTTTTTTTAAAATTAGTCGTCCCCTTATTTAACAATATAGGGTACACCACACACGTACTTTTAATTTAGTCAAAAGATAAGATCTTGTAAGTCAACTATTAGGGTTATGGGTAGGGGTGGCGGCGGACGTGGTGGCGGCGGTGGTGGATGTGGTGGCGGCGGCGGTGGTAAACGTGCTAGCGGCAGCGGTGGCAGTAGCGGCAGTGACAGCCGTCCTAGGTTCTGGTTTTTTCCAGGTCATATTATCATGTTATCACTCTTTATTTATTTGTCGTTACAATTTTTTTTTTTTGTTGTTTTCATTTTTTATTAATTCAATTACTCTATTAATAATTTGAGTATTTGGTGTTTTTCTCCATGTTTTGGTGCAACATCTACTTGAATTACTCGTGAAAAAGAAAAATTATTACTTTTTACGTTTACCAATTGTAACTTGTGAGATGATGATTTGAAAATTTGGTAATTAGAGAGTAAAAAAAAAAAAAATAGAACACAACGTAAGAAGAAATTAGGGGAAATAATGGTTATTAGTTGAAAAAATAATTATTTTCATATGGTTATTAGCTTGAGGTTTGTCACTTTATTCGTTATACCCCTCCTTTCATTTTAAAAAACTTTGACTGAACTTAACTTGTAGATATGAGTTTAGAAATTGACAATTATTTATACTAAGCCATATATCTCGTTGAGACGATTAATTTGAACATTAAATTTTCCTGATTTGCAACTCGTGATTAATAGATATGGCCGGTCAAATTTTTTTCGATAAAATAACTTTGACCAACCATAACTTAAACTACGTGTTCTAAAGATAATTTTTTTTTTATTTCAAATTGAAGTGCCCGAAAAGATAATTGATTTGAAAAAAAATAATGAATGATCGAATTCTGAATTCGTAATTACAAATTATGATGAGTTAAATTTTTTTTTTCCACAAAACAAAGGGTATCTCGATAAAATTTACAAACCTGTACCGTGGGAAATATCCCTTTAATATATTCTCATGTTGCTTGATTTGGCTTTGACGCAGATTTTTTGGGACTTAACCGAGGTAATCTTGTTTCATTTCGTTTCGTTTAGTTTGGCAAAGAACCTATCATTATCAACTACTCGTATTCCTTTTTAATTTCATTGCATATTCTCACGTTCCTTTATTTGACTCGATCTCATGCAGCTTCTTCTGGACTTAGCCGAGGTAATCTTGTTTCGTTCTGTTTCGTTTCGTTTCGTTTTTGTACACTTAGTTTTGTTACTTCTTGTGCATCTTAATGTTAGTTTTCATATGTGGTTTGCCAAACTAATAAACTCCATACTAGTATGTAGTAATTTGAAAAATCATTGAATTGATTCATATCTTTGATAGATACCAAGGATCTTCTTAGACGAGTTGCTATTGCTAAAGGATTACGAGATGTCGATGAGCTTTTGACCGTCTTAGGTAAGAATGGACATGAAATCAGATGGGCCGACGCGTTTGATATGTTGAGAGACGAGTGTGGCCCTGAATACGCCAGTGATGTTATAGCAATTAATAATTTTGCTCCCGGTAAAGGTTCCAAGAACTGTAATAGGTTCCTCGACAAATACATCCAGGTGAATTTATGCTCGTACTTCATACTCTATGTAATCCTTCATTTTTATGCGTAGTAACTTTTAACAAAGAAAATAACACTTTTATCCCTACTAATATATTTATTTCACCAAAATACAACAAGTTTTATTTTTAAAAGTGAGACCCATATAACTAAAATATCAAAAATCTCAATGGAATTATCTCAATTAAATGGAGTGAGTAAAATTATTAACTAAAGTAAAAAAATTTGGCCAAACAATGAATACTGCAAAAACATCTATTAATTGTTCGACAAATGAACATTTCCTTATTTTCACGTTAAATATGATACATTGATACTTACTTGATTTCTTTTATGTTGTGTACCGAAGGAGTCGGAAGATTGGTTTATCAGATATTATCGCAAAAAATTGTTGAAGTATTGTCTCTACACAAAAGACGAATTGCGGCAGCTCAAGTGAAACGTATTTCGGTTAGCTCAAATGATCATGTTGTTATTTGATATCCTATTTTTATTTAGGCAAAATTACAAAAAACTACCGTATAAAATTACAAATCTCCTAATATTTTTATCAGATATCCTATTATTTTTATTTATGCAAAAAATTACAAAAAAATTATATAAGGTAGTTGTTTGCAAAAAGTTGATTTTATAAGGTAATTTTTTATAATTTTGCCGTTTATTTATTACTCGTATCTCAAATTGGCACGCTAATTATTGTTCAAATTTTAGTGAAATAATTAAGGGTCTTCATTCATTTCATTTATCTTCTGAAGTTGTAGCTCGATCATCTTAACTCAAATGAAAAGGCAACCTATATATTTTTATTACTCCGTATTACTCCCTCCCTTCTTTCCAATTAGCCCCATATACCATTTTTGGAAATTTTTTCCAATTAGCCCCATTACCTTTTTTAGTAACAATTTCTCTAACCTACCCCACTTTTTCTCACACATACCTACTTTTTCTCACTCACATCCAATTTTTTATAATTAAACTATTCTACTTTTTCTTCACTCTACCCCACTTTTTCCACTTTTTCTTAAAAATGGTGAAAAAGGGAAGGGGGCTAAATGGCAAGAATGGAGGGAGTATCAATTATCACATATCCTTTAATCATATGAATTTATGTTTCATTTAATTTGGGGTGTAACGTGTAAAACCATTTGTCGATGTCCTTCGTAACATAAATCAGTGAAGGTTTTCCCAACTTTTTAATTATGAGCTATTGGGAATATTTCACTCTGTCCAAGTCAAGATGATAAGTTTCGAACTATATATGTGTCAAGCACCAGTCCTGTCTTACACGCAGTAAAGACGGGAAATTGTCCCTCCAAGTGACAATACTGAAGGGGGCTCTGCCTGGAGTGGTCGAGGAGTTGGTTCAGACATGTTGCGAGTCGACATGGCCACATGGGTGAGGACTGAGGATTGACAAGGGGGACATGGCATGGCTATGCATTTGTGAAGTTTGATAATTTGGATGCCTTGCAAGTTATAGTCAAAGTTTAGATGGTAGGTGAAAAATGAGGGGGTTGACTTTTTGAATGCCACAAATAATGATGGTAATACTATCTTGCATTTGGCTGCTTTGTACGGAGTATAAGAATTTTGAGGTATTATGTTATGGGTTATCGAATCGTGGTTGGTAAAATTAAGTTATTACATCGTATTATTTATCTAATATGGAGTACTGACTACTGAGTACTCTCTCTATTTCAATGAGATGGTTTTACAGGGAATGAAAAAATTTTAGTGAATGTTGAAAAGTTAATGATAGTGTTGGTATTTTAATTTAGTTGATGAGTTAGTCTCATTTTAAAAGATAAATGTTTGATATTTTGGTAAAATGCGTATATTGATAGGGGTAAAAATGTGATTTTCATTATTAAAACTTAACAAGTATAATAATGAGGCTAAATGAACGAAACTAAAAAAAGAAATTGGGGCTAAATAAGTGAAATGAAGGTAGTATTTCTTTTTATTCTTCTTTTTCTACCTTGTATAGCAAATTCAATTTTGAATAAAATCCAATTTAACATTGATGGTCACCGGTGGATTAAGGAAGCATGGAGGTCTGTTACATTATCAGAAAATTTAGACATATCAGTATGAAAAATAAATAAATAATAGATGGATCACGGTGATATGATTGTGTGAAATGGTATAGAAGTTTAATGGGCCTATTTCAACGGGCCACCAAGTTAAAATGTTTTGTTTTAATGTACATGAATATTAGTGGGCCAGATTAACTGATGGATACTCTATTATATTCCATTTGGTAAGTGGGTATTCACCGAGAAACAAGTTTTGCATTTGGATTGCACTACAAGTCTACAACTTCTGCACACCTCGATTGCAGGGTCGGCCCTAGGAAAAATTTTAGGGTCCAATTCGATGAATTTGCTTTTTGATCGATAATATAGATATTACTGCATCACAATTATATTAACAGTTTGGTAGTACAGTTGGTTAGTTGATGTTTTGAGGAACCTAGTGTATACTATTACGGAGTAGGACAATATAGTGTAGAATTAATGGGGCCTAATTCTACATTATTGTACAGGGCCCCGAAAAACTCAAGAACGACCAATCAATTGGGTTTCTATTTTTTAACGAGAACTTCCTTGGATGGATGATCTCAAATGAAAGTTGATACTCGAACATTGACGGGGTGACGCGGATTTCAGTGTTGATTTTGTTCGGGTTGTTGCTTATGGTCTTGACACTTAATCTAATTAGGTTAATTGTGTGGGTTGTGATCACCATTAGTGCTTGGGTTAAGAAGAAAAAGTTGCGTAATAGGGATATGTATAGTTTGTCAAATGCCTGAAAATCCAATTATTTAGCAAAATCCTTATAGTAATTAATGAATTACACGAAAAGTACATTTTATATTGTGAAATGTTCTAATTAAAATGTCAGGTTCAAATAAATGTATGTTTACTTTTTGATAGGTAATAAATGTATGTTTTACTTTTTGATAGATATGGTTAGCATGTTTTACTGCAGGGTTAGGGAGAGCGGCATACCTTCGAATAATGGATTCCCTTCAATCGATGAGAACAAAATAGAAATCAGTTTTCAATCTTTTTGATTATGTTATTGTTATTATTATCTTCAAGTTTGTTTTTTAAATTTTCAAAAGTGAAAAATTAATTTTGGAAATTAAGTGTACACAATAATTTGTTATTTGTGCACTAATAAAAAAAGAGCTTTAACTAACACTTTCACAATAAATTAAAATAAAATTAAACATTAATTCGATTAGGGTTCCAAACTAGGCATGTGCTTAATCAAACCACTATTCCAATGCAAGCTATGTATAATCATGGATTATACTTAATTAAAAGACCTAGCAAATAAAAAAACATTACTCTAAACCACGTATAATCGATCATAGACGATTATACTCAATTATTAACTCACATAACAACCTTCCACACACACACACACATAATGCTTCATATCACCACTAATTAATCCGACTCGTCACTCGAGTCGTCGGCTTCTTCCTTGCTTGTTTCGCTCTTATCGTCTTTTGCTTTGATTTCAGTTCCGCTACCATAATATAGGTTTTGAAGGTGGTGAAGCTCCTTTTGTTGATCTAACACCTCTTGATAAAGATCACTTAAGCTTTCTCTCAAGTCACTCCACGAGTCATCTGTGCTGACCCCCTCTCTTTCGGCGGACTCCATTATGGCCGCTGCCTTGTAGGCATTTTCAATCGACGCAGCAGTGATATCCAACTTGCTCGCACCGCCCATAAATGGTCTCATATCGTCATCGGGTTGGATGGTTGATATGTTGTCGATATCGTCGTCGTGTAGCTTCACAACGAGATTTCCTCTCGGGACAGAATTATCTTTAACGACTTCTATTTTGACTTTCTTCAAATTTCCAAGAAACCTGCCCGCCATTGAATAATTCAAACTGACAAAACAATTTAATTTAATTATTAGTGTTGGAACACAAATAAAACCGTCTAAATTAAACGACATTTATTTTTACGATATTGTTAAAGTTAATTTATCAGTAACATCACAATTTCGTGTTACAGTACCTACGTAGAAAAATGATGTTGTGGCAAATACTCACTTGCGCCGAGGAAAAAGTTATAATCGTGGCTAAATGAATGTTTTTGCCACGATTTTAACTTTTTCCGTGGCGTAAGTGATTATTTGCCACGACATATTACTTTCGTGGCATAAATTTGTCCCGTGGCCAGTCAAAATAGTTTTTTAAAGCAAATTATGCCACGTTTCACTAATTATCGTGGCATACTTCGTGGCCCAAGTGTTAATTTGTTGTAGTGTACGTATGTTACTAAACGTCTTTTTGCATGCATAATTTTAATATTTTCACCCATGTGTTACAACTAATCGTGAATTTTATATTAATAAATAATTTCAACTAATTATTACGGAGTATTTCCTTTGCTAAAATATATCTCAAAAGATAGTCAAATATACATAGTGAAATGAATAAATTTTATCTATCATGATAAAAAAAAAAAAGAATAATAGAGTTCAAGTTAGGAAAAATAACATTCTTATTATACTACTCGTATTAATTTTTAGGTAATTAAATTACAATGTGTATGTCGAAAACTTTTTTTTTGTAAACAACAAAATAATAAAATTAAATGCTAAAAGTTAGTTAAGTAACCTTTGTTTAGCTAGGGTTTTGGAAATTTTAAAGGGAAGGAAGAAATTAATAAGTTGGATAGAAAATGAATAGCAAAATGTGTGCACTATATATAGGAAAATCATTAATGGAATACTTTAATTGAATTTTAGTTTTTTTTTTTATTTTTTAAACACGATGATTATTCATTAAAGCATTATGATGTTCCATGGTTTTTTTTTATTTTATTTATTCTATTATTCTCTATCACTATATCATGTCCATTTCATGACCATTTTTCATGTCCATTTCATGTCCATTCTCCAACAACAAAGTGAGTTAATTAGTAATGTTTTCAAATCCGGTTTAATTTTTTTGTTTCCAGTTTTCTTTTATTGTTGACTTCAAATCGAGAGAATTCAACTAATCAAAAAAATATAAGAACGCGGTTTCAAATCCGTCAAATGAATATATATTAGTGCAAGACGGTGCGTGGCATGACGCATTCGCCAATATATTTTGGTGTAAATTACTAATCATAAAAAATGTATAATGATTAATAATTTGAGTTTTACTAGTCCGTATTTTACACACGCTTTTCTAGTTTAGTTAGTCGTGTTTAAAAAAAAAAAAAAGGCTTTTAACTATAGTTGAAACAATAAAAATAATTGTGACTTATAGTTAAAAAAAAAGTAATAAAATAACTGTGACATACAGTTAAAACACAAAGTCATTGTGAATAAAAACCTAAAATTTGTACGAGAAATCTTTGCATAACAAATTTGCATGATGCATGTTATCACCAAAATCATGCATGCAAAGCGGTACAGCTTAAAAAAAAAAAAATGAAACGGTTTTAACTTAGGGGGTGTGCATCGTCCAAAGTGATAGAGTTTCACACTTTAGTTTTGATATCTAATTGAAATAATAATTATTCAAATTATATCATTTCTATTATACGATATTAATTAATTATGTAATACTCATTGATTTATTTTTTTCTGAAAAGAAAATGGTTAATGGTAGGTTTTAAATCATAGTGCCGCTTGCGCGGCGTGGCATAGAAACATCGTGCCTTAAATCTTTTTACGGTGTGTTTTGATGGCTTTGCAGCCATAGCTAAACAAAGTCATATCCTTTAACTTAGAACTTGAACTCTTTTGAGTTATATGAAAAATCAATTTAATTAGAGTTATGTAATGATTGAACTTAAAATAAACGTGTTATAAATTACATAGGGATAGTTTTTTATTAGAATTCCGGAATGATTTTATATCATGCTTCTTTTGGGCATTGAATCATTCATACTTATATTCTTTATGCAAATGGTAAATGAGGCTGTAAAGAAGATCTTCACATGAAAAGTCTCACGTCGACTGGGCTAAAGATACTTGAATATTTTATAATTCAATAAGTAGTTAGTCCTCTGGTTGCCAATTGATTTTGGGATGGAACCTCGCTCGACTTATAATGAAATGCTCTCCTCTCTCGACAGCTAGGCGTGGCCGTCCAGACCCGATACGCATGGCAAAGTGCATGGTATTTATAGGCAAATCATGGGGAAATACCGTGCACTTTGCCATGCGTTTTCCCATCCATATTATATTTTCCTTTAAATTTCCTTGTTTCGCAAAACATTTTAACAAACTACCCTATTTGGTCTACTTGGTACGAAAAAAATATGGAAATGCATGCATTAAAACATGTCATAAATCAAATACACGCAAAAAACTAGGGGTGCCAATAAGTCGAGCTATTACCGAGCTCACTTAGGCATGAACTCGGCTCGTATTAAAATATTTGAACTCAAGCTCGGCTCATTATTCGACGAGCTTTTTAAATTGACACTCGAGCCCAGCTCATATAATATTTTAAGAGTTCGAGCTATATCTCGGCTCCTATAATATTTCTGAACTCGAGCCTTATACAGTTATACCACTATTTATTTAGAGTAAGTCAATAAGAAATAAGGACGTTTTGAATAAATAAAATTCGTTATTTGTGGTCTGTTGACGAACGTTTTCTACCTTATTTTTATTAAAAGTACATTAAGCCACAAATTATGCCACGAAAAGTTGTTAAATGTGGCAAAAAAATTATTTAGTCATCAAAAAATTATTTCGAAAAATGTTATGCGACGAGACAAACGATGTAAAGACAAATATTCACCAGCAGCACGAAAAATGTTGGCGAATTGAATAATGCAAGTGAAAATAATATCTACCTAAGCACGAATTAAGTCACATTCGTGGCAAATATTCCAAATATTGTCATAATTAAAACAAAATACATATGACCATCCAAATACTCGTGGAAATATGTGACAAGTAATTTTAGGAGTTATTAATCTGTTATGGGCGATCTAAGTGTCACCTGTATAGAAAGATCTTTGTATTTAATAACATGAATTGTGCTAAACTTGGATCACTCGACAAACTACCCTATTTAGTGAACAAACTATAACAAACTTTTGGACACTACCACAAGTATTTCTTGAGGCTTTTTTCATGTTTTTTTTTTTTTTTTTTTTTTTTTTTTTTTTTTTTTTTATCGGTCTTAAATATAAAAAAATTAACAGATTTGAATACAATAATTAGGTGATTGATTGGACGAATGATTGATTCTCTACAGTTTGATGCAATGATGATGGAGATAATCAATAGGCTAATGCCTCAGTTAGTCGATCAGACACCTGAGAACCATCTAAAAGAAAGAGATAGCACAGGCCGTAGATTCCTTTCTCACGATGATTGCTGATTATTATGTTACGTTTACGCTAAATGTTTCGAACGTTATGACTTTGCCAAACTGAAGAAATTCATGGGTAACTTTAATTCCTTACAACTTTTATTAGGCTTTATTTGATTATACTCAATTTTTCAGTTTCATCTCTATTGAGTGGTTACATACGTTGATATCTATGTTAATTCTCAACAAAGTTGGTGAAATAAATTCATTAGTGTCGGTTGTCATACATTTCAATCTACATAATTCAAATTTAAACAAGACATATCACATGAAAATTTGAAACTAAACTTTTCCCAGGATTTCCAAGCCAAATATCATCTCTACTGTGTGGTTTAGGATCATCAGTAGACATCTGGAATTACTAAGTCTCTTAGCGGGTTCGGTTGATTTTTCTTACATAGAAAACTCCGGCTGCTGTTGTTTCGACTTCAGTTGATCGTCTGTTGTATTAGCTTTCAGTTATCTGCGTTTTACATCTCATTAAACTGTTGAACTGATGAGTGGCAGGGCCGGCCCAAATGGTGGCCCATTTTGTTCTTAGAACAGGCCCCCTAACATATTACAAAGGGTTTCAATTTTAAATCTCTAAAATAATGACTTAATATACAAAATAAACAAAATTTAACACTAATGTCACATAAGTGGTAGAGTGGGATAGTTAAACCAATGTCAAAGTCTCTCCCAAGTTCGAACTTTGATAGCATCATTTCTTTGATAATTGATTCCATTATTTTAAAACGTAAAGTCACGTGTGGACAACGAAAAAGACGGTCAAACGTCGACATTGGAGACCACGCATAAAGTAAATGTGATAAAGACGGTAAATCTGTCGCCCCAACAGCCTAAAACCCTACCCACCGCCTAAAACCCTACCCAACCCCACCACCGCCGACCACCACTTGCACGCTAAATCTGTCGCCCCAGGCCAACAGCCTCTCTTTCCCCCTCAACACCAGCTTTCCCCTGCCGCCCTCTCTATACTCCGGCCACCTATCCATGAGCCGCATTCGGCCCCAGCCGCCCCACTATCCAAACCACCATCAACCACCCCATCAACCAATATAGAATTAATACACAACATAGACAATTCATCCATTATTATCATTCAATTGTTGATGAACCAAAATTAAAATATATAAATAAATAAATTACTTGAATTATGTTGTTATTGTCATATTGCTAGTGATTCCTTCTTCTTTTTTTTTTTCCATGTAGAGCTGGTCATTCGGCATGAATGTGGCAGTTCAGAAGCCATATCTCGACTCTTTCCCGTTCCCATACTACATCGTACTAAGGAACATCGAGGCACTTCCGAGAACCCTAGCTGATCTTCTGAGACATGCATTTTGTATAATGTATAGAAATGTTAGCTAATAGTATAATTTAAAGGTTGATAAAAATAGGCAGTCTTTGCGGCTGAATAAACGACTGACGTAGTGTCAAATTAAGCTGCAAAACAAAGCAAATGAGCAGCGACCTCGTCGTACAGCTTATTATCAAATAGAGAATCATCGAGACCATGTTCCATTAATCCTTTCATAGCGTTTCTTGAAACAATCTTACCGTCTTCTCTAAACGCAACGAGTAAATTACCATAATCATCCTCGCCTTGCAAAATCAGTTTGTCGGGCACAAAAGCTTGCCAAGTTTTGCAGAGAGGCATAACGGGCCATAACATGTTCGGATACTTTACTTTTCTATGTATACTTACGTGAAGTGCACGGTCAAGAGGAACTAACACGACTTCCCAACCACGAGCCTTTATTTCAAGGTAAAGCTCCTTCAGCAGTCTGCAAACTTTGCCTTCGTCATTTGAAAATCGAAGCCAGTCGAGGTATACGAGCAACTTCTTGCCTTTCGGTGAAGACTGACGCACTTTTAATGATTCTTCAACAGACACAATTCTCGGGAGAGCTATGTCGGGATCACAAAGGAGAATGTCGCAATGTAGGGAGGGCGGCTTTGCCGGCTTGTCTATGAGAGGGTCCCACATAGCGGCTTTAGGAGCAAGGTGTTGGAGCCATTTCTTATGATACGGATCCAACCTAAAGCGCAACACATGATGATCTTCCTTATCGATATCATCTACATTACTTTGGCGAAAGGGAAACCCCTCAGACTAGCAGGAGACAAAATTTTCAGCAGTGGCACGACCGGTGTGCAGAACGGTTTTGGGCCAAAGGCTTCAAAATCCAAGCCAATAAAAGAGCAGATATGATGACGAGTGTCCACATCAGTGAATTTACTGTAAGGCACGACAGTCTAGAAAAAAAAGTCATCAAAAGCAGCTTGCTGACAATCTGAACGAGCGACTAAAACCATCTCAAACTTATCACGAGGTAAGTCAGCGTACGCTTCCATAATGGAGTTAAAACAGTAATAGTCGCTCATCTCGGTCTCAAGAGGGAGGGAGACGCAACAAATGATAAGATGTTTACAACGAACGACATCAAAACCAACAAGTTAACCGCTACAGCAGCGCACCAACGAAGTCGCCTTGCCGTTATTAGACAGAAAGAGTACGATGGCTAAACGCATACCCTCCACGGGATGCTTCAGTTTCGTAAAGTCCACATACCCATCATCCTCAGACGTACAGTTTTCTTCCACTGTAGTGGACACACTTACAAGTTACAAAGGTACACAACAGATATATATTGGACTGATATAGTCTGAAGTTTGTTTAATTCGTTTCCGTGTTTGATAAGATAGGTAAAAATTTACCAAAGTTATTGCACCAAAATCTCATCAAATATTGCAGAACGGAATTATTGATTATAATTCGTAATTTATATGTTGGTTGACCAATAGAATCGATTATCTATCAATCAAATTAAAATAGTTCAAACATAAACAATTAAATGAATTAGCAATACTAACCCTAAATACAAACTTAATCGATTTTTTTTTATATATAAAAAAAAGGCATTACATTTTTGTATGGTGATATATTTCGTCGAGTTAATTCAACTGCTTTTATCAACTACGAATCGATACCCTTTCCTTTTATTTCACTTGTTACTGTAATTAGCGTTGTTGTAGGGTTTTCTGAACTTATTCAGGGTAATTTTGTAGTTTCAGTTATAGTTGTTGTGCGTTAGAGTCGTTGACAAGGTCAATTGAATCGATAGTTATTTGATTCTTGTTTTTGGCGGGGACCAAGACCGTTCTTAGTAGACTCGTTACCCTTGAGAAATGAGTATTGACGAGGTGGATAAGCTGTTAGACGTCTTAAGGTAAGAAATGTTGTCGATCACGACATCAGAGGTGTATGATGTATTGGAAAAGGAGTGTAGCTATGATGAGTCGATGACTTCATACATTGATGTTATTGATACTATGATTTACCATGCCGGTGAAAGATACAAGCCTTGTAATAGGGTCATTGAAACGTACCTTTCCTGTATCAGCCTCTAAATCTCGGCAATTATACTCCAATAAGTCATTCTTTTTAAGTTTTAACGATATTAAATCAGTGTATGTGATGTTATCCACCCATTTTCTAAAACCATTCGATTTAGGGTTTCAAATTATAAGTCACAGTATATCATTTGCTTAAATTCCTTAGAATGATTGTATATTTGATTCTTCTTTTTGTGTTCACAATTTCGCACTTGGTTGGTGATTGTTTTCATGTATGCTCTATTCCTCAGAAGAAAACCCAAGCAAGGACGTCGAAGGAATCGAAATGGATCAGGACAAAGGTGCATTCTCTAAAAGCTAGCGTAAGTGAAGATTACGGTGAGGAGGATGTGACCAGATCGGTGAAGGTGATGAGGTCGAGCGGCTGAAAATGAGATATGGGCCACTGGGGAGGATGAAACTTAGGCGATGAATTTTGACAGGGATGATATGTATGCTGATCCCGCGGACGTAGATGCAATGAGCCTAGACAAACTCCCGTGGAAGAAGACAACAAAATGGACGAGGATCAGCCTGATGCAGTGGAAGGGGTTGAAAACGAAGAAAACAAGTTTGATACGGAGAATAAAGACTGGGAAAATGATACAGATGTCCTTGAAGATGAAATTCTTTCAGAAGCAGAATTTAAAGGATTGAATGATGGGCCCAAGGAGAACTCGGAGAATAACGAAAAAGATGAACTGAATGGCCGTGCGTGCTGATAATCCATCAAAGGATATGTCGGAACAAAGGGATTCTGATATGGTTGTTGACCAGTACGTACCCGAATCCCCAGTCGTCAGTTCAAGTGCTTAATGAGATACCAAACGTGGATACATGTTCAGATTCAGGACTCATTAAAGTATACAACAGACGACAAACAAAATTCGCAACACCTGCAGCCTGAGATTTCCCCTTCGAGAAAAACCAACTGAACCCACTAAGAGACTTGGGGAATAATGATCTCCAAGACTGGAAAGCGAGAGTCAAAGTATCTACCGACCTCCTAGAAACAAACAATGAAACTGCCAATGAAGTGATGGATGAGGCTGCACATGAATATAGGTATACATCCGAATCCAAAAACCATACATCTTAGGCGCTAGGATTAGGATGCCTGACCAAATGGAACATAATATCGGCAATGAAGAGCCTGGCCAAGCGAACGCTGGCGCCTCCGAGGATAGTCAAACTTAGGAGTTCGTTCCTTCAGGATACTGAAACCGAGCACATCTGCCGACAATCTGTGTTCACCAACAAAGTTGATCAAACGATGAGAATTCGAGATACACACGACGAGATGTCTGTTGATGATCCATCACTTCTTGGGGATGAAGATGTGATGGACGACAAAAAGCATAGCAGCATAATTTTGAATATCACTCCGTAGTTTAGTTTTATCAATAATTTACATTTACTTTATAGACGGTTGTGAATATTAATTTAATTTTGTTAATATCTTCAAATAACATAAGAGTTGCAAGAGTAGTCTACACTATATCAGAATCTTATATCTAAATGAACCGTTTTCATTATCTAAAACAAGTCTAATCTAATTTTGATTAGTTTGGTAATGGTTGGAGCAACAAACTCGGATTCAGCATCTAAAATCGGTTAGCTAAAATCGATATCCTTTAAATGCAGTGAACAGTGTAGAATTACAAAGAAATACGAAGTACGGAGTATATAATTAAAATACAAAAAAAAGTTTTCCGTGATGTTTTATTCGTAATGTTTTATTTGGAGTATATTGTGTAAATAAAATTGGTCTATTTTCCATGAAACATAAAGAGTTTTTGCAACTTTTAACTATAAGCAATTAGGGGATAATTTCACCGCGTCCAAGCCGAGATGATAAGTAACATAAAATAAAATCAGTAAATATAGAGCAACTCTATGGTAAAGTTACTCTAAAGGATCTCTACACATAATGTATCACTAAACCTAATGGGGTGTTACACCAAGTACGTACTCACAGGCACTAAATCATTTGAGCAAATCAAATTCACAAAGTTCAATCTCAATAGTCGACTGCAATTGGAACCCAAATTCCGATCCATTAAGCACAGAAAATCAAACATCGGTGGTGGAGCAATCATGCATGGTTAGCAGCATGGGGCGTACGACAGTGGTTGATGTAAGAGGTGGTGGAGTAACGTAAGGTGGTGTTGCGGAGGTGTTTCAATGAATAGTATCATTTGTTTTGTTGTCTAGACCTTTTTTTGGCCTTTCGACAATACAAGTAATGTATTGAAGCTGTAGTTTCGGACTTGCTTTTAGTTGGGCTGATTTTGGATTCCCTTCAATCGATGAGAACAAAATAGAAATCAGTTTTCAATCTTTGTTTACGTTATTGTTATTATTATCTTCAAGTTCGTTTTTTAAATATTCAAAAGTGAAAATTTAATTTCGGAAATTAAGTGTACACAATAATTTGTGCACTAATAAAAAAAGAGCTTTAACTAACACTTTCACAATACATTAAAATAAAATTAAACATTAATTTGATTAGGGTTCCGAACTAGACATGTGCTTAATCAAACCACTATTCCAATGCAAGCTATGTATAATCATGGATTATACTTAATTAAAAGACCTAGCAAATAAAAACATTACTCTAAACCACGTATAATCGATCATAGACGATTATACTCAGTTATTAACTCACATAACAACCTTCCACACACACACACACACATAATGCTTCAGATCACCACTTATTAATCCGACTCGTCACTCGAGTCGTCGGCTTCTTCCTTGCTTGTTTCGTTCTTATCGTCTTTTGTTTTGATTTCAGTTCCGCGACCATAATATAGGTTTTGAAGTTCGTGAAGCTCCTTCTGTTGATCTAACACCTCTTGATAAAGATCACTTAAGCTTTCTCTCAAGTCACTCCACGAGTCATCTGTGCTGACCCCGTCTCTTTCGGCGGACTCCATTATGGCCGCCGCCTTGTAGGCATTTTCAATCGACGCAGCAGTGATATCCAACTTGCTCGCACCGCTCATAAATTGTCTCATATCGTCATCGGGTTCGATGGTTGATATGTTGTCGATATCGTCGTCGTGTAGCTTCACCACGAGATTTCCTCTCGGGACAGAATTATCTTTAACGACTTCTATTTTGACTTTCTTCAAATTTCCAAGAAACCTGCCCGCCATTGAATAATTCAAACTGACAAAACAATTTAATTTAATTATTAGTGTTGGAACACAAATAAAACCGTCTAAATTAAACGACATTTATTTTTACGATATTGTTAAAGTTAATTTATCGGTAACATCACAATTTCGTGTTGCAGTACCTACGTATGTTACTAAACGTCTTTTTGCATGCATAATTTTAATATTTTTACCCATGTGTTACAACTAATCGTGAATTTTATATTAATAAATAATTTCAACTAATTTTTACCCATGTGTTACAAATAATTGCATGCATAAAAAATTATTCGCCACGTTCAAGTAATTTAACGTGGCTAAATCAATTAATAGCCACAGACTTTGCATGAGACGTGGCTAAAATAAATTTTTAGCCACGCATGTGGCATAATTCGTGGCTAAAATAAATGATTAGCCACAGACGTGGCTTATTTCGTGGCTAAAAACTATTCTTAGCCACGGGTTTATTTTTCCCGTGGCGTAATTATTTACAACAATTACTGAATTCTTTTTTTCTCGTGGTATAATATTTTGCACACATTCTTGTTTTTGCGTTATCATCATTCTTTTTGTGCCACACGTGCTAGAAATGTAATGGTTATATTATAATCGTTGTGAGTATTTTATTAAATGTGTTTTTTTGTTTTTCTTTTCTGTTAGGTATGGCTAGCAGGATCTTCATTGCGGCCTTGGGGAGAGCCCACTTTCAGTCAGCTTCCAGACTGAAGGTGACGGTCGTTCGCGGTGGGCCGACTAAGGGCGTGGCCCTAGTGTTAGCCCATCCCGACGACAACGAGGCGGCACGTGCCCTTTTTCACCCGACTTCTGTGGACCGGGTTTTGGAACGAGCTTTTCAGACCGCTGGAGACGCGTTCCTTGCGCTGTCGGTCTTCTCGGCAGGGTTTCAGTCTCTAGCCCTCGCTGGGTTGGTTGCCGGGAGGGGCGTGGAGGGCGCATCTCGAGAGCTGTACGAGAGAGCGATGCCCGAGCTTCCCCGCGAGTCTCACTACTTGGTTGAGAAAATTGGGAAGCAACTTGGCGTTAACCGTCGACACATCGAGGAGTTGGCGACGAGTCGTGGTCAGTCAGGGACACGAGTAACTAGTTCAGGGACGAGTGACCCCGACCCCAGCTCGGACGTGAGTCCCCCTGCTTCTCCAGACTCTGCTCCCCCTACTTCGGCTGGCTCAGACTTAGACTCGACTCCGCCTGACTCGAGCTCTTCCTCTGAACTTTTTGACGATGTTTTTGTAGATTAGTAGTGTCTTTTGTTTGCTTTTTTCATTTTAGTCTTGTTATATAAAATTTAAGTACTTTTCGTTTGACCATTACGTAATCAAGCACGTATCAAGTGAAGAAATATATCTAATTCTAAACTTTTCAACGGTTCTAATCTTTTTTACTATAACATTATTCAGTATTTGAACTTCAATACGTTTTTCGTCACTTGAATTATGGGAAATTAAAAAATAGTTTACATGGCTAAATCAATTAATAGCCACGGACTTAGCATGAGACGTGGCTAAAATAAATTTTTAGCCACGCATGTGGCATAATTCGTGGCTAAAATAAATGATTAGCCACAGACGTGGCTTATTTCGTGGCTAAAAACTATTCTTAGCCACGGGTTTATTTTTCCTGTAGCGTAATTATTTACAACAATTATTGAATTCTTTTTTTCCCGTGGTAAAGCAAATTTATGCCACGAATTATAAATTCCCGTGGCTTAATTCGTGGCGCAAGTATCAAAATGTTGTAGTTTTAATTTATACGAAGTACTATTTTTCACTCTTTTGTCAAGTGTTAGTCGTGTTTTAAGAAAAATATACTTTCTTTTGTTTGATATTGGCATGTTTTTTACAAATACACATAGTTGAATTTGTCTAGCATGCCATTATAGAGCCTTTCACGTAGTGATGAATATAAATTCTAAATATTTTTTGGAACTTTTGTTGAATCGCATGCAGTAGGTGATTCGCTCCTAAGAATCACTTAATTTTAATGAGAGTTATGCATGTGACGATTAAACTTAAACCTTTTAAAATTTTTATGGTGACAATTTTAAGATCGAGCTCAGAAGGTTTTATGCTTTTTTTGGGAAGTGTTCATTCATACTCAAATTCTTTATGCGGAATTGTAAATGAGGCCATGTTTCCAAATTCAATTGATTTTGAGTGTCTTTTATTTTTCTATTAATTTACTCTCTCTGTTACAGTGAATTGTTAACGTTTGCTTTATTTTGTGAGAGAAAATTATTTTGTTTAGATGATTGTTTCTATTTCTTGGATTCAATATTGATTTTTTGGAATTTTTTTGAAATATTTTTTGGGGTTTGTTATTGCCTTATTTGTTGAATGTTGTTGGTTTTGCAATTAATTGAATCTAAAATTGCTTAGTTTTGTGATTTATTGACTTATTTATTGTTGTTTTGTAATTATTTGAGTTTATATTGCCATTGTTTTGTTAGATTTTACACTTTAATTATAAGGTGTGCTGGGTTTTTTTTTTTTAAATTAGGTATGGCTAGTAGGTTCACTGCAGGCTTGGGGAGGGCTCACCTTCGGTCTGCGTTTAGACGAAAGGTGTCGGTGGTTGGCAGTGGGTCGACTAAGGGTGTCGCCCAATTGGTTGTTCGCGCCGACGACGTTGAGGAGACGATTAACAAGGTTATGGTTGAGGAGATGATTAACCGGATCCATGAGCAGCTCTTAGAGAATCGACGTCTCATTGAGTCTTTGGCGTCGAGACTTTCTGGTACATCTACGAGCGCTGACCCCGATTCAAGTCCTCCCACTTCACCGGGCTCGACGAGTCCACACTCTAGTGCCTCCACTTCAACGGATTCTACAGGTCCAGACTTGACTCCGCGTGCTTGAGCGTACTTGACGATATATTGGCAGATTTCTTTCGTTGTTGTTTTTTTTTTTTTCCGTTTCGGTGTTGTATGAAATTCGAGTACTCTTTTGTTTCAGAAACGTTTAGAGTGACATAGCTCGAAACGTTTAGACTTGACTTTATATTAGCATATTTCCACTTAATTTTCCTAATTAAGCTCCTCACATTTTCGAAAATTGCAATACATTTGGCCTCACTCGTGACCACGGCAGTGACATAGCTCGAAAGGAAAAATCATAGGGTATACCCGTCGAAATTACACGTCGAATTTGGCAAATTGACTTCAAAGTAGGGGAATAATATTAGGACTATATGAATGGACTTATAAATTATAATACTCGTAATATAAGTCCATTCATATACTCCTAATATTCCTAGATTTTGGCTTAGTACTATGGAAGTATTAGAATTAGAATTATATATTCGTTAGTTAAATATTGCGGGTTAAGCAAAATTATCACTCGGTATTGTTCAATTATCTTATACTCTCTCCATCCCAAATTAATTGTCTCCTTTTACCAAAATGTTAGATTTAAGAAATTTAGAAAAAAGCTAGAATCATCTCTTAATTTTCACAATATTTACCTACAATTTCAATTTTACCCTTATAATACTAATATGGGTGTGAGGGCTTGGTAGAAAGTAGAAGAGTAGCCATCAAGGAAATTGCAATCCCCACAATAAGTGACGTAAGGGTAATCTAGTAATTTTTCCAAAATGGACAATTAATTTGGGATTTTTCAAAAACCGAAAAGGGACAAGTAATTTGGGATGGAGGGAATACTACGGAGTACTTAATTGTGAAGCCATCTACAAGACTACAACAAAGTGACTGACGAGTCAACCTAAGAGTAAATTCCATGACTCATTTTTCAGCCCAAATTTTATGGATCCTCATGCTGAATGTATTGGACTTTAATAAACCACTGAGATTGGGCCTTAATAAACTACTCATAAATAGTGTACGCAATAAGGTCCTTTTTTTTTTTTTTTTTACTTAATTTAAGTTCAGTTCAGTTCAATTTTGTTCGGTTCCATTTAGTTTAGTATAGTTCGGCTCAATTCAATTCAGGTAAGTTAAATTCATTTCAGTATAACTTATTTACTTATTATTATTATTATTATCACAATTGTAAAAATATCATACATAAAGTTTTTTTTCTCTCTTATTTATTTATTATTATTACTTTAAACCCAAATAATTTTTTTCTCTCTTATTCTTATTGAACGGTATATTCTCACAATTGTAAAAATCTTAATGTTTTCAATAAAGTTACAAATTTAAGTTGAATAAAAAAAATAAATTTCAGGATACATAAAGTACATCGAATTGTAAGATAATCTTGTACTCCGTAACTTCAATTTATTTTCACCCATAAAAACAAATATACCTCCTCATTATCAGCGGCGGATTTAGGACGTAGATGGTTTTCTTAACTCTAATATCGTGCGTTGAATCTAACTTTTATTTGAACCACATTGCGGTAAGAAATCAGTGTTGCGAAGATGAGGGGATGCCTGCGTATGCAAAGAAATGTTTGTGACACTTACAAACGGAGGCAAGTCCCCGATTTACTGGGGTTTATTTAGAGAATAATTGATGACAGTTGCAAATGGAGGCATTTTCATGGTTACACAGAGAATTGTTTAGGAAACTTGCAGACATAATTAATTCCGTTTTCTGAGCTTAGTGCCAAATTGTAATACATCTCAGAATTCTGGGATGTTACGGTTTCTGGTTGAAACAGTGAATAGCCCTTCGCCCCGTCCATCTCATATGGTTGAAATCGCTCTACTTATATTTACTGGATGCACCTTTTGTTTTTCTATTATTTCCCACTTTCTCACTTGTTTTCCCCCTTTCTTCCCTTTTGTTTGGATGCAAGACGAGAAGGGTGAGTGAGGGATGCAACATAAGGATCATATTACCGTATATTTCATTGCTTAATAGAACTTTTTTGGGATGGTGATCGTATAATTCTCCAGCAGAGTATGCTCTGATTTAGTAAAAGCAAGAGCATCTCATAGCACCTTAAGAATATGGGATTCTTGGAGACTAGTTTCTGAATGATCATCTTTCGGTTTTAAAATTATTTTTTCGTCTTGGAGTAGTAATTTGGCCTTCTATGTATGAGTTTTTTAGTGAGATTATTAAAGAGGTATATATTGAGCCCTAGTAGCTGTATTATAAGGAGTATTTGATTATCATAATCATAGATATGAATTTTCTTACATCATTTTGTATACCATAGTGTTATGACGGAAAGAAGAGGAGGATGCTTTAGAAGAAAACCCGAGCAAGGACGTTGAAGGAATCGAAGTGGGTCAGGACATAGGTGCATTTGTAAGAAGCTTAAGTGAAGATTTCGGTGAGGAGGATGTGACCGGATCGGTGATGAGGTCGATTGGCTGAAAATGAGATATGGGCCATTGGGGAGTGAGGAGGATGAAACTGAGGCGATGAATTTTGACAGGGATGATATGTATGTTGATCCCACGGACGTAGATGCAATGAGCCTTGACAAACTCCCGTGGAAGAAGACAACAAAATGGACGAGGATCAACCAGATGCAGTGTAAGGGGTTGAAAACGAAGAAAACAAGTTTGATACGGAGAATAAAGACTGGGGAAATGATACAGATGCCTTGAAGATGAAATTTTTTCATAAGCAGAATTTAAAGGATTGAATGATGGGCCCAAGGAGAACTTGGAGAATAATGAAAAAGATGAACTGAATGGCCGTGCGTGCTGATAACCCATCAAAGGATATGTCGGAACAAAGGGATTCTCATTTGGTTGCTGACCAGTACGTAACCGAACCCCCAGTCGTCAGTTCAACTGCTTAATGAGATACCAAACGTGGATACTAATGTTCAGATTCAGGACTACTTCAATTCACCCCCTCAGAAAATTCGGAACAGGCCGAGATTCTGTCTTCGGTAACTCACTGAAGGGTAATACAACAAACGACAAACAGAATTCGTAACAATTGCAGCCTGAGATTTCCCCATTTGAGAAAAATAAACTGAACCCGCTAAGAGACTTAGGGAATGATTTCCAAGACTTGAAAGCGAGAGTCAAACTATCTACCGACCTTCAAGAAACAAACAATGAAACTGCCAATGAAGTGATGGATGAGGCTGCAGATGAATATAGGTACATCTGAATCCAAAAACCATACATCTTAGGCGCTAGGATTAGGATGCCTGATCAAATGGAACATAATATCGGCAATGAAGAGCCTGACCAAGCGAACGCTGGCGCCTCCGAGGATAGTCAAGCTTAGGAGTTCGTTCTTCAGGATACTAAAATCGAGTACATCTGCCGACAATCTGTGTTCACCGACAAAGTTGATCAAACGATGAGAATTCGAGATACACACGACGAGATGTCTGTTGATGATCCATCACTTCTTGGGGATGAAGATGAGATGGACGACAAAAAGAAGCATAATTTTGAATAGGGTTTGTCTATCCTATGTCCACTAGGCATAGGATAAGGGAAAGAAGTTGAGAAGTTTTTTCATCATCCACTCATGGGTAGGTGAAAAAAAAAATATTTTTATTTTTTATTTTTGTCATTAATTAATGGTAGTTATTGTTTATTTTATGTGCTTAACCTATGCCATGGGCCTATGCCATGGGCATAGGTTAGAAAATCACTTTTGAATATCACTCCGTAGTTTAGTTTTATCAATAATTTACATTTATTTTATAGATGGTTGTGAATATTAATTTGATTTTATTAATATCTTCAAATAACATTCAGAGTTGCAAGAGTAGTCTACACTATATCAAAGTCTTATGATTAAATGAACCGTTTTCGTTATCTAAAAAAAGTTTAATCTAAGTTGATTAGTTTGGTAATGGTTGGAGCAGCAAACTCAGATTCGGCATCTAAAATCAGTTAGCTAAAACCGATATCCTTTAAATGCATTACTGAACAATGAAGAATTACGAAGAAATACAGAGTAAATAATTAAAATACAAAAAAAAAAGGCAACAATTATAACAAATACGGAGTATTATTGTTAAAAAACGAAAATCTAAAAAAAAAAAAAAAGCACAACTTGTACGACTGCCCTCTCCACCTGTCCATCGCCCATCCCGCTCCGCCCCTCTCCCGGCTGCCCCACCTCCGGCTCCCTCTCTCCGGCCTCCACAAAGAAACACCAACTTTAAACCATAATTCTTACTCCTTCCATTCCACAATCTTCTTCCCACTTTCCCTAAAAGAAAATTCCACTATCTTCTTTCCATTTCTATTTTTGTCAATTTTCAATTAATCTTATCCATCCAATCTACTTTATCATCTTTCTACTTTAATCTCACCCGCACAATTCACTCACCTTAATTTTTGAGCCAAACTAAAAGGAGAAGAACATTGTGGAATAGAGGGAGTACATTTTAATTAATAAAATTAATAAACTTGAACCTTAATTCTTAGGGTTTAATTAATTAAATAAATAAAAACATAAGAGTAGTTCAATGTTACACCTATTTCAATCTATAATTCAATATTTTGAAAAATTCAAGAACAATTTGAGTAATTTTAAATTAATTTTAGTTAAGCTTCAATTTGGTGAAAAAGAGAGAAAGTTGGACGATACAAGGGTAGTAGATGGTTACATACTTACATGTGAATGAGAGAGTTGGAGCTGAAGTGTCCATGGCTGAAATTAGTCATTTTCAGTCTTGTCTGGGTGATTATGGTCTTATGGATATTCATAGTGTTGGGTCTTTCTTTACCTGGAACAATAAATAGAGTGGAGATACAAGGGTTTTTAGTAGAATTGATAGGGTTGTGGTGATTGATGCGTGGCTTCAACTATTCCCTGATGCTTTTGCTGAATTCCTTCTTGAGGGATTGTATGATCATTGTCCTTGTTTGTTGTCTTGGTCAAGTATTGTCTGGAGGAAATCTAGAATGTTTAAATATTTAAATATGTGGGGGCTTGCTCCTGAGTTTGCTGATATTGTGAATTTTGAATCGAAATTAGTTTTGTTTCCTTTTCTTTTCAATTTCGTTAGAGAACGTGACCCTCTAAAATTCCTACCCTATTAAGTAGTAGTTGTCTTATTCCATCACTATTTGATTACGTTTTATAGTGATACAATTTTTTTGGAGTATTATTATGCACGAATTTTATCACATAGGAGTGTGAAACTTTTATACAAAACACTTGAGATAATTCTAATAGCAAGTGTTTTTATTAAATTTACTATAGTTTTCCAATATAAAACAAATAAAACATGTACGGAGTATTATTATAAAGTAATTGGCGCTCCAAATTTCACATTTATCACTAAATAATTTATCACTAAACCTAGCTAATGGGGTGTTACACCAAGTATGTACTCGCAGGCACTAAATCATTTGAGCAAATCAAATTCACAAAATTCAATCTCAATAGTCGACTGCAATGGGAACCCAAATTCCGATCCATTAAGCACATAAAATCAAACATCGGTGGTGGAGCAATCGTGGTAAGTAGCATGGGGCGTACGACAGTGGTTGATGTTGAGAGGTGGTGGAGTAATTAAGGTGGTGGTGCGGAGGTGTTTCAATGAATAATTTCATTTGTTTTGTTGTCTCGACTTTTTTTTTTTTCTTTTTTTTTTTTTTTTTTTTGGCCTTTCGACAATACAAGTAATGTATTGAAGCTGTAGTTTCGGACTTGCTTTTTGTCACGGTTAAAATATACCTCTCACGCAAGTATAACGTGGTCAATGTAGTATGAGAGAGTCGAATCCACGAGGATGGGTAGTTAGGCTCTAAGTTTTGTTTTCGTTCTTTGTTTAGTCAATAGAAATGTGGTTTTGAAAATTTCTAACTAAACAATAAAAGACAAAATGAGTAATAGAAAATATAATAAAGGGTTTAATTGATAAGATAAACAAAATAGGGTCCGATTTCTCCACTAGCACGCCTAAGATAAGTCACCAAATCGCAAATTTGGGGATAACACCTATGAAGCTACCAAATACTCCTCTCCCGAGTTTGTACGGTCGCAACCTAAATTACGTAACACTCCCCTCCCGGGTTTGTGAAAGGACTCCTCAACGTACACAAAAGTCCACTCCCATGGCACCTCATATATAAGTTAAGGGGATAAAATGGTGTCTAAAATCCCGACCTTTCCTCTTCCACTCCCATGGTAAAAGTCTCGGTCTTAGTCAAGGGGTACCCTCAAAAGGTTGTCTCTCCCGAGTTTAACCCAAATAGTGAACAAAAACCCCCTTAACAAACCCAAATATTGCAACTCAATAACTTGTCTAGGGAAATTCAATCACAAGGATTAAACCATACTAGGGATAATCAAACCCAAAAAATACAACTACCCACTAATCATAATCAAATCATAAATAAAAGACTAAAATAACATAAAACTAAGAGCAATTAATAATAAAGATTAAAACTTTGGTTTAATATTAACACATAAGAGTAAAAATAAGACATAGGCCCTGTTCTTTCTACTATAGGAAATTCTAACTTATAGTGAGCTGAACTTATAGAAATTTGAAATTTGAACTTATAAAATTGAAATGAACTTACAGAATCGAAATGAACTTATAAGAGTTGAAATTTGAACTTATAGGAGTGAAATTTGAACTTATAAGAGTGAAATTTGAACTTATAGAATTTGAACTTATAGGAGCTGAATTTATAGGAGCTGAAACTTATTGGAGTTAAATTTATTATAATTTAAAACTTATTGAATAATAATAATAATAATAATAATAATAATAATAATAATAATAATAATAATAATAATAATAATAATATTATTATTATTATTATTATTAATATAATAATAATAATAATATTAATAATTTAAATATTAATATTAATATTAATATAATATGAAAATTTTTATTAAATTAATAACAATAATAACAATGATATTTATAGTAATGATGATGATGATCACAATAATTAAAATCTTTTAATTTATTCAAAATGATTAATTTTACTAATAATAAACAATAGTGTTCAAAATCGATTTTGCGGTCTAGTATAGTTAAATATCTCAATATATAGTTGATTATAAATAAGTTGGCTCGATTAAATATTTTAATATACTATTATTATTATTATTATTATTATTATTATTATTATTATTATTATTATTATTATTATTAATATTTTAATATTTTAATATTTTAATATGCAATAATAATAGTTATATAAAAATAAAACATAATAGAATTTATAGGAGCTGAACTTATAAGAGCTGAACTTATAGGAAATTTGAACTTATAGAATTGAAATTTGAACTTATATGAAATTGAAATGAACTTATGTGTTCGAAATTAACTTATGTGAAATTAAAAGTTCGAAATTGAAATTTATAGAAATGAAAGAACTTATAGGAAATTGAAATTAACTTATAAGAAATTGAAATTGTTGAAAAGCAATGCGCCATAATCTCCAACTTTAACATAAATAAAATGAACTAAATCTAGGTGCCCTCACCGATGATGTCTACATGTCTCAACCGCCTGGATTCGTGGACCCGGCTCATCCGACCTATGTATGTCGTCTGACCAAAGCCATTTATGGCCTTAAACAAGCCCCACAGGCATGGTACACGACCCTGTAAAACCACTTAATTTCAGTTGGCTTTAGGTCCTCTGTAGCTGATCCATCTCTGTTTCTTCCGTCGAAATCCTCGCACCAAATCTACTTACTGGTCTATGTTGACGACATAATCGTCACCGGTCCCGACCCTAGTCAAGTATCGTCGTTCATTGCTACTTTAGCTGCTACTTTCTCTCTTAAAGACCTAGGACCGTTGTCCTATTTTCTCGGAGTTGAAGTCACACCCAACAACGCAAACCTCCTTCTTACACAAACGAAATACATCCACGACCTTCTTTCAAAATAGCACATGCTTGAAGCTAAACCGTCTCCCACGCCCATAGTCACTCACCCACCTCTCTATCGTACCGGTGAGGCTGTCTCTGCGGATGATCATTCTAAATACCGTGCACTTGTCGGGAGCTTACAGTATTTGTCCTTTACGCGACCCGATATTGCATTTGCTGTGAACAAACTAGCGCAGTTCCTGCAGCGTCCCACGTCTGACCATTGGACTGCTTTGAAGCGCCTATTGTGCTATTTGAATGGCACGTCTCATGCCGGTCTCCAGCTCTTTCGTTCGTCCCCAATACGCCTCCATGCTTACTGTGATGCTGACTGGGCAGGTGACCATGACACATACGTTTCCACCTCTGGTTTTGTGACCTACTTGGGTCGAAACCCGCTCTCTTGGGCGTCAAATTAAGAAGCAACGTGGTCTAGCTCGGTCTTCCACTGAAGCCGAGTTTCGCGCCGTGGCAGCTACCACTGCTGAAGTCCTGTGGCTTCAGTCTCTTCTTCACGAACTTCATGCTCCGCTGCAAACAACTCCGACCATTTACTGTGACAACTTGAGTGCAACCCACTATTCTGTTAATCCGGTCTTCCATTCACGCATGAAGCATCTAGCTCAGCTCGCCGACGTCCTCACCAAACCGCTCAGCCGCCAGCGGTTCACACTATTACTCTCCAAGATTGGCCTCGCCTTCGGGTCGTCCATCTTGCGGAAGCGTGTAAGAAAGGTCTAGAATATTTTTAGAATATTACGGATGCTCACACTTTCCTTATTGCAATGTCCACATCTTTGTAATTATGTACAATACTTCCTTAATATCTCTGTAAATATTATAGGCTTATACTCTGTAGCTTGTATATAAGCTTCTCTCCTTTGTACCTTTGATTTATGACTAAAAACAATAAACACAATTTATTCCCTATACATTGCACCAATGGCTTTATGTAGAAGCATTGGTGGTGTGACCATGGCGAGATAAGCGAGAGTTACGTTCTTATGTAGAAGCATTGGTGGTGTGACCATGTAGCTGACGAGGTCTCAGTGACTAGCCCTGGCAATTAACTTCGTAGACAGTCCTCGCTGCTGCATCTTACTCTGTTGTTTATTTACAACAGCTAGCTAGGTTAAGGGTGTGTAGTCATATATATACGTCTTTCAGAAATGCAGCGTTTGTCATGCTGTTGCTGATCATAAGCTGTACAAGTTTCGTTAGAGGAGGCTTCTACGTACAGCTGCGTGTAAAAGAGTTTCTCCTCGACAGTACGTCTTGGTGATGCAACAGTTCCTTACCGTGATTAGGACATCATCTTCCCTCTTTTTGATTTCCCTTTTGAGCTCAACCTAGTGCAAGGGTACAACTCTACTTGCGTTTGTAAAATCGTTCCTTATTGCACTCATTTCTAAATCGACTCTTGTGCTATGAAAACGTCGATGACTCAAGACCTCAGCTCAAGATACGTGTAGCCGTGTAGGAGAGTCTGCCCCTTTCTCGGCACCTTAGAAGCCTCTTTCCGTGTCTCATTAACCTTGTCTCACTGACCTCAGTGGCTCCCTTCTTGATTATTACTCGTATCAATCATATATAAAGCGTAGGATTCATTATTATTGTTTGTTGGTGCTTAGCATAATCTTTGAATGTGTTACCTAAATTTTCCTTTAGACTCACTCCAGAACTAGTCATCCATCTTTGAATGTGCTTAGCATACTATTGTTTGTTGGTCCAAAAGTATATGTACGGTAGAGGTGATCATGGGCCAGGCCGGGCCGGGTTTGGGCCGGGTTTGGGCCGGGCCTAATAATTAAATTTAGCCCAAATGTGCGGGTCGGACCGGGTCGGGCCACAAGTGCGGGCTTATTTTATTGGCCCAAACCCGGCCCATTCGGGCTTTTAGCGGGCTTCGGGCTAAATCGGGCCATTTTGGGCTTATAAAATACGGAGTATATTCTACAAGCGACTTTAGAAATATTCATTACTTCTTATTTAGTACCATCCTTAATCCTTATTTGACGTTTTTAATTATAGAGTTGTATTTGATATATTGGTGAATAAATTATTAGTATTAAAATTTGTGGGGTAAAAAATAATTCATTTATTCATAAATTTATCGCATACCTAATGTAAAATAAATTACTAAGGCTTTTCGAACTAATAATAACTGAATTATAAAGACTCATACTCTAATTTGGAAGTAGTTGATTAATTTTAGGGTTTTTCTACGGTGTACCCTCCAAGTTTTTGGTTTTCTATCGTGTACCCCTATTTTTTTCCTTATACCGTGTACCCTTGAACTTCATTACTCATTCTATAAGATGACCTAAAGTCACTAAACTGTTAACTAAATACTAACACCGTTAAAATAAACTCCTATTTTTTCTATTTTTTTATGTTTTCCCTTAGAAAATATGAAATATCCCTTTTTTTTTTCTAATATTCCACTATTTTTCATCCTTATTCATTTTTTTTTCTATAGTATATAATTTTTTTAAAATTGTTGTTAAAAGTCATAAACTTTATTGATTTACTCTATCGTAAAATAATCATGAAAATTTGAAATTCATAAATTTAGAAAGAAATATTAAAAATAGGGAGAAATGAGAGCTTAATGTAACGGTGTTAGTGTTTAATTAATGGTTAAGTAACTTTAGGCCACGGTTGAGAATGGATAATGAAGTTTGAGGGTACACCGTGTAAGTGAAAAAAAAAATAGGGGTATACGATAGAAAACAAAAAAGTTGGAGGGTACACGGTAAAAAAAAACCCTTAATTTTACTCCGTATTTACTAGCACTCAATATAATTTACATCCTTAAATTATATGGAGTAGAAGAGTTTCTAAACTTAAGATATGTTCGGGTCGGGCCGGGCCAAAATGCGGGCCTTGAGGTCGGCCCAAACCCGGCCCAATTTTATGAAACGGGCCGCAGGCTTCGGGCCATGGGCTTTTCGAGCCTAAAAACAAGGCCCAAGCCCTACAAAAATTCGGGTTGGGCCGGGCCGGGCCATCAGGCTTGGGCCATTTGTTAACGTACATTGTACGGCGGTGTGGTGAGTGGTTGGCGTTCGAGAGAGGTTGTGTACCGCGGTGGCAAAGGTTATGAGGATTGAGGAGGACTGAAGCTATGAAGCTGTTTCGAAGCTCATCAGTTTTTTATGTTTTCTTGTTTTTTCTTTCTTTTTTTTTGTTAAGTAAAATGTATCACTCTTCTAGTAAATTGAAACTTATTTTCGGTTTGCTTTCTTTATTATTATTATTATTATTATTATTATTATTATTATTATTATTATTAAGTTCATTTCTACAATTTCAAAGTGAATAAAATTAAACACTGAAATTAAACACCGAAATACATTATATTAAAATAATACACCGAAATACAAATTAAAAAAAACACTTAAGTAATAATCAAACTTAATAATAATGATCAAACTACTTCAAACTAGTTAACTAGGACACTTAGGTAATAATCAAACTACTTAACAAATTAAAAAAAAACACTACTCCGTACCACATAACCACCACCGTAATCCGACTTACACATAACACACCACAGTACGCTTGAAAACCTACCACATGATGATATGATGCACCACCGTACCCTATTCCGACTCGTCCTCGTCGTTGTTCTTAAGGTTCTCGAGCTCCGTGGTTTGATTCTTCACCTCTTTATAAATATCATTTAAAGCTTCGTTCACTTTCCTCCACGATTCGACATCGTCTCTCTCCGCATACTTCAATGCGGCCCCTGTCTTGTAACCGCACTCTATCGCGGCAGCGGCGATAGCCTCTTTGCTTCCGTCAGGCCATAACTTCCTAACCTCTTCGTCGGGTTCAACCGCCGATACTATGTCTTCAATGTCGTCATCGTGAAGCCTCACCACCACGTGTCCTCTCGGTATAGAACAATCTTCAACCACATTCATCTTGATCTTCTTCAAACTTTCGAGAATTCTTTTCGCCATTGATTTCAACCTGACAAAACAAATTTATATGAGTCTTTAGAATTGAACACAAATAAAACATCTAAGCCATTATTTTATCGGAAACACTAAATTTTGTGCTCCAGTACGTATACCTACGTCTCTTACTTATGTACGGAGTAAAATTTAAATATGAGGTAAGTTTTTGAATTAAGGTAAGTTTTAAAATATGAGGTATGGGAAAGTATGGGAAATGTGATAATATTACGTAAGTTTCATACTAGTAAGTTTCAATGTTTCATATCTAAGTTACCTTAATATTTGTAACTTATAATTCAAACGTGTGATAATCTAATTTAAAACTTTACTAGTCTCATATCTAATTTAAATAGGGAGTTGTTATTTCACGCACCCTTTTTTCTATTTAAATTATCGCCTCCTTATTTTAAGTTAAAAGACTAAAATACCCTTAATTTTAATTCTTAAAAGAACTAATTTTTAACATGTAAGGATATCATGGTAATTTTAGGGCGAAAAATAGTAAATTAGGGTGCGTAAAATAGTAAAAGTGTTTAAATATGAGGTAAGTCCTAATTAAAACGTGTGATAATCTAATTAAATGTTACTCCGTAATAGTTAGTAACCTTTGCTTGGTTTGGTGTTTGGATGAGGTAATTAGTTTTTTCAACTCCTTCCAAGTAATATTAATCAAGCTAGTTTAAAACTAACTATGAGTTAATATTACAAGAAATTTGTGTTAACTATATCCTCTTGATTAATTGTTAAAAAGTTTTGAAAAACAAAAAAAAAATTGAAGGAAAAGATAAGTTTGATCGATATGGGAGATGCATGGCCGGTATTTATAGGCAAATCATGGGGAAATGAATCCTCTCCTTTTCTAAATGGATGGTCCGTTTTCTACCTAGTGGGTCGGATGTGAGTTAAAATTATTTAAGGGTAATAAAATTTGGTAGAAAAACTAAAGGAATAAAAAATGAAGAGGAGGTTTACAATTTACTTTTAAATATGTGAATAATTTTATAACCCTTAGATTGATTTAACTTTACGTATGAACCGTTGGATGAGAAATATAAAAGGGTTTGGCTTCTTGCAAGCTAAGGGTCATTAACTTTTAAACCTAGACCTAATTCATTAGATAAACAAGTAATTAGTACTTGATCAAAATTAAACTTGTTTATTCTTTAAATGAGTTGATCTAACAATCTAACATGCATGTTTAGCCCACTTAAATAGTTAGATTATTAACCTGTTCAAGCTGATTAACTTATTAATAACATGCATAACATATTTAGTTAACTATTTTAATCCTACATCAAATCGAAAATTACAAATGCATACATCAAAGCAACCTACTTGTTTAACCCATTTATCTAAATAAGTCTTTTATTTCAGATTTGTGTCTCGAAATCTTGACCAAAACCTCACTCATTTATATTCGTGTCGACCCAGTTACTTAATCAAATGAGTCTTCACATTTAGGCGAAACCCCCTTAATTTCTTGTCAGGTTCGTATCGTGTCGATTTTTGCCGGCTCTATTGTTAAACATTAGGAAAACAAAGTTCGAGTGACAAAAATAATATCTACGGAGTATATTACTCCGTATATCTATGTATAATACATTAAAAAGTCAAATTAGGGTTAAACATTTTAGGGTTTAATCACTACATTCATTTATAAGATAGAAACACATAAGTTAACAATGTAATCGATGGACAACAATATAATGATGAGACGTAATTATATCTGTTAAAATCTTAATTAACAATACTTGATGTAACAAATACAACATGCATGTAACACTATCACATGTGAAATACTACGTATCAGTTTGTTATTACCCCAATGTATTTTCTTTTAATTTCCACTTTATAGGACACTTTGTTTACAAAGTAGAAATAGAATTTCAAATAATCATTTTTTTAGTAATTTAAATTCACTTGTCATGTGTTTTGATTCTTGATCTTATTTTTAATATGTTGCACGTAACCGATTGAAGATCACTTATAAATGACACAAAAACTATATTTGTAGTATCAATTTTCAAATTACTCCGTAAATGTTATAATAGGAAGTAATATTTAGATGAAATTTGTAAAATTGTGTCACACACGCATAGTAAATACCAAATAATCTTAAAAATTGTTACTAAAGCAATCTCGAGTGTTGCAGAAAAACAAAAACTACTTATTACTAAAAACCTTATCGGTTAATTATAGGATACGTCTTTTCAATGTGGTACACATATCATATAATTCTAAATATCGAGTTATGAATTAAACTTTTTATACACCAATAGAAACACATAATTTTATAAACCAAGTTATAAACTTTTCTATACCACCTACTCCTCATCTACGTTAATTCGCAAGTACACAAGACGGAGCTAACACTTAAGGCCCTGTTTTTTTCAGCTTAATTTTAACTTTCATAATTCAACTCACCTCTTATAAGTTTAGCTCGATCAGCTCTTATAATTAGTTCCGCTCTAATAAGTTCCGCTTCTATAAACCTCACCAGGGACGGAGCTTATTTAGTTACATTAATCATTCATTAAAACATTATTTGGTGTGCCGTGATTTTTTGTTTATACTAAAAACACAAGTACACAACGGAGTATAATCATTAGTTAACTTTTAGTTTATATTTATATATTTATATTATTCTCTATCATCATTTATGTCCATTGTTCATGTCCATATCGTGTCCATTCTCCAACAAGATAGTGACCAAATTGGTTATGTTTCAAACTGGTTTATTTTTTTTTTTGTTTCCAGTTTTCTTTTACAGTAATTCTCCTGTAAGGCACAACTCACATAAAATTAATGTGAGACCAAAGTACAAATTGCAGTTAAAAGGGTACAAAATCATGAAACAAATCTACTAAAGTCACTTACAGAAATTTAGTAACAATTAATCATAATTATCACTTAAATAGTACAGAAACTATATAAGCAGGTACAAATGAGGTGGACTTACAATAACTTATTGTAAGTCCTGACTTACACAAGAATTTGTGTTTCTTTTATTATCAACTTTAAATTGAGAAAAAACACAATTGATCACACAAATTGTACTAAAAATTATCAACAAACACCTGACATCTCAAATAAATGTGATGTTGGATCAAATTTTCTACAAGTAGAAAAAGTTAGCAATTATATTTTGCATGAAGGATAACAACCTAAAATTAATTTTGCATGAAGAATCTTTTCATATCTTCTACATGATGCATATAGTCATATAGATGATCACTAAAAGATCACCAAAATCATGCAAAATAAATATAAATGGTACAAAATTGACCAAAGTTGAAATAATGAGTAAGTTTTGTAAAAGACGATCTTTTATTAACAAAGTAGCAAACCAGTTTTTTATGCCTAAAATGTGACATGTTTGGTCTATTTGTGATCGTTATTGGGAAAAAACGATTATATTTAGAACTTGTTCTTTCGGACTTTTAGAGCTGAACTGAACTAAATCGAGTTGAACTGAACCGAACTGAATCGAGCTTTATTTTGTGAGGAAAAAAAAAATAAAACAACCGTTAATAATTGATTGAGATAGAGAGAATACATTTCAAATTAAAAACAACTTCAGCATCATTTTGAGTATATTCAAAAACACGTTCTCAATTTGGCCTAGTAAAGTATAACAAGTAACACGGCTTGGGACATACGATTTTGGTGTCTATAAGACTATAAGAATTAAGAAGCTAACCCAAATTCACATAAATGATATTGTAACAATTTTACCTAACTATGCTAACTCAAATGTTTAGTCGCTATTCATTTTTTTGTGACGGGTTTTTCTTTTCTGTCACAAATATTCCATCACTATTCACTGTATTTATTGTGGTGTTTACGACTATGTTGTTATTTTATGTTTACAATTTCGAAAGTTTTCCACCTTTATAAATAGTGTCAAATACTATTATAGATTTATAGGAGAGTGAACCTGAATGAAGGGATAATATTCAACTGTTTTCTTTCTTATTTCACATACGAGTACAATAAACCTAATTCTTAATATTAATGTCGTTTAATTTAATCCAACAAAAAAAAATTGAAAAAAAAAATTTGAAAAAAAAAAAAAAAAAAAAAAGAATTTATTTATGTTATTTTAAAATATTGCAATTTCAAAGAAGGGAAGAGTTAACGGCTTAACGCGTGAGGAGTGGACCACTTATTACCGGTTGTTCAACTGTTCATTAGTCTCTTACTCACGTACGAAAAAGATATGGAAATGCATGCATTAAAGCATGTCATATATCAAATACACGCTAGAGACTAGATCAAGACATGAGGACAATGATTGAATTTGAACCCTCAAACACATTTTGCTCTGTTTGAAACAAAAATCGTCTTTCTTAATGAGAGATCGTCTTTTCTAAAACTTTTTTAATGATATAAATGAGAATAAAAAGGGTCAAAAATAACATAAATAGTTAAATGAGAGGCAATATTATTTTAGTAAATCTTACGTGATGTACTGAGATCGTATTGCACTTTCACACCTCAGATTTACAATATAACAAAATTTGTTAATAACAAGTAAACATAACTACCTCATGTGAGATGTCTCAAAGTAATTTTATTGAGTGACGCGTAACAAATAATGGCGGAGCTACGTAGGCGTGACTCGTGAGTGGGTCTTAAGACTCCACTTAAAAGTTGGTACCGTTAAATTTTAAGACCAAGTATACCAACATGGCAACTTTCTATAGCTGCTTGAGAATTGCTATCGATCTTCACTTTGGGTCTTCTCTTTTACATTCTCCTCTCACATACTATTATAATAATTAATAATATAATGATTTATATTTACACAAGAAAATAAATTACTCGTACTCCGTATTATTCTATTCCTATGTGAGGGGAGAAGGGAGAAAATTGGAGAGAAGATCCATAAGAGAAGACACATAACATCTCTCATAGTTGTTTAGTTATTTGTCAGACAAATTTAGGGTAACTCACCCGGGTTCAAGTCTTCATGTTTACATTTTTTTTAATTTTTGACCCCACTCCTCTAGACTAGCTACGCGGCCTACGCCACTGATCTTATATGAAATTTTATAATTATATTTTATACTTCATACCTTGTAGTAAGTCCATTAACGTGATAAAAACATACTCCCTCCGTCCCGGTGATTTGTTTACAGTTTTCATTTTGGGGTGTACGGGTCATTTGTTTACACTTCTAAAAATGGTCATTGATTGAGGCATGTGGGGGTGTTTAATTGGTTTCTTTGGAAAAAGTGGGTCATTTTTGTACTTTTTCATTTTTTTTCATTATCTTTCAATTTTCCTAGATAATGAACTTGGTCGTTGTTAGGTTTGTGTCGATGTGATTGTTTGTACAAAATTCAAATATGAAAATGAACAATGTTAACATAATCTTTAAATCCAACGTTAAACCTAAAGTTAATTATTTTATCAAACTCATTAATATTTCGAGCCATAAAAGTAATTATAAAAAAAGAAAGTCGGGGACTTAGCTAGAAAGTAAGTGACGTATCAGTAAACGAAATATGGTATACTCACAAGTTTGTGAGTGTGCTAGTTGAAGACTAGGCTTTATCTAGGTAAAAAAATTGTCTAACGAGATTTTTGATACATAAAATATTAAAATTAAAATTACTGTAACACAAAGCTTACATAAAATCGGGTCACACGTGCGACGGGGTATTTGTAAGTAAAATGTGTCTACTTTAAGGTTTAAAGTGACTATTTTAACGTTTAAAGTGATCAATTTATGGAGTTTTAAAGTGGTTACATTTAGCGTTAAGGTAATCACTTTATGCATTAAAATAGTTACATTTTACTCATAAGAACTTCGTCGCATGCGTGAAACGGTTTTATGCAAGACTTACTCTTACTGTAAAGTTTATTGATATACTCCGTATAATTTAAGTAAAACGTGATTATTTCTATACCTCTTAAAAATGATTGCAATATACTTGATAAAGATTCCATTTCACCCTAGATATGGTGCATTTATCCACAAAATAATTGATCTTTTAAGTCTTTAGTAAATGACCATATACTCGTATATTTTTAAGACTTTTCCATTTCGGGGAGCATGAAAGAATATGCGTACGTGATGCAATAGTTCTACGTCGAGTCAATCATTTGTTAAAAGCCAACTAGGATACATCGAGTATATTGGTCAAATCTACCAAAAATTAAACTATTTTAAAAAACATAAAACTAATACGGCATCATATGGATATATCGAGTATATAGATACATTGTATCGTGAATATTATATTATGTATTTTGTATCCATATATCAATGTATCCATATACCGTATTAAAATTGACTCAATCATTCAAATATTGTGAGTATTATACTATTATATATATGCTTCTTTTTTGATAAAATAATCTAAGGTACAAAGAGTACATTATTACAATTTTAATTATTATTCATATAAATTATACCCGTGATTTGTCACAGTTTTAACTCTAGTACATTCTAAAAGTTAAACAATAAAAAAATGTGATCATGATTATATTCAAGTACGGAGTACAAAATTACAACACTTAACATTATAGAACGATGAGTCTTATGTAATTAAGTATGCATAAATTTATACTTCGAAAACAACGTGGTGTAACTTAATATTATCAACCATGCACAATTACTAATTCTAAACTAACATAAAATTAGTGATAAATCAAAGTATATAGGATAAAGAGTTTTAGTCTGTTGTAGGAATGACAATTTAGACCTTGTTCATTTCTTTGCCGTCCTTGCATTGTTTATTTCCATTTTCATTAACGGTCTAACTTCTATTCACGGACGATCTTGTTAGTAGAGTGCAAATTCTCGTCTCATATCGGTGGTGTAATTAAAGACAATTGAACATTTTTATCACGATTAATTATGGACCATCGGGCATCGACACAATACATTAGAGACCAAATATCAGCCATCAACACTTTGTGGGCCACTTAACTAGATATGACCATTTGTGTGGGCCAACTCACCACAACCCTCCCATTGGGCCTCGAAATATCAAGCCCGACATGACCCGTTAATATTAGGCACAACCCGTGGGGGTCCTAGACCGTGCCTCGGCTTGGATATTCCAACCCGGCCCACGGGCTAGTAGCCGTTGCATATCAACAACTATTTTCATTTGTTTTAATATTCGGAATTTCTATCATATGCCCACTGTGCATAGAATAAAGGAAAAAAAATTAAAGAGATTCTTTCATTATTCACAATAACAAAAATTAGTTGTATTCTACGGAATAGGTTAAGACTTGAGTTACTTCACGGTGAATTGAGTAATGCGGGAGTTGAAAGGTGACACACTCAAATCCACGAGAACTAGTTTGTGCAAGATTGCCCTATAGCCCCATAGCCCACCTTCATATTGGTGGTCAAAAACATTAGTGGTCACCAAATAAAATATTATAGTTTATTGTTTATATTAGTTCTTGACCTATTTAAATATTTGTGTTTCCCATTAGTGACCGTTTGCCCAACCTATAAAGACTAATTTGTAGATAAAATATACTCCCTCTGTCTCAGTCATTTGTTTACAGTTTGACTTTTTTCCCCTCACAAAAAAGTCAAACTGTAAACAATTCACTGAAACAGAGGGAGTAATAAATTAAAATTACTTTAAAGTATATCAAAAGTGATCTCAATTTGTAGAGTATAAAAAATTATGAATATTGACATTAAAATTTTATTTTTATAATTGATAAGTTTAATGTCATATTAATTATAAAATAAATTTAAGAAAAAAAACAAAAAGAAAAAAAAACGAAAGAAAATGAACCAATTAGAAGGATGAAAAAGGAGATGACCAACTTTTTTCTAGTGGGTTGCATCCCACCACTTTACACCCCCATTCCCCCATTTTTTTTTATTTTAACTTTTTTTTAATAATATTTTGTGGTCTTGACCACTTTTATTTAACCCCAATGGGAATAGTCTTAGCATGGGCAAAACTATATCCACTGGCTTTATGGCTAAGCCACGAGATTTTTGTAATGAATTTGTAGACGTCATTTCCTCTACTTTTTTATTGGATTTAGCCAAAAGAGAGTGTCAATATGGTCTCCCACAAATTCTTAGCATGGTAGTTTTATTTTTTTTTATTTGCCCGTCTTAATTATAAGACAATCTGATGCGATAATTTGTCATAATATGATTAAGAGGGAAAATTAAGATAGTGCAAAAAAAACTATATTTTACACCGAACGTGAGTGTAACTTTTTTGTAAGGTTTAACATATTGGTATCAAATAGAGAAGACAATGCATCGGATTTCCGGTAGTTGTTATCCCTCCCAGCGACATAAAAGGCCTTGAAATAATCAATTTTTTTCTTGCAATCAAATTCTCAAATATCCAGTACTAATAACTTTTTGCAATCCATTAAATCACAGTTTATTTTAGTGCATGTATCGGTTAAAAGAAGGTTTAATTAAAGATAAAAGAGCAAAATACCAGTATTTATCTTCAATTTGATTTGTTTGTACCAAATCATTTTGTACCCAAGTACAAATAAAATAAATCGATTTGATTAATAATATTTCAATATTTAAAACATCAATTTTCATGTAATATGACTATATTAGAAATTTTTTGCCACAAAATTAAGGGGAATACTATTGCCACGGACCTTGTGACTAAGCCACCCGATTCTAATGCTTTTTTTTGTTTTTTTTTTTTTAGTGGGGCCCACACGTAGAGGTTTATTTTCTTTTATGTTTAGAGTGATTAGTAAAAACGGAGTGGCGTTATGGCCTCCCAAAATTAATGATGTCGTGGCAAATAATCAAATGCACCACGAAAAAGATTTGTGGCTACATATGCACCACATAAAAGATTTGTGGCTATGTAGTTGATTGATGATATAAAATGCTTACATTCTAAAAAAAAAAATTAAGCTCAGACAGGGTAAATTGTTGCACGAAACTTTACTACTAGTTACTTATTATATCAATTTTTAAATTGTTAATTTTTTTTTTTTTAACTCGTGGCATTGATATCAATTTTTTATACTTGCTTGGCAGAATATTCACAGCAAGCTTCGGGAGAGCCCACCTTTGATCTGCTTCCAGACTGAAGCTAAGGTGACAGTCATTCGCGGTGCCCAATTAAACTGTACCACAGTTATAGTATAAGCTAAGGTGACAGTCATTCGCGGTGGCCCAATTACTCGTATTTTTTTTTAAGTTCGTTTCTACAATTTTAAAGTGAAGAAATAATTATGGAAATTAAAGTATACCAAATAATTTGTGCAAAAGAAAACTTTTAACTAACACTTGACATTATATTAAAATTAAACACTGAAATACATGATAGTTCCAACAAAGTACAAACATAAAACTGCTCCAAAGTCCAAACTAGAACACTTAGGCATAATGATGGATTAAACTTAATCAAACTAGAAAACAACTAATAAAACACTACTCCGAACCACATAACCACCACCCTATTCCGACTCGTCCTCGTCGTTGTTCTCACTCCCATTCGCTTCACTCCCGCTGCTACCATATACTTTCTTAAGATTCTCAAGCTCCTTGTTTTGAATCTTCATCTCTTCATAAATTGCTTTTAAACCTGTATTCACATTGCTCCACGATTCGTCTGTACTGGAAACATTCAACTTCATCTTCAATTTTTCGGCCATTTTATCATCCCATCTCTCTCCACAGACTCCCAAGCGGCCGCCGCCTTGTATCCGTACTCCATAGTGGCGGCTGCAACAGCCACTTTGCTTCCGTCAGCCCATAACTTACGAACCTCATCATCGGGTTCAATGGCCGATAATACGTCATCTATGTCGTCATCATGAATCTTCATCACCACTTCTCCTCTCGGTATAGAACTATCTTCAACCACATTTGTCTTGATCTTCTTCAAACTTTCGAGAACTCTTTTCACCATTGATTTCAACCTGATAAAACAAATTTATATGAGTCTTTAGAGTTGAACACAAATAAATGTAAGCCATTGTTTTATCAGAAACACTAAATTTTGTGCTAGAGTATGTATACCTATGTCTTACTTACGGACGGAGTAAAATTTAAATATGAGGTAAGTTTTTGAATTAAGGTAAGTTTTAAAATATGAGGTATGGGAAAGTATGGGAAATGCGATAATATTACGTAAGTTTCATACTAGCAAGTTTCATATCTAAGTTACCTTAATATTACGTAATTAACTTATAATGTGCTCTTAAAATCACGGTACCCAGAACCAAAAAAAAAAAAACGTAATTAACTTATAATTCAAACGTGTGATAATCTAATTTAAAACTTTACTAGTGTCATATCTACACTACAACAAATTAACACTTGGGCCACGAATTATGTCACGGGAATTAGTGAAACGTGGCATAATTTACTTTAGCCACGGAAAAAACTATTTTGATTGGCCACGGGAGAAATTTATGCCACGGGAGAAATTTATGCCGCGGAAGAAAAATGTCGTGACAAATAATTACTTGCGTCACGGAAAAAAGTTAAACTGTGGCAAAAACATTCATTTAGCCACGATTATAATTTTTTCCGTGGCGCAAGTGAGTATTTGCCACGACATCATTTTTTTAGTGGCAAAAAAATCTTTCTTTAGTTATATTAGACTATAACTTGTACGTTACATAATAAAGCTAAAGTAAACCGATACACGATAATAAGGAAAAAAAAATTGTGTAAAAGTATAAATTTCTTATTAAATCTATCATTTTATTTTATATGTACTTAAAAATATCAAGTTTTTATTTTATTTTTTTATCAAATCAAAATAAATTTCATTAGTATGAAAGTTAGATAACAATTAAAATAAACTTTTGTGTTAACATAGCTCAAATGTGCAAAATACATATATAATATTTTTTTTCTCATATGTGTTTAATAATAAAAAAAATTATAATACGTTAATGGTGTAAGAACCTGTTCTTTCGGACTTTTTAGAGCCGAATCTGAATCAATCAATCGAATGAATCGAATCGAATCGAAATGAGTTGAATCGAATCGAATCGAATCGAGTTGAATTGAACTGAATGAAGTTCAAATAAATAACATAGTTGTCTTTGGCGAATCGAATCGAAATGAAATTTGAATTGAAGTGAAATGAGCCCAGGCGAAGTGAATTTGGCCCAATCGAAATGTCTTGAAAATAAAGTAGGAAAGAACATGTCCTTACTCGGATAGATATATTAAACTTAAATATAACGACAACTCTTATATAGGACTTCCTATGATACAAGACCGCCCTAATAGAGATTAGCCCACCTGAACATGGGCAAAACTATATCCACTGGCTTTATGGCTAAACCACGAAATTTTTGTAATGAATTTGTTTAGGGGGCACTAATGAAGACATATTTCCTTTACTTTTTGATTGGATTTAGCCAAAAGAGAGTGGCAATATGTCCTCCCCTTAACATAGTACTCGTAGTTTGTTTTTCACAAATTCTTATGTAAGTCATGTCTTACAATAAATTATTGTAAGTTAATTTCATTTGTACTTGATTATATAGGTCGTGTACTATTTAAGTGATAATTATGATTAATTGTTATTATTTTTTTGGGTACCCATGTAAGTGACTTTAGTAAATCTGTTTCATGTTTTTTTTGTACCCTTTTAACTACATTTTGTACATTAATCTCACATTAACTTATTGTGAATTCCGCCTCATAGGAGAATTACTGTTTTTTTTTTTTTTTTTCTTCTAATTTGCCCATCTTAATTATAAGACTATCTGATGCGATAATTTGCCATAATATGATTAAGAGGGGAAATTAAGAGAGTGCAAAAAACAATATTTTACACAGAACGTAAGTGTAACTTTTTTGTAAGGTTTAACATATTGGTATCAAATAGAGAAGACAATGCATCGGATTTTGGTAGGTGAAGCATTATCATCAACATCCATCCGTGAAAAAAAAAAAAAAAAAAAAAAAAAAAAAAAAAAAATCTTCATTCGACCCGCCTATCATTGACGAAACTGATTGTAATACACGAAATTTTAGTATCTAATTAAACAGGACCGTATTTTAGGGTGTACATTCAATTCTTGAAACAGGGGCCCAAAATCGAAGGGGCCCAAAAATTCAGCATTAAGTAAAATAGATATTGCATTGATACTTAATTACCATTGATGATGTAGTTGTTTGGTGGTTTGGTGGCTGTATAGTATTGTTCATGTTGCGCAAGTTCGAACCCTCAAGGCAGCAATATTAAAAATCAATTACTCTATACGGGGAAAAATAAATCCAAATTAACCTAAAAAAGGAAAAAAAGAAGAAGAAGAAGACGAAAAAGAACACAAGCCACCCACCCATACAGCCACACCGACCCACCGCCGGCTATCGACAATCTTTTGGCGGCCGCTTCACCAACACCACCTTCAACCACCAATAAACCACCAACAAATAACCACTAATGAATACAAACCACCCTCTAAACCCTCGCTCCACCAACCCAAAAACGACCGCCACACCCACTACTACGCTGCCGCCGACCTGACCCACATCGAAGCCGCCTCATACCACCGCCGACCGGGACCCGATCGCCACCACGAACAATCCCATTAGAAACCCTAATTTTAAAATAGAGTTAAATCTATTGAAAACAAATAAAATTAAATAATATTAAAATTAAATCACAATTAGAACTTATTATCGGAGTTAATGATTAAGAAATTGAAAATTTAAATAAATTTGGTTGAAAATTAGTTAAAAAAAAGAAAAAAATGGGTATAGAATAATAATGAAAAAAAATATAATATTTCCGTACATGAAAAATCAATTACGATAACCAATTCATCCTAATAATACCAATACTAATATTAATAAAAAAAAAAAAAAAGTAAAACAAAAAGAGAGAAGTGGTGGTTCATCTCGTTCATCGTCTTCTTCCTGCTACTCCTTCGTCTTTTTCCTCCATTTTCACCCTCACTTACCTCGACCACCACAACAACAGCAACTTTGCAGTGATTCAACCTTAGTATTCAATGTATTGAAGGTATTATTCGTATTCAACCTTTCCATTTTAATTTTGCGTTCAATTTAACATAGTTTTTTTGGGGCTTTTCGATTTAGAGTCAATTTAAGTGATTTAAAGTATGGATTAGTTAGTATCAGATTATTAATTGATAGTAATTTGATTATTTTGTTATTATTTGTTGAGTTTGATGTCGTTGGGAGAAGCGATTCTGACGTTTTGGCTTTCTTGAGCTCGAGCTCGAGTTCGTGTTTCCCTTAGTCCGGTTTTTGAGTGGTTTATGTGTGTTTTGGGATTGATGTGTGTGGAATTGTGGTTGTGTGTGCGTGTGTAAGTCGTGCTGCGTGTGCCCACGCTTTTTACACTCGTTCTAGTGCTCTCTCATCGTCGTTAAGCTTAAACTTGTAGTTAGTGGTGGTTAGTTTCATGTCGTGTGTGATACACTCGTAAAACACGTGTGTTAAAAGGCTAGAAATTATCTATCTAAGCTGTTGTCCTTCAGTCGTGCTGCGTGTGCCCTCGCTTTTATACGCTCATTCTAGTGTTCTCTCATCGTCGTTAAGCTTAAACTTGTAGTTAGTGATTGTTAGTTTCATGTCGTGTGTGATATACTCGTAAAACACGTGTGTTAAAAGGCTAGAAATATCTATCTAAGTTGCTGTCCTTAAGTCGTGGTGCGTGTGCCCTCGCTTTATACGCTTATTCTAGTGTTCTCTCATCGTCGTTAAGCTTAAACTTGTAGTTAGTGATGGTTAGTTTCATGCCGTGTGTGATACAATTGTAAACCACGTGTATTAAAAGGTTATAAATCATCTACCTAAGCTGTTGTCCTTTAAGTCGGGGCGCATGTGTGTCGGCTAAATTGTCGTGTTGCTGCCGTGTGCTTTTCTGTTGTTTGTCTGTAGGTTGTTGCCGAGAGTGATGCTCGGTCCGAAGGCCGAGTCGTGTGTGGGTTTTGTGTAAATTATTACGTGACTGAGATTGAAAGCTTATTTAATCGTTAAAGTATGTAACATTTGAGGTCATATTTTAGTGAAATTTAGTTAGATAAGAGAAGAAATACGAATGCTTGTTTGCGTAGGTAAGAATATAGAGTTTAGCATGGAAATATGATGCGTGCGTCATGGCCGTTTAAATTTTAGGAGCTCTATGAGATCGGTTTCGCGTGTCGTTGTCGTCGTTCAGCTTAGACTTGTAGGTATTGAGTGATAGAATGAAGTCGTCTGTAGTTGGAAGCATAATGTTCAGCCCAGAAGCCTGAATTCTTGTATAAGCGGCTGTCCAGTTTTTAAGTTGTACGCTTGAGTTGTGGTTGTTTTATCTCGTCGTTAACGTGCTTGCTAGTTGAAGTAGGTGCTATGGTGATTTTGCATGTGTATTATTCAATGTTGAGGTATATGTTTGTGTGAGTATTGCGGATTGTGTTGTGGGTGTGAAAATATTGTAATGAGATTGTTGTGTTGAAAAGTAACGATAAGGAGGCTTGTGAAATGGTCGGGTCGTGAAAACGATAGGGAGGCTTGTGAATTGGTGTCGGGTTTGTAAACGATAATGAGGTTTGTAAATTGGAGTAGGTTTATGTAACCATTTTATTTTTGTACTTTTATTTGTTGTGAAGTGGACTCAACTCCTTTTCTTTTCTTTTATCTTGTGTCATTCCCCACCCCTTAGGTACCGAGGTTTTAAAGGGAGATTGTCAAGGTCGGGTTGAAGAGTAAAGCTAGTCGGGTTTCGTTCCACTTTTATTTTGGTTTGTTTATAGCCTTGTAACGCGCCTACGGGCAACATTGTATTAGAATACCACATTGTACTCCATTAGAATACCATGTCCCTTTGTCTCGCTTGTGACGGCGTCATTTCCATGCTTTGTTGTAGAAATAGAGTTATGTCATGGTTTCGATTGGAGTTATGTCATTATAAATATGATTGTGGTACATGTACCGTGTTAAAGACATTTTGGGTGATGGATGGACTGGTTGGATGAAGCTTCATTCAACCCGTCATTTATCCATCAATCATTTTATATTTTTACCCGTCATCCATCATTTAGCTATTTCAAACGTCATTCCTCCATGATCCATTTATGTCCGATTTTTATCCATCTATTTATTTCAAGGTGAATCGAGTTCAGGCAGAGTCAAGTGAAATTGACGGCCCTAGTGTCAAAGGCTCAAAGCCTAAGAGAAACATGTCGTGATGAGTGATGACATAAACCTAGAATAAAAATAACTCTTAGATCAACATGTTAAATACCTATTTGTAATTGTGGCCGGTAGAATGTTGCTATTAACATGTAAGACACTTCTTCTTGTACCGAGAAAAGAAAAAAAAGATACCAATATACAATCTGATCAACCTAGCTAACAACGTAAAGTGAATTCAACCACGAACGCATGAAAATGGCTACCTTATACCCTCTCTTCAAGTTCAAACACTACGATTGTTTTATCACATTTGTCGAGTCGAATGTCAGAACAAAATTATCTATAATTTCACACGAGAAATTTTTTTAAAAATTGGATATTAATATCATACTCATAAAGACAAATTAAACAAGATCACACATAACTATATTGTCATTTTAGATTGGCGGGAATTTCAAAGATTATCGACGTAAGTAAATACTCCGTATAGCGTTTGGAGTTGAAGCGAAAGAGTACTTCATAGTGCACTCAATGGATAAGGGTAACCGAGTGAATAAGTTTTTAACTGACACGTGTCAGTCATATATTAGGACAAAACCCAAACTAACACATAACAAAAACAACCTCCGAAATTCCAAAACCCTAACACTAACCGCCACGTGTCAGTTCACCACTCCTCCTTTTTCTCATCCCTAAACCCCTCTTCTTATTTTCACTCTCAACAATTTCTTCACACCAAAAATTTCCCCCCTTTTTTTGTGCTTTCAATTTCATCCCAGAAAACTACCAATGATTTCAACTTTCATTGCTCACAAATCTTAATCACTAATTATTGTTGTTATTATTATAGTAATTATTAATTAATTGGTGATATTGGTGATGTTTAGCTGCTAATTTTGGTAAGAACTTTACAAACTCTGTGTTTTTTGATCAATTTTTTTTTTTTTTTTCATTTGATTTTGAAGAGAAATGATTGATCTTTCCTTTGTTTATATCTTCTGTTCTAAAATCTGGGTTCGTAAACGCAAAAAGTTCCCATTTTTTTAATTAATTAACCCTAATTTTGTTCTTAATTAGTCAATTAAACTAATCCAGTAATCAAATTTTTCACCTTTGTATATAAATTTTATATTTTCAGCTTTTAATTTTCTAATTAGTGTTAATTACTTCTCTGGGTAATCTTCCCTATTTTCTGGGTTTTGTTTTGATTTGTTCAATTTTTGTAAATCAATCTGTACATTGAAAAACCCTAAAAAAATCCCCAAAAAAAATTATATAGTGGGAAAAAGTATGAGTTTAGGTACTGCAGAAGATGAATCACAGGAAGAAATTCATCTTCCAGCAGAAATTAATTGGGAAATGTTAGACAAATCGAAATTCTTCATCTTAGGAGCTGCCCTTTTCTCCGGCGTGTCGGCCGCCTTATACCCGGTGGTGGTCCTCAAAACCCGTCAACAGGTAATGGCGGCCGAGCGGTCCAGTGTCGGGACTGCATTGAAACTCGTGCGCAGCGAGGGGTTCCGAGCCCTGTATCGAGGTTTTGGGACTTCTTTGATGGGGACCATACCTGCTAGGGCGGTCTACATGACCGCCCTAGAGGTGACCAAGTCGAGTGTGGGGTCCGCCACCCTTGGGCTCGGAGTCCCCGAGGCGACGGCAACCACACTGGCCAACGCTGCGGCTGGGGTGTCTGCTGCCGTGGCAGCTCAGTTGGTCTGGACCCCAGTCGACGTGGTGAGCCAGAGGCTCATGGTCCAAGGCAATGCCAACAACAATGTTAGATATGTTAGTGGAGTCGATGCATTCAAGAAAATCATTAGTGTGGATGGTGTTAGAGGCTTGTATAGAGGGTTCGGGATTTCGGTCCTAACTTACGCGCCTTCCAATGCCGTGTGGTGGGCATCATACTCTGTCGCTCAGCGGTTGGTTTGGGGTGGGATCGGGTGTCGCTTTTGCAAAAAAGACGACCCCATCGCCGGTGGGTACAAGCCCGATTCTAAGGCGGTCGTGGCGGTTCAAGGGGTCAGTGCCGCCTTGGCAGGTGGGGTAACGGCCCTAATTACAATGCCTTTGGACACTATCAAGACTCGGCTACAAGTATTGGACAGTGAGGAGAACGGGCGTGGTAGGGGCCCCACGGTGGCTCAAACAGTTAGGAATTTGGTTCGGGAAGGAGGGTGGACGGCGTGTTATAGAGGGTTGGGACCGAGGTGGGCGTCAATGTCGATGTCGGCCACCACCATGATCACTACATATGAGTTCCTCAAGAGGGTTTCTGCTAAGACACAAGAGGGTGTCACTTAGTTTTTTACAAGACTACACACAAAAGGTTTTAATAGAAACTAAAAACACTTTCTAGGAAGAGATCAAATGTAATGATGTGATAGAAATAAGGTTCTTTTAATCTCTTCTCTTTTTTTTTGAAGTGTAATTTCCCTTTTGCTCAAATTTCTTTTGCAATGAAAATGATGTTTTCTTAACCTTTGTTGACTTTTAGCAAGTGTTGTGGTAACTTGTAGTTCCATCACTTCATAGTTCATATCAATTACATTTAACTCCATAATCTTGTTCACTTTTACGATAACGAAGCTATAATAAATTGGAATTAACTTAACTTATAATCGATATTAAATATGTATTCCTTCTGTTTCAGTCGGTGGAACGTGGAAGTATGTGAAATGAAAGGGTGTTATTATAGTTATAAGAATAGAGATAAAGTAATTGAATAGATATTCTTTCTACTCGTATTGAATGTTGTTGAGATGTAAAATAGTAAATAAAAGTAGTAAAGTGGAATTATTCTTGGTACTTTTATTCTCATTTTGGTCACATAGTCACATGGAAGTTGAAGCTTTTCCAAATTCTTTTTCCTGAGGTCATTAACTCATGGTGTACTTGTCTAGTTATTATCTCTAGTAAAGTTCTACTCATGGCCTCGTTTATTGTTTGCCTATTGTCAAAATCAAAATGGACATCTTCATTTCTTTCCACTCCATTTCCTCTCACAATATATTATTTTATTATATATTTATATTTTATTCATTTACTTTTTTCTTTTCAAATAAATCTACAACCTTTCGATCGAAACCAGACTCAATCTAAACCGTCCACAAATAATGGACCCTTCATTTCTTTTTGAGACTTTGTAAAAATCGGGTATTGATAAATCCAGTGCAAATGGACTAAGCCACGCGTTGATATGCATGGATTAAACAAATATTTTTTCTAAGACTTGAAACCTGTGGCACAATTGTTTTTACCCTGGAAAAGAGGTCACCCTCAAAACGACCTCCATTTTTTTCACACTAGGTAAATTTTACACAATTGTGCTCACTATTCACTAAGTTGTACTCCGTACTCCCTTTTTCTATTTATGTTGTTTACACTTCTCTCAAACCTTTCTTAAAAAAAAATCAAAGTGTAAACAATTTCCTTAAACAGAAAGAGTAAATTAGAATATAAAAACAGGAATAAGACTTTTTTAAAAAAAATTGTAGGGATATTTAAGTCTGATGCCTCGAGCTTTGGCGATTCTGTAGTGCCATGTGTGAGGTTTGTTCAGCGTAGTCCACAAAACTTTGTAAATATGTGCGATATCGTTTGTGTGAGAGAACTTGACGACGTTAAGTTTAAAGAAGAATGCACCAATTATGAGTTTAAAGTACAATTAAAGCCACATTATTCCTCAATTAAATGCTATTATGTGTTGATTAATTAGTATAAATTTTGTTGATTAGAGTACAAATAATAGCATTTAATCGAGGAATAGTGTGGGTCTAAATGTACCCAAAACTCATAATTGGTGCCTTCTTCCATAAAATTAACGTCGTCAAGTTTTCCGTCACAAAATGGGCATATTGGGCACATATTTACAAAGTTTAGGGGTACCATGTGAACAAACCTCACACATGCACTACAGACCGCCACAGTCGAATGCACATCTAAAAATATCCCAAAATTGTATTATCGGCACATGATTTCATTGGGAGAGAGGTTGGGTTACTTGAAGGATTCCACCGTGTATAACATGAACTACTCCCTCCGTTTCAGTGAATTGTTTACAGTTTGACTTTTTTGTGAGGGAAAAAAAGTCAAACTGTAAGCAAATGGCTGAGATAGAGGAAATACAAAATTTCCAATTATATGTGTCATTAAAAGCTTAGTGATGATTCTCCAAATTTCCAAATATTACACAGATCACCACTAAGCATTTAATATATATGAGGGTCCAATGAAATTACATTAATTCAAATCTAAATGTACCAAATCCACAATGATTTGCATATTACTCACAATTTTAAATCACATTATACTCGTAATAATTTCAAATTGAAATTCAATACCATCATTTCGACCCTAATGAAGCATAAATTATTGTCAAATCTGAAGAAATACTAGTGTAATAAGTCTTTCTTTAGACAGATAATTTGCTTTATGCTTAAAACGGGTCAAGTGACATTTTTTTTAACACATTTTACTTTGTTTTATTCTAAATACATTTGATTCGTCTTAAATTAAGATGGATATAACCAAATGGGATAAAATAGTAAAGGCGAAGGAGTAGTTGAGGTGATGATCTCAAGGTAATTACCTTATCTAAAATGAGATTAGATTATCCGAAGTTTTAATTAAAAATAATTAAATTTAATGTCAGTAATGTTAGAATCCACTTGTTTGGTCAATAACATGATTCGAAAGTACACTCAATATTATTCTTAACCACGTTCTAGTCACTACTCTTGGCTCTTGCCTCATTGCATGTGTTTTAACATTTTAATTTGTGAAAAAGCATCAAAAATTCTTCTACTAGTTTGCCAAATGCCCAAATAGATAAAGCAAAAAAAAAAAAAAAAAAAAATGTAAATAAAAAAAATAAATAAATAAAAGAACGGCTTCCCTTCAAGTTGAGTGCAACATGAGTACATGACATTACGATGCAATTGTTGAGACAGATTTTGCAATTACAGTATTTATAATTACATGTTATAAGAAAATATATAAATTTTTAGATATTGTATTTATGAAAGCAGTAGTTCTCCTGAAAGACGGGCCTAACGATAATTAACGTAAGACACAAGCAAGAAAAGAAAAAAAAAACTAACTCGTAACTACCTTGTGTGAGAGGACTTACGATAAATTTATCGTTAGGCCCGTCTCACACAAGAAATTGTGTTATGAAAATATGCTCACTATCAAATAAAATTACTATCAACCGTAGTCATGAAAATGGTATTTAAGGTGTGGATTGTGGATCAGTATTTATTTTGATTTAAAAATTACAATAATAATGTGATAATAGTACACAATCGTCATAAAATTGTAATAAAATAGTTGTACGGATAAATTAAATGAAATCATTGTTACAACTTACAAGTAGACTAATTTGTGATTGCGTGTAAGTCTTGTGTGAAACGGGTAACCCGTTTCACACAAGAAACGGGTCAAATATTTCACAAAAAGACAAAGGACAAGTGGGGAAGAACATCTTTCTTCCCCACTTGTCCTTTGTCTTTTGTGAAATATTTGACCCGTTTCTCATATGAAACGGGTTACCCGTTTCATATGAGAATTTGTGATTGCAATTTTACATAAATTTGGAAAAACTAATTATCGAATTTAACATCAGTTCTACATTTCGGCAGCACATGTTGTCTATTCGACCAGTTTTAACTTCAGACGGATATATCCTTTTTATGCAAAAATTGTTCGTGCTATTCGACCCATTTTAACTTCAGACGAATATATCCATTTTATGCAATAATTGTTTGCTTAAAAGGGTTGGGTATGCTGTATGCATGTTCTTTCAGCACATATTAGGTGAAGGTTCAACTTATGACCAAAACCATGCTTATTTTGGGTACACTTAAGTGTACATTTGTACTGATGCACCAGCTTTTTTGTCTGCTAAAGTAATGGTATAAGACGATTTGATAATAAACTTATAGTTAGACGGTCTTTTTCATCTTTTATCGGATTTTAAGAACTCGTACTCCTAGTAAAGTATACATCCAACCCACTTCTAGCGGTCATGAGTATACATCCAACCCACTTCTAGCGGTCATCATTGACGGGAACGTTAAGAGCGCTTAGAAACATTAGGGTAATGTAGGTGTACGTATGACACTAAAACGATCTTAAAATTAGAAACAGATGATTAGATTCCGAAACAAGTTCCTAACAAGTCCTAAAAACCAGTTCATAAATTTAAACAGTTTCCCGGTTGACCAACCACGAACCCTAGATCCTAACCGATCCTAAAAATATTCACAAGAGCTGACGACGACATTAGTAATGAACGGGAGGCCAAAGTGAGTAAGACCTCCAGAAAAGGTCACCATGCGGTGTATGAAGATGGAAAAGGAACGAACGAAAGACCACGTAAACCGAGGAATGTCATGGACGAGCACGTTTGTTGGCGCAAGAAGGGCATTTGTACTGCTTGATGTGCTCGGCCCGAGCTGGGGTAATTTTGACGCACTTGCCGTGGAACCAAGTTTCGCAAATGTCGCAGCAGATCCAAAACTCGTTTGATGCATATAATTCGCCACAGGCCCCACATAAAGTATTTTCATGCTCCTCGTCTTCTTCTTCTAAGCCACCTTCTTCTTCTTCCACCTTTCGTTGACTTGCCTTTGTGTGTTTCACCTGCATTCCAGGATGCTGCTTTCATTGTTCCGTGCACACACGTTAAAGCAAGATTGATACAGTTCGGTGAACGGTTGACAAGACAGGTAATCAAACGATACAGCAACGGAAACAGCATTACCCCAGTAGCCATACAGGTTTATGGTTCACGGTTGTTCTCTTCGTCTTAAGTTGTTCGAAAACTTTCCTTAGTTTGAAATATTTGATGATTTAAGGAAAAATAAGACGAGAAGAACATTCCCTAAATGAACCATTACCAATTTACCATGAATGTCGTATTCATACGGTTTAATGGTCCTTAACAAACCGAAATCATCACCTCCATTAAACCATAGTAAAATTAAAGATTCTATTTACGCTCGTGCACAAGTAATAGCTGAATACACAACAAAGTCAAGTTTTTACCGATTTGGAGTTTGATTTTGAGTTGGTGCTGTTGTGATTTGAGACGGTGGACCTCTCTTTCACTTGTTTCCTAGCAACACCGGTCACGACTTCAAATATAGTGGGGAGATCATTTATCATACTGAACAGACGCCTCCTACATCAACAAAACACGAGAAGTCACGAGAATTCGGTTATTGACTTATATAGTACACCGGCATAAACGATATCAATTGCCTAGGCAAGTAATTATAAACAACCCAAAGATCAGAAAGACGAGAAGACACTAGTCAATCGGTCATTAAGGGAGGAAATTTTGAAGACAAACAACATCTGACATTTTCCCGTAAATATTTTCGATTTATCAATATGCTCAAAAATGCTACCCGAGACAAAAAGTAAGTGGCGATAAGCCGATAACCAACAGTCCAAAGAAAAGGCAAAGAATACATAAATGCACGTACATTTGACAGACATACAAAGTAAGTTCACCTGTCAGCTTTATCGAATCCAAACCTAGCCCCAAAATAAAAAGCAACGGAGATCAACCAGGCATCACTGTGGACAGCGACCAAAGCTAGCCAATCCTTCTCCTGCATCCCGTCTCTAGCGAAGTTTATGCCCAGTGCAGGCTCTGGGAGTTCAGGAGGAACCTCTTCGGCGGGTAGATTGACCTCCCATTGCTCACTCGGGAACCCATACAAGCATAGATTTTCTTTTCCTGTGAATTCAAATACTTAGCATTAGATCAAAAGGCAAGTATAAAATAAATATCGGTTAAAACAGAGATACGATCGATAAAAAAAAAAAAAAAAAAGTACTCCGTATGTAATACGAGTTGGATTGGCAACGTACATTGTACTCCGTACCTTAAAACCACTATACTACGGAGTATAACAAGGAACAACATGCGTTCATTTCACTAAGATGGAACATTTTATACCAAGTATATGAAGTGACAAAGGACACGAAGTAGAACAGTTCACAACTTCACATGCACAATAACAAAACTGCGGGAAAATTTTAGGAAAAAAAAAACCACCTACATTTTGCAACATGTATGCTTAACTAAATAGCGTGAATCTAGGAGAAGGGTAGCACAAAATTAGATGAACATATACAACTAGAATACTGGTTAAGGATTGTTCGAAAAGATCCAAACACCAGCTGTTACACCACATTAAGCTCAAAAAGACACGACCGAGTAACTAGAAGCACGACATGACACGCACGACTGAGTTATATGCATTGTCACAACTCACAAGCACAACTCTCCGAAGATGAAAACTCTGACGACAATTACATTATGAAAGGTCAAGTAGACAAGATACAAAACGAAATCCACCACCGATTGATGACTAACATCACCATTATTTCAAACCACGCACTTTCAAACATCGAAAACAGCGCACGCACACACATACTGTACCATGTCCGACATTTACACAACATGAAACATCAGGACTAGTTTCAAGCTCAAATCTCCTTTATCAATCACGCAAAAGTCTAGGTTACTTCGACACTTCACTTTAAATACCACGTCCCATGACCCTCACCAACACAACACCTCGACGACACTTCATTTTAGACTAAAAGCACAGAACTTTTTCAAAAATGGCCAACACTTGTAGCCGCGTCTAAGTAACAGGCAAAAATTTATCGACTTTCGTAAGGTTAATCAACATAAGCATACAAATTCAAGTCCTTTGCATGCATTCAAGTCTGTTGAACAATGAAATTTGCATGCAATTTACCATCTAACAACAAAACTTCAAAAACAATTGAACCCAACTTTTTTTTCTCTTAAAATTAAGAATATTCATCACTTTACAGCATCATTTATCACGTAAAAAAAAATCAAAATCAAAATCAAAAATAAATGATTAATTCAACAAAAACAACTACTTCAAAACTACATTACTACATCAACAATCTCACCAAATCAAATTCAACCCAACAAAATTTATAACCATGTGAAGGAAATTCTCACCTGGGTCACACTGTGCATAAAATTCCCCAACATCTGCAAAAAAAAAAAAAAAAAAAAAAAAAAAAAAAAAAAAAAAAAAAAATACACACAAAATGCCACGTCAGAATCAAACTTTTATTAATAAAAGGTGAAATCTTTCACCACAATTTCCCTTCCAAAAAAAACAAAAGGTAAAAACCCAGAAAATTTACCCAATTAAACTCAAAAAAAGGAGGTAAAAAAGTCAAAAAACCTGAGGTGAGAGCTTTAATTAGAGCAGCACGACGACCTTTGAAATCCCTAAAAACTTCTTCAACACTTCGAGGATTATACTGCAATATTTGTTCCATTAATTTTAAAATTTTTTCTGCAAAAGAGGGTAAAAAAAAAAAGTTGGAATTTTTTTTAGGAGAAATTTGAGAGTGAAAAGTATGAGTATGAGGGTTTATGGAGGAGTAATTTTTTTAATTTAACTGTGTTTGGAGACGTGTGTTTAAGATTTGGATGGAGTTGTTGGTTTCAAGTTTCAACCAACTTTTTATTTAAAAAGAATTTAAAAAGAAAAAGTAGTTCGTAAAATCGTCTCTTATTAAAATTAGTATGAAAAATAATTATAAATCGAAATAATAAAAAAAAAAAAGTAACCACCCTTTTGTTGGACGTAATTTATTTTAACTTTAACTTAATAATTTTGTTCATTCCGGTGAATCTTGGAAATCTTATAGTGATTGAAATGATAGATTTTGACTTAAATTAGTCATTTGGAGTATTCAGTTGGGTCCATCGAGTCATTTTGGACCGGGTTGGTTTTACATGTACGTACTAGTTTACGTTCGGATTTCGTTTTGGAGTGTTTCTCCGGCTCAAATCTTTACCAAAATCAGGTCACTTGAGTCGGGTTAGTAGGGCTGGTAAAAATCAAAAATGCACAAATTCTAAGATGTTAATAATCCATGAGTTTCACTTTATACAACTCACACAAACGTGAATACAAAGCACAAATGCACAATATAACTGAGGTTAATTACTGAGCCAAGGATGACTTCCCATGTATGAACTAGCAGACTTATCCAACAGTTTATCGACCGTAGTTCTGATCGCCGGTTTCCTCTACACGAGACGTGTATTCATAGAACCTAAACTCCGTTGGACGATAGATCTCGTCACTAGTTGACATACTAGTAGCATCAAAAACAGAAGCGCTGGAGATACGTTGTCGATGATGTTCTTGCTGACGAACTTCAGACTCGTGGAACGAGTTGGATGATTGAACAGCTTTTTTGTTTAGGAATCGGCCGCCTGTTCCCCTCGCTCGTTTCACTGCATGCTGATGCCGAGATTCGTGCAGATACGGCTGCAGAAAATACATATACGCCAAACACACGACAGTCAGGAATTTCCAACAAAACGTAGCTAATAACTTCGACACCTGAATACATACCTCTGTCGAATACTTCTGATAACGTCTTAAATTGAATTTCAATCTGTTAACCAGGTCTTTTAGACCATAATATAATACTCCGTGCATATAATCGATATCCTAAAAATGTTACACAGGGTACTGCACATACCTTGCGATTTTTGACAAGTTTGTTAAGGGCTTCAAGCTTAGCGCGATGCAGGCGCCTCCTCAAAATCCCGCGGTACTGCTTAGCGTTGACGTAAACAGGCTCTTCTGTCGGAACCTCCAGAGGAAGTGGGACTCGAGCAGGCGTAGTTCCCGTTACCTGGGAATTAAGACGGTCAAAGTGACGCATCGGTAAGTACCCTATAACAGGATAGTAGAAAGACATCTATCTCTGTTGTATATGCTGAAAATTAGAAGTCTGAAGTAGTTGTTTAAATAAAACTATAGTGTGGAATCTCTTAAGGTGGAAACCACGCAGCTATATGAGTATTTTATTTTGTACTTTTAAGCAACTTTGTTGCAGCATATCATACTATAGATAGTACTCTAGTTGTTACATCAGCCTTGCTAAATGCCTCTTGAAAAAGTAGTACTCCGTAACAAATTCTCGTACGAGACTATCTTTATATCATGTGTAGTTTGGAAAAGGATAAATGAAAGTGAAACAAGAAAATGGGTAGAGAATTATGTTTGGTCTTACGGTGAGACAATATCATACAATTGTGAACAGTAATCATATTGTTTTTACGGGTGGACCTAACTGTTCTAGTAGGCCGGCCTGACTTGACCCTACCTGGCCTAGCCTGTTAATTGATGAGGCTCGACTTGCATTAAACTAAGTCAGTTTCCTAGTCCTGCCTTTTTAGCCCATCATATTCGACCAATTAGACATGACCCGTCCCAGGTTTAAAATTAAAGTCGAACTTTTAACCTATTGACACTAGAGTAACCACAGAAAAAACAATATCTTAGTCCAAAAAAAAGGGATCACCAAACACGTACCGTAGTACGGAACGGTGAGAATATATAAAACATTGGTAAGTAAGGCATCTTACATATGATATTCAAATTATTTTATGCAATTATGTGCTTAATCAATGATTCAACAATGCTTATTTTAATAAAATTATTAGGCAAATGAGTAAATTGTATAATGTTGTTGCTGTTGGAGTTAGTGTCCTCCACAGTTAGTGCAATAACATAAATAAATCTCTAAAAGGTACACAGGGTACATTTTGTATTTAATCAGGTGATTAACGTTTATCGATAACGGTTGGCTTGCTAGATAAGTTTGACGTTATTGTCATACAGATGGCGGTGATCAACTGGTCCCTAAAAAGTCACACCTAAAGGATGTGTTTAAGAAATGTGATTATTTGAGAAAATAATCATATTGATGCCTTACTAAAAGACTAAAAGGTTAGTCGGTGTTTTTGACTAAAATGTTAGTCAAGTGTGATAATGATACGGCCGTTTAATAAGGATTAAATGATATTAGCTAAGACGAATTAAAAGTAATTCGTAAATTGAATATAAAATGTTATATTTAATTATTGAATATAATATAAGCTAATTGGTTATAAACTGTTATAATTAATTAGAAAATTATAAATATATGGATATTAATAATTTAATGATATATTATAGTGGATCATTTTTATGACACTAGTAATATTATATTATATTATAAAGCCTAAAGGAAGCCTCCAGGAAAGAGCCTTATTGCTCTTTGACTCCTTGGTCAACAAAGGAATTGATTTTGGAAAGTGATTTTGGAAAGAAAAATTACTCCCATAATTAATTAAGAGGGCCGAAATTTTGAGTATATTAGGGAGAGTTTTGACTCAACTTAATTCTCTAATTAATTCATCATAATTCACACACACAAATTAGAAAATCAGTTTTCTTCTCTCTAAAGTTTTCTAGCAAGAACTAAGGGCATATCTTAAGTAATCTTGGGTGCAACTTTTAGGAGATATCAAGCTTCTTGATATTTGATCTTAGGCCATTAAGCAAGGACTAAAGGTTGTTTTTCTTAATCTTATACTTGTTTATGCAATTTCTTTTATGACCTTTAAATCTTATAAAGTTTTTCATTATAATCCTGTGGATTTTAAAGGTCTATATACGGATATAAACCTACAAGTGGTATCAAAGCCAGGTTACATGAAATTTTTATAAGGTTTTCATAAAAATCGATTTTGCATGATTTTAATAAAAATTTTGATATGGCCGAATGTTTTGTTGGTTTGGCCGTGAGTTTTCTTGCAATTTTTGGCTTGTTTTGGTCTTTTTGATTCATAATTATCGATGTTTTAAGATGTTAAAACGATCACATATGACTTTGTATAAGTTTTGATTTAATACCGATTGAATTAAAACATAAAAGGACCAAATTTGTGTATGTTAATGAACATATTGTTTTGCTAATCACTAGATCTATCAGTTTAAGTTGTTTAATTTAAAAGGTTAAATTGAATCTCTTAAGTCAATGTTTAATACGGATTAAAATTGAGTTAGGATTGATCTAATTATTAGCATAATCGAATTAAATCAGTTTAATTCATTTTTTTGGTTTTGGCCGATTTATTTTAATTTTTGGTAATTTTTTTTTATTATTATTTATGATTGGCCGTGTGTTTTTCAAATAAAAAAAATATTAGAATTTTAATTTTATTAATTTGGCCGAAAATTATTTATTTTTGGAAATTTGTTGTTTTTCAATTTTTGGTAATATTTGTTATAAAGATAATGAATATTATATTATTATGAAAAGGTTCATAATTTTGATACCATATATTTTAAAGTAGTTTAAAATATTTTATGACCTAATTTGTATTATCTTGATAATATAAATTAATTTTGGATTATTCTTTTGATTATAAGATATTATGAACAATTAAGGAATTGTTGCATAATGATATTTTTAAAAAGAGGTGGTTTGGATTTAATCAACTAGTTTGCATTGATTTTATTATGTTTAGTTGATGCTTTATATTTTGTGAATGAATGTTTGAATGAATGGTTTTATTTCTGCATTAATTATGTACAAAAGGTTGTAATTTACTTAGTGTGGCCTTAGAAGATTATGTTTTTCGTAATGAAAGGAAACATAATTATTGGTTGTATTTTGAGATCTCGAATCTCCAATCTTGTAATATTTTTATTTTGGCATATTTTGAATTAGAATGTAAATAGGTTTATTTTTGTAATTAAAATATGTAATTTTGAGAAGATTCAAGATTGAAGATTCAAGATGGATTCCCACTAAAGTTCTCAAGATGAAGAATGATGACAAGCTTAGGGTCCATGGATGGATTCCAAATTGTATCTTGTTTTTATTTTCATAGGGATGATAGCCACACTAGGTGCTTTTATTTTTGCGTTTTTCTTTCTAGTTTCGTTGCATTCACGTTAGATAATTGCATCATATTCGCCTAAACTAAACCAAACCACCTAATATGCATGAAAATGGATCATATAGTTGCATCTTTTCATAGACATCACGGATGTCATTCGTTTAGAAATTTATCACCTCTATTTAATCATTCTCGAAAATGCTAGATATTTGTTCACTTAAAATGAATTAAAATGAGATGATGGGACCTTCCTCTATTCTAAAATTGAGATTAGTCTTTATAGGAATAACATGCTATGAGCCCTTCTTCGTCGGTAGGCATGTAGGACCTTACTCTCCACATGACCCCTTCTACGTTGGGTAAGTAGTATGTGTAGACCTATTTTACCTCAACACTATAGTTCGAGTAATATCTCGTAGTTATAGTGGACTATTAGATAGGATTTACTGAAATCTATCGACCAAGAATTCTAACAGTAGAATTAGCCAAGAGGTTGGCTTATCAATTTAAAAAAATTGAATCTTGGGATCG